>JACXIX010000131.1:0-147157 GCA_014737535.1 Bombus cullumanus | reverse complement strand
GTTCGAATCCTGTACGACCCACCATCTAAAAAATTCTTCATACTTTCCAACAAAACTAAAATAATATATTGCAATGCGAGTACAGGATGAGAAGCTGTGTAGGTTCGAGCCGAGCGTAGCGAGACAGCGTTGTGCTTTGCACAACGACCCGCAGGGCGAGGCCGTAGGCCGAGTGATCCTGTACGACCCACCATCGATATTACCTCAGCAACGATGATTTGCTACCCAACTTTGGCGAAATTGAGCAAATCATTCTACAATCATTAACATAGAGATATATTTATTTACTTGAAAAACTATTAGATAAAAATAGAGTAAGTGGATAGTGTGTAGCTTGAGCGCTTAATTTATTATCTAATAGATTGAGGCTTAGATTTATTTCCTCAAAACTAAGTGATGGAGGTTATATGGGATTATTTGATTTCTTAAAAAGCGCCGGCGACAAACTATGGGATCCTGCTACGGCGACTAAAGATGATAAAGAAAAAAAACTGAAAGAACATCTTGATTCACTAGGGATCAAAGGGGCGGATCAGGTCAATGTTAATGTTGATGATAATGGTAAAGTCACCGTTTCGGGTGAAGGCATTGTTGCTGACATGAAAAATAAGATTTTGGTTGCGCTAGGCAATGTTGCTGGTATTGAAAAGGTTGAAGATCATACTGGCGGTGGTAGTGTTGATGTTCAGCACTACACAGTAGTAGCGGGTGATACCTTAAGTGCTATTTCAAAAAAAGTTTATGGTGATGCCAATCTTTATCAGCAAATCTTTGAAGCAAATAAGCCGATGTTGAAAGATCCGAATAAAATTTACCCTGGACAGGTATTAATTATTCCTAAACGGTAAATGGGATAATTATTAACCATCAATTAATGTTAATAAAGCCGCTTATTAGTTTAGCGGCTTTATTGCTTAATGCTGTTTTTTTAATCTGTAGGATCGTGACCTATGTGATGTTAGTTAGTATCCTGTTTGGCAAGTAATTCAAGTAAATTGTAGCGCTTAAGTGCCGCTATCTCTGCTTGCTTGGCCAGTATTTCCGCCTGTTCAGGGAATTGTCTGGTTAATTGAGAAAAGCGCTGCTCTTTTTGTAAGATATCCGTTAGCGATGCTGTCGGTGCTCTTGAATCAAGTATTAACGCCGGTTTTCCTGCCTGTCTACGTTGTGGATCAAAACGATATAATGGCCAAAATTCAGCTGCTGTAAGCTGTTTGCTTTGTTCATGACTATAGGCAAGATCATAACCATGCTCTTCACAAGGACTGTAAGCGATAATCAATGAAGGGCCAGAATAGGCGGCTGCTTGTTGAATAGCTTTAACAGTCTGATTCATTTGAGCACCAATAGCGATTTGTGCTACAAATACATGTCCATACATCATCATGGTTATTCCCAGATCTTTACGGCTCTTTTGTTTACCATTTTGACCAAACTTAGTTACAGCACCAATTGGCGTTGCTTTTGATTGTTGGCCACCTGTGTTGGAATAGCATTGTGTATCTAGCACCAGAACATTGATATTTTCACCACTATTGAGTACATGATCTAAGCCACCATAACCAATATCGTAGGCCCACCCATCTCCACCAATGATCCATACTGATTTATCAATCAAATAGTGAGCATCGGTGCTTAATTGTTGGGCTTCAGCGGTATTGATTTTATTCAGTAATGATTGTAATTGAACAATTAATTGACGCTTTAACTCAATTGATAAAGAATCATCCTGTAGTTGATTAATTAGTGTAATCGGTAATTGTTTAGCTAAGCCATTTAGCAGACGAGAGACTCTTTTTTTATGCTGCTCTAATGTTAAACGAAATCCCATACCAAACTCTGCATTATCTTCAAAGAGGGAATTTGCCCATGCGGGTCCTCGCCCCTCGTTATTCTTGCTATAGGGGCTAGTAGGAAGATTACCACCGTAAATAGATGAACAGCCAGTGGCATTGGCAATCAGTAGCCTATCACCATATAACTGAGTCAGTAATTTAATGTAAGGGGTTTCACCACAACCGGCACAAGCTCCTGAATATTCAAACAACGGTGTAATTAATTGTGAAGTCCGAATATCTATACGTTCTAGTTGATGTGGGGCAATATCGGGAATTTGCAGGGAAAAATTAAAATTTATTTTTTCCTCTATTAGATGTTCAACCCGAGGCTGCATATTAATGGCGCGGATTTGTGGATTTTGCCGATCTTTAGCCGGACAAACTTCATAACAAAGATTACAGCCAGTACAATCTTCTGGCGCGACTTGTAGTACATAATTGAGTCCTCGCATATCTCGTGATTTAACGGCTAAAGAGGGTAAGCTAGGCGGTGCAGCTGCCAGTATTTCGGCAGAAGTGACTTTTGCACGAATCGCAGCATGTGGACAGGCGGCAACACAATAATTACATTGGGTACATAGAGCCGGTTGCCAAATAGGGATCGTTTCGGCGATATTGCGTTTTTCCCATTTTGTCGTGCCTGTTGGCCAGCTACCATCGGGTGGAAATACTGACACGGGAAGGGTATCACCTAAATCTGCGATCATTTTTGCGGTTACGTTTTTTACAAAATCAGGGGCATTATGAGCTACCGTTGCGGGTCGGCAAAGGCTGGTGATATCAATCTCCTGTAAATCAAATTTTTTTATTGCCCTGATGGTGAGATCAACGGCGTTAATATTATTTTCAACGACATCAGCCCCTTTTTTGCTATAACTTTGGCTAATTGCCTCTTTTAATTGCTGCTTTGCTTCAGACATAGGCAATAGTTGGGTCAAATAGAAAAAAGCCGTTTGCATAATGGTATTGATACGACCACCTAATTGGCATTGTCGGGCGATTTGATAAGCATTGATGGTATAGCATTGTGCCTGTTTTTGTCGTAACAAATATTGTATTTCCTGCGGCAGATGATGCCAGATTTGATCAGATCTATAAGGACTATTGATTAAAAAAATACCACCTGGTTTTAATTTTTCAATTAACTGGTATTTGTGGATAAATTGCCACTGATGGCAGCCGACAAAATCTGCTTGATTAATAAGATATGATGAATAGAAGGGATAGGGGTTAATACGTAAATGTGAAACCGTTAACCCACCTGCTTTTTTAGAGTCATAAACAAAGTATCCCTGTGGAAATAAAGGGGTATGGTTGCCAATAAGTTTAATCGTATTTTTTGTTGCGGATACTGAGCCATCGCTACCTAAACCATAAAATAGGGCGGCTAATTTGTGGGTATTAGGGAGTGATGCTTTAATAATCGGTAAAGACAGTCCAGTGACATCATCCTGAATGCCAATAGTAAACCGTGTTTTGGGTTTAGTCAGTTTAAGTTGGTGAAAAATGGTGATCACACAGTCAGGATCAAACTCTTTGGAGGATAAACCATAGCGACCCGAGATAACATTAGGTAATCTATCACGTTGGCCCTGGCTAAAAGACTCCGCTAATGCCGTCGTAATATCCAGGAACAGCGGTTCCGCTTGTGCCCCTGGCTCCTTAGTTCGATCAAGCACCGCAATAGATTTTACTGCTAGTGGCACCACTTTAAGAAAATGTTGGGCAGAAAAAGGGCGAAAAAGATGCACTTTTACCATGCCGACTTTTTCATTTTGTGTTAACAGTTGATCGATAACTTCAGCACAAGCTCCGGCCGCTGAACCCATTAAAATGATGATTCGTTCAGCATCAGGATGGCCATAATATTCAAACGGTTGGTAGTAACGCCCGGTAACATTACCAAAGACCTGCATGGCATTTAAGACATGCTGGTAAGCATCAAGATACCAAGGATTAATCGCTTCGCGAGCTTGAAAATAGGTGTCTGGATTGGCTGCGGTTCCTCGGATAGTGGGTGCCTCTGGTGACAAAGCGCGTTGACGATGTTCTTGTATCGCTTTTTCAGGTATTAGTTGTTGCAGTATTTCATCGGAGATTGGATGAATTTTGTTGATTTCATGTGAGGTACGAAAACCATCAAAAAAATGGATAAATGGCAATCTACTATTCAGAGCGGATATTTGTGCAATAACGGCAAAATCCTGGGCTTGTTGCACATTATTAGCACATAGCATAGCACAACCTGTTTGACGTACGGCCATCACATCGGAGTGATCACCAAAAATAGATAATGCATGGGTGGCGACAGTTCGGGCGGCGACATGTAACACAAAAGGCTGTAATTGGCCGGCGAGCTTATAAAGTGTTGGGATCATCAATAACAATCCCTGAGATGAGGTAAATGAGGTAGCCAGTGCTCCGGTTTGTAGGGCACCGTGTACTGTCGCAATGGCACCTGCTTCGGATTGCATCTCAATTATTTTAGGTGTGTCTTGCCAAATATTCTTTCGATTATCCGCTGCCCATATATCTGCTTGCTCAGCCATACTGGAACTAGGGGTGATAGGATAAATGGCGATAATTTCATTGAGTCGGTATGCAACAGAAGCAACGGCAGAATTTGCATCTGTTGTTATATAAGAACAAGTTAAATTACTCACAAAAATGGCCTTTTGATTTTTTGATAATAGTTTATAGGCCAAAGAAATTAGCAAAATAAGCAAGTAAAATTTATCAATATTGTGGGGAATTGAATTTAATTAAAAGAGAAACAAGATATTTAAGTTATTAAATTTATAGATTATTTTACATTAAGTGATCAATTTTAATTTTTGGTGAGTAATTTGTTATTATTCATAAAGTAATAAAGGCGACTTTTGTAATTGATCAGCCTTTGATTTTAGAATATTAATTCAATTAATTAAGTTGTTTTTTTAGAAAATGGCTATAAGCATCCAGCCATTTTTGTAAGAATACTTTCGTTCTTTCCAGCAAATTACCTTGCTTGTCAATAATATTCTCATTCCATTGGATAAAAGCCTCTGGTTGATTTAGTGTTGGCATATCGAGAAAAGTTAACACATTTCTTAAATGTTGTTGTGATAGTGCACTTCCCATGGCGCCAGGTGAAGTACCGATAACGCCTGCTGGCTTTTGTGCCCACACGTTTTTTCCATAAGGTCGAGAACCTTGATCGAGGGCATTTTTTAATACGCCAGGAATAGAACGATTATATTCAGCAGTGACAAAAATAACGCCATCAGCATCGGCGATTTGTTGTTTAAAATCTTGCACCACTTTACTTGGCTGTTCATCATCATCTTGATTATAGAGTGGCAGTTTTCCTATTTCGACGAAAAAAAATTGGATTTGTGGATGAGCCAGTTTGATTAATTCGTTAGCCAGTTTTTTATTATATGATCCTTTTCGCAAGCTACCCACGATGATAACGACTTTGTATTCTCTCATATAGCACCTTTAACTTATTTAAGGTCAAGCCAGTAATAGATTTGGCAAAAATTAATTATGTGATTTAATCATATATACCAATGGATGATTTCTCTTAAAATAAGAATAATAATTAATTAGTGATATTACCAGCTAGGCGGGATGATTATTCCCGCTCAACCGTGTTTATCTAATCACTAAAACCGGAATTTTAGCGTAATTCACCACTGCGGCAGCGGTTGAACCTAGTAAATGGGTTTTAAAGTTAGGCCGGCGAGAGGCAATAACAATCAAATCAGCGTTAACTTCATCGGCAATTTCTAAAATAGCGTCTCTTGGTGGTTCTGCTTTAATTAAACAGTGTACTTTTTCTTCTGGTATAGCAAATTTCTTTGTCATACTTTGTAGGGTTTGTAGAGCTTGCTGCACAATTTCATCGTCATTGCGAATTGGCTGTTTAGAATAGACAATTTTGCTAGCAATGAAAAAAGAAGGCGCATAAATAGCAGAGATAAAATAGAAATCGGGATTATCCGTTTGACTTAGCGCGTTAATATGGGGAACAACTTTTTGCGTTAAGGTCTCTTCAGACAGATCGATCGGGACTAAAATAGTTTGGTACATATTGTCTCCTGTCTTGACATGATTTAACAAAATTTCAGACGTTATTATTTTATCATCAAATAAATGAAATGGCCTCAGTCATGACGATCAGCTAATAGCAGGTTATGTTATTTAATTTTTAATGGTAGTGAAAATGAAAATAATTATTGCCCCGGATTCATTTAAAGAAAGTCTGACGGCTAAGCAGGCGGCATGTGCGATCAAAGCTGGTTTTATGGCCGTTTTTCCAGCAGCCGAATATGTATGTTTTCCTATGGCTGATGGTGGGGAAGGCACAGTTGATGCATTTATTGCTGCAAAAGGGGGGCAACGTATTGAAGTGACCGTAGCAGGGCCTTTAAAAACTCCCGTAAAAGCTTATTATGGCTTACTAAATGATGGTGATACCGCCGTGATAGAAATGGCCGCAGCCAGTGGATTAATGCAAGTTCCTTTAGACCAGCGTAATCCGTTATTGACAACTAGTTTTGGTACCGGTCAATTAATACTTGCTGCGCTTGATTACGGCGTTAAAAAGATCATTTTAGCTGTTGGAGGAAGCGCTACGGTGGATGGTGGTATTGGTATGATGCAGGCGTTGGGCGCCCGCTTTTATCGTAAAGATGGTCATTTATTAGAACTTGTTGCTAAAGAAATGGTTGCACTGCAACGGATAGATTTATCAACTTTAGATAGCAGATTGCAACAGTGTCAAATTGAAATAGTCTGCGATGTTAATAATCCCTTAATTGGTGAACAAGGTGCGGCAAAAATATTTGCGCCTCAAAAAGGGGCTACCCGCGAAATGGTTAGCCATCTAGAACAGGGTTTAATTCATTACGCCGATATTATTCAATCCATGACTGGCACTGATTATCGGTATCTGCCAGGATCTGGCGCTGGTGGTGGAATTTCTATCGCGGCATTGGCTTTTCTCAATGAAACATTGCGTTCTGGAATTGAAACAGTCTGTCAGGCGATGCAGTTTAAAGATGAATTAGCTACGACCGATTTAGTTATAGTCGGTGAAGGAAGTATGGATGGACAAACATTAGGTGGAAAAGCGCCAATTGGTCTTGCTAAGCTTGCGGCTAAAAGTGGTATTCCCGTTATCGCCATAGTGGGTATCCAAGGAAAAAACATTGCAGCTGTTTACCAGCAAGGGATCAATGCTGTATTTAGTATTTTACCCTGCCTGTTATCACAGCAAGCAGCTTTAGCGCAAGGAGAGCTAAATCTACAGCATTGTGCATATAATGTTGCAAAAGTTTTACAAACCGGGATAATACTAGCCAAAAATTAATAGTTTTAGCTTTGAAATTAAAACTTATTTTTTCGCTCATTTTTAGCAAATTTAATTAAATTAGCGTTTGATAGATAAAATGCTGACTTATTGGCTATTGAGTAAATGATTGGATTGTACTTGTTAATCTATTCTTAACAAAGCCCTTATTCATATAGCTAAATAAAATAGTACTTAATTAGGCTAGCTTTAATAGTGGAAAATATATTTTAAATGCTTCGCAAAGCCATTTCTTTGTTATAAAAAAGTAATAATCTAATTTAATATTAATAATTTTGAGTTTTGCTACTTGTTTAATATATATCATTATTTTAGTGCTTGAAATTTAAATACAGTTTTATTTCGCTAATAAACATTATTTACTGATTGTTAAAAGTTTTATTAGCAAAATATAAAGGAGAAGCGTTGATGATAGGACTGGTGAAAATTTCCAGTCATATTAGGTGGTTTACATTCCTCAGTTGGACATTAATTTATTTTATTTCGGCTGTTATTTCTAAGGAAGTACAAGTACCGTATGATGAATCGCTAGTTGTGGTATGGTTTCCTGCTGGTGTGAGTATTGTGGCGTTTTTAATATCACCAGTCCGTGCTTGGCCGGCTTTTTTGCTTTTATTTAGTTTGGTCAATTGGTATCTGGAGCCATTCGATATTGTCTCTTCTGCGATGAGCATGATTAGTGCAGTTAGTTTACTTATTTCTCCATTATTAATTGCTTCTATTGTAAGATATTTAGCACAATATCAATCGCCATTAAATACCATTATAACTTGGATTATAATTTCAGCAGTAGTATGTGCTATCGATAATTGGTTGAGTGTCCTGTTGTTGGGATCTCTTGATGAGAAGATTAATTTAGATGATTTTCTTACCAGTTGGCTGGCCGATATGTCAGGTATCTATTTTGCCGTCGCTATGTTATTAGGTTTAGTACAACCACAATCATTAAAGCGACTTAACAGTATTAAAAAAATATTATTAACATTATGTTGGTTAATATTGCTGGCAATCAGTAGCTGGTTAATTTTTTCTGATCAGATCACAGGGCTGAAAGGTTATATTAATTATCATTATGGTTCAGCATTAAATATTATATTGGCTTGCATACCCATTATTTTTATTATTCTTTTGATCCTGTTTTTGCAAGATTTTGGTCGAGGAATTGGATTATTAGTGTTGGGAACCATTGTTATTTTCTATTGTGAACAGGGCTATGGACCTTTCTTTTTGCCTGGTTTATTAAGAGAAGAGCCTCTATTACTTGCTCAAACTTACCTGTCCGTTATTGCCATTTTTATGTTGCTACTTTCATTGCTTGCTGCATCTCAAGTAGAAAGAACGATAAAACAAGCATCAAAATCCCTTATTAGTTACCAACTATTTATTTACGAAAACAAAATAAAATTTGATCCACAAATTAAATTAATCACATCGTTACCGGTGAAAAGTGATGTTCACCATATATTACAAGTGATTGAAATTTCAGCCCATGAAATGTTAAAAGAGCATTGGTCATTAGTAAGCTCTTATCATGGTATTCCGGTTAGTTTTCAGTTAAAGGGGTTAGATGGGGCATGGCTCAATGTGCGTGATCGAATATTAATTACTATTGCTGATAAAACCAATCCAATGCTATTAGGTGAATGGGAAATTCTTTAAAAATCAAAGGTTGATTTATAACGGATTGTCTATGTTGCAAATTGCTTGTTTACTGTTAGGTAAAAAATTTATGCACCAGCAGGCGATTTGATTGCTAATTGGTGGGTTATTATGGGCTTTATTGGGCTTAGTGATATTTTGTGATGAAGTAGCACAAACGCGTTATATTCCGGTGGTCTGGATAAGTATATTCACATTAATAGAGAGTTTAATTACCTTAAGTGTTGCCAATAGTGGCATTGGCAGCCAAAAATTTATTCTTTTTCTCAAAGGTGGATTATTTTTTCTGGTATCTGTTTCTCTTTTAATTGATGATAATTATAGCCATTTGATTTTATCAATAGTGTTAGGCTTTAATTATTTATTACTTGCTATATTTAGCATTGTGTCTGCTTTAGTGGTTCGGCATCGTCTATGGAAACGTACTATTTGGTTAGGTGGATGTTATTTATTCTTTGCTATGGTGATCTTATTTCCTTATCCGCTTAGTTATCAATCGACATTTCCAATCGTTTTGGCTGTGTTATTAATGCATAGTGGAATATCTGCCATCCGTTTCGCCAGTAAATTACGGGTTATTCGACATGGCCAAACGATATTTACTTTAATGGCTGATAGCGCATTATCACAAAGAGAATTTGAACAGCAAGAAATTAACATAGATGTAGTTATGCCATTGACGCCAGAGCAGCAAACGAATATCAATCTGTCTCATACTTCACCGCTCACGGTGCATATTTGGACGCCAGAAGGCTCGGCTGATTTACCGCCCAGACCTCGCCCCGTAATTAATCGTTACATTGCCGCTGTTGATGGTAATGGTGTTATTTCTACTGGTCACGCGGCATTGGAGATCAGACATCAGATTTATATTAGCTTATATCCAATCGATGATATTGATCGTTCTCCTTCCGAATTTTTAAATAAATTAAAAGCTACCGCAGAAAATAATGTTGCTGGTGAATTTCAGCCTGATTATGACACTGAAGTTTCACAGTGGTGTCGCTCCGATTTTCAGATCCATTTTTATCATTATAACGCGGTTACTTTGGCAATTTTTTGGCAAAAGTATCGGCAAAGAGCGCTTTATAATTTAACTTACCGCAATTGCTCTAGTAGTGTTGCTTATGCGCTAGAAGCTGCGTTAGAGGGGGTACTGGCTGATAAAAGCAACAATTTTTTAACGCTGGTGAAATTATTGTTGGCGCCAGAATTATGGGTTGCATCGCAAATTCGCCAGCGAGCGATATCCATGGCGTGGACGCCGGGATTAGTTATGGATTATTCTCGCGCCTTGAATGCATTAGTACATCCTACACCATATTGCTGGTATCAACGTTTTTTACGTATTTTTCATTCTAGTTGAGGGAAATAGCCAGTCAAATAAATTATCATGAGCAATTTGGTTCACTTTAACTTATTGTTTTAATAAGCCAATAGTATAAATTGAGTTTTTTATAAATCACTAGTTATTGGTTATAATTTATGCAAATTATTAATGAAAATAGTAAGCCCACTTTATCATTTTTTGTGTTAATTGATGGCATGCAATAAATAGAAGTATTAGATTTATTTTCGACCACTACCTATTTAGGCTTAAGTTTAATTTAATATATTAAGATTAATGTTGTCATTTTTCTGATGATATTGCTTTTAATTTTGTGTTGCTGCGTTTATCATTCTGTCTTTATTCAATTTATTGGCGCAACTGGTTTTGGCTATTGCTGGGAGTCTTCCTGATTAGCTAATACAGTCTTTTTCCTGTTGCGGTTCTATCTGCATTACTATAAGGGATAGAGTGATATTTTAAATGACTGAGACAACCTCTCTTACACCATTAATCGAATTAAAATCCTTAACTAAAGGTTTCGATGGCAAAAATATTATTTCACAGTTTAATCTTACGATTAATGATGGTCAATTTCTTACTATATTAGGTCCCTCAGGATGTGGTAAAACGACTATTTTGCGGTTAATTGCTGGATTAGAGCACGTTGATATTGGGCATATTTTCCTTGAAGGTCAGGATATTACGGATATTCCGGCTGAACAGCGTCATGTAAACACTGTCTTTCAAAGTTATGCCTTATTCCCCCATATGTCGGTATTTGATAATGTTGCGTTTGGTTTACGTATGCAGAAAAAATCTTTTCAAGAGATAAAACCGAGAGTGGAAGAAGTGCTACGTATGGTGCAGTTAGAAGATTTCGCCAAGCGATATCCACATCAGTTATCGGGTGGACAGCAGCAAAGAGTGGCAATTGCCCGTGCAGTTATCAATAAACCTAAAGTTCTTTTATTAGATGAGTCCTTATCGGCGCTGGATTATAATTTGCGTAAAAAGATGCAAAGTGAATTAAAATCCTTACAACGTCAGTTAGGGATCACTTTTATTTATGTCACTCACGATCAAGAAGAAGCGTTAGCCATGTCTGATCGTATCTTAGTTATGCGAGATGGGCATATTGAACAAGATGCATCGCCCCGTGAAATATACGAAGAACCAAAGAATTTATTCGTTGCACGGTTTATCGGCGAAATTAATATTTTTGATGCGATTGCTTTACATCGTATCGATGAACAGCGTATTAGAGCCAATGTTGAAGGCTATGAGTGTGATATTTACACCAAGCTTGCTGTATCAGAAGGTCAGCCATTAAAAGTTTTATTGCGGCCAGAGGATTTACGCGTTAAAGAGATAGACGACGAACAACAGCCAACCGGACTAATTGGACATGTACGTGAACGCAACTATAAAGGTATGATGCTTGATACTGAAATAGAAATGAGCAATGGTAAGCGGGTGATGGTGAGTGAATTTTTCAATGAAGATGATCCGGATGTAGACCACTCGTTGGCACAAAAAATTGCCGTGACATGGGTAGAAAGTTGGGAGGTCGTCCTTCTCGATGAAGAATAATCGTAAATTTTTTCAAAATGTTATCGTTATTGGGTTGGTTTCATGGTTGCTATTGTTTGCCTTCTTACCAAATTTAATGATCATTATTACCAGTTTTTTGACCCGTGATGATGCAAATTTAGTCGACATGGTTTTTACTCTCGATAATTATACCCGGCTATTTGATCCCTTATACGTGGAGGTGATGTTCCACTCACTAAATATGGCAATTATTGCCACCTTATGTTGTTTAGTCATTGGCTATCCATTTGCATTTCTTCTGACGCGATTATCGCCAAAATTACAGCCATTAATGTTATTTTTATTGATTGTACCATTTTGGACTAATTCACTTATTCGTATTTATGGGTTGAAGATTTTTTTGAGTACCCGCGGCTATTTAAATGACTTTTTGCTCTGGATTGGGTTGATAGATAAACCTATTCGTATCATGTATACGCAAGAAGCCGTCATTTTGGGATTGGTTTATATTTTGTTACCATTTATGGTGATGCCGCTTTATTCAAGTATTGAAAAATTGGATAAATCCTGTCTTGAAGCTGCACGGGATCTTGGCGCTAACAAATTTCAGACTTTTTTACGCATTATAGTGCCGTTAACTATGCCAGGTATAATAGCGGGATGCTTATTAGTGCTATTACCTGCAATGGGATTGTTTTATGTAGCGGATTTGATGGGCGGGGCAAAGAATTTATTAATTGGTAACGTTATCAAGAGCCAATTTCTTAATTTGCGCGATTGGCCTTTTGGCGCAGCCACTAGTATTGTATTAACTATTGCGATGGGTCTACTACTCTATGTTTATTATCGTGCTGCAAATTTGCTGAATAAAAAGGTGGATTTGGCATGATTGGACGTTTTTTACGAAGTGGTTTTCTCACCATCATTTATGCCTATTTATATATACCAATTATTATTTTGATTGTTAATTCATTTAATGCCTCACTCTTTGGTAATGTGTGGCAAGGATTGACTATAAAATGGTATGACATGTTGTGGAATAATGATAGTTTATTACAAGCCGCAGGTCATTCAATAACGATAGCAATGATTTCAGCTAGTTGCACTACTTTGATTGGTTCATTAGCAGCGGTAGCTCTATTTCGCTACCAATTCAGAGGAAAATCATTTGTTAGTGGTATGTTATTTGTTGTCATGATGTCTCCTGATATTGTAATGGCAATTTCATTACTATTAGTCTTTATGTTGTTAGGAATTTCTTTAGGTTTTTGGTCTTTACTCTTCTCTCATATTACATTTTGTTTACCTTTTGTCGTTATTACTGTTTATGCGCGGCTAAAGGATTTTGATGTGAAAATGTTAGAAGCTGCGCGAGACTTAGGCGCTGGTGAATTAACTATTTTACGGCAAATTATTTTACCACTAGCATTGCCAGCTGTAATTTCGGGTTGGTTATTGAGTTTTACCCTTTCAATGGATGATGTGGTTGTATCTTCTTTTGTTACTGGACCAGCATATGAAATATTGCCTTTGAAAATTTATTCGATGGTAAAAATAGGAATTTCACCAGAAGTTAATGCACTAGCGACAGTTTTATTACTATTTTCATTAATACTTGTACTGCTGAGTCAATGGATGTTAAAAATAAAATCGTTAAAAAATATCAATTAAGCTAGTGCAAGAATTAAATGCGGTGGATCGCAAGTATTGGCATATTATCAGTATGCTAATTAGTTGTATTTTGGTTAGCTATTATTTTTTATTTTATTAAAAATCCGAAATAGTTTTTTCTAGTAAAATTCATCACTAAATGGCATTTATAAGCTTTACCAATTACAGGTGCCCATATAATAACTTTTTTACCTAGACAAAAAAGTCTATTGGGTTTTCACTCACTATTGTTTTATGAAGGAAACACTATATGAAAAAGTGCTCCTCATGGCTTGCAGCAGGGATCATAGCCGCGAGTATTGGCTCAGCTGTAGCAGCTGATGATAAGGTAGTCTATTTTTATAATTGGTCAGAATATGTTCCTCCCGGGCTACTTAATCAGTTTACTAAAGAAACGGGTATCAAGGTCATTTATTCTACTTATGAATCTAATGAAAGTATGTACACCAAACTCAAAACTTATACTGAAGGTGCTTATGATTTAGTGGTACCTTCAACCTATTTTGTGGCGAAAATGAGTAAGGAAGGCATGCTACAAAAAATTGATAAAAGTAAATTGAGTCAATTTAAAAACCTTGATCCAAATCTATTACATAAATCATTTGATCCTGAAAATGATTATTCAATTCCTTATATTTGGGGAGCGACAGGAATTGGTATTAATAGTGAGGTTATCGATCCTAAAACCATTACCTCTTGGGCAGATTTATGGAGACCCGAATATAAAAATGGACTGTTATTAACTGATGATGCACGGGAAGTGTTTCAAATGGCGCTACTTAAGCTGGGTCATTCAGGTAATACAACCGATCCGACATTGATTAAAACAGCCTATGAAGAGTTAAAAAAATTAATGCCAAATGTCATGGCATTTAATTCTGATAATCCGGCTAATCCTTTTATACAAGGTGAAGTCGATGTCGGCATGCTATGGAATGGTTCTGCCTATGTAGTGCGCCAATCAGGAGCCCCAATACAATTTATTTGGCCGAAAGAAGGGGGCATTTTTTGGATGGATAGTTTAGCGATCCCAGCCAATGCGAAAAATGTTGAAGGGGCGCTTAAGTTAATTAATTTTTTGCTGCGACCTGATATTGCGGCTCAAGTAGCGCAACAAATTGGTTATCCAACGCCCAATTTAGCCGCCAAGCAATTATTACCAGCAGAACTTGTGGCAGATAAAACCCTCTATCCTGATGAAGAAACCTTAAAAAAAGGAGAATGGCAGAATGATGTGGGCAATGCTAATATTTTGTATGAAAGTTATTTTCAACGATTAAAAGCAGGTCGTTAAATTTCATTAGACTATTTTTATCTTGAACAAAATTATTACAAGAAGCACCATCATAACATTATGGTGCTATATTATTTACTGCTAGCTATTAAATCAAAAATCATAATCATATTTAATAGTTTTGTTAAAAAATTAATTAAGTTATTCTAAATTAATAAATTTAGAGCTTTAAAGTCAGAGATATATTTACTAATTAAAGATGGTGTAATAGCTGGTATTGTATTTCCCACAGCAGAAGAGAATTTATTAGGCAGAAGCCAAAAATTGCTAGTTATTTTTTCTGGCTGCTTTAATTTTCTAATAACAGGTAACATAGAATACTGTTTTAAATTATTAGGTAATTTTTGCATAGCTAATTTAAATTGTTGATACCATTCTTCATAATCATCTATTTTCTTAATATTAATCCCTGAATTAATTAACCAATCAATAATCGTGTCAAGAGACACTTTATCATTTTGTGGATTAACCATATTGAAAGTAAGTTGCTGATTGTCATTATTTTTTGATAATTTGATTATTGATGAAACAACAAAATCAACCGCTAATCCATTATAATGAGGGGAGAGATTACTATATGATTGATAAAAAGATTTTGGCGCAATTTTAGTATTAACGATACTTAATAATAATCGATTAAATACATCAATAATATTAAGCTCAGTAGCATATTGGCGATGTGCCAGTATCATACTAGGGCGAAAAATGGTAACGGGTAATTTAAAACGGTTATATGCCTCATGGAGCAAAATTTCACTCGCCCATTTACTAATAGCATAGCCATTCGAGTATTGATTATAAATTTCTTGGTAAGGTATTGCATCACATATATTATCATCTTCGTTTAATGGTTTATTATTATCGGAAGGTATCGCAACGATAACGCTGGAAATGAAAACGAAATGTTTCAATTGATTGACTAGCGCTAATTTAATTAATTCTGCTGTACCTAGCACATTTGTTTCAAACAAATGTTGATATGGCAGTACATGATTAACTAAAGCGCCAGCGTGAAAAATATGATCAATAGTCTGTGATAAATAATGCCATGTTTTTTCATCAACTCCTAGCTGTGGCTTAGTTAAATTACCCGCGAATACTGTTAGATGTTTATCGGCAAGTTGTTTAAATTTAAACATTAACTCGCGATTGTGGGGACTAAAAGTATTAATTAAACGTTGCCTGGCACTATCATTATCTTTTTCGCGTATTACACAAATTAATTTACCATCAGTTTTATTTAATTCTTCGAGTAGCGCTAAACAAAGAAATTTTCCCAATAGCCATTGGCTCCAGTCAATAATATGTTATGAAAGCTCGATAAGGATCGCGAAGAATTTTTTATTGGTTGGAAAATTTCCGGATCGATAAACTTATCTAAAGCTAATTGATTGGCATAAATTTTCTTCTTATCTATTCCGTGGATAGTAGCGAAACTTGGACGTGAATTTATTAGATGTTGATTTGATTTTATATAATCAGCAATATCATCTAGTGTACAAGTTGGATTGGCAATCTTATCGACAGGGATCATGACATCCCAAATTTTTTCTATTTCTAATGAAAATTGTAATGCAGATAAAGAGTCGCCACCAAGTTGGCGAAATGTTACTGCTGAATGAATAACCATATCAGGAGAGCCTACTAGATATTGAGTCAGTTTTATTAAGGTTTCTAATATATTACTTTTATTAATATGTTGTGAAAAATTAGAGTAATTATTATTGTAAATTTCTTGATATAATTTATTTAAATCATCAATATAATGAGCTTTAATTTTTTGCCTTAATGGTTTTCCTAGTTCGGATAATAAGTTATTTTTCTGACTGAAAGGTTCTGTATCGATTAAGAAATCTCGTGGCACTTCATAGGATTTTAAACCGGCGTCTTTAGCAATTTTTTCGAGTGATTGGTGAATTAATCGTTTTATTTCGCTCTGTTGTTTATTATACCGATATAATAATTCTGGTGTAGGAATAATAACAGCTAATAAATAAGACCACTCACTATTGCCATAAATAAAAATATCTTTTATTAAAGGGCTATCTTTATACAAAGTCTCAAGCATTGTTGTAGTGATAAACTCACCTTGAGAAAGCTTAATAACGTTTTTTCTTCTTTCTAAAAAGACTAAATGATCTTTTGCTGTCTCTTTGACGATATCTCCAGTTTTATAATAACCTTGTTCATCAAAAAGTTGGCTATTTAATTTAGGATATTTGTAATAACCGGGAATAATGGTAGATGTTTTAAGTAATAACTCACCTCGTGGATAAGGTTTATCGGTTGAATAATAACCTAGTTCAGGAACATCGAGAAGTTTATAATCCTCAACCGGTGGTTTTAATACCTTATTATTGTTACAGATAGCTAATGTTTCTGTACTACCATATTGATTATATAATTTTATTTCAAATAGTGATTCAATGAAATCAGCTAACTTCTTAGCAAGAGATCCTGAACTAAAGCTTATATGTGTTATTCTACCGACAAAAATATTGATACGTATCTCTCTTTTAAGCTTGCTATCAAGCAGTGGTTCATTGGTGGTTTTTTTTCTAGCTTCTAATTCACTTTGATATTGTTGAAATATCATTTCAGCTACCCTGGGTACTAATAAAAGTTCAGTAGGTTTTGCTAAGGCAATATCTTCGAATAACGTGGATAAGTTACTTTTAGCGACCAGATAACAAGTACCACCTCTAGCTAACTGATTGTTAAGTAGTTGGCTTGCCAAACCATGACTTATCGGTAGATACAGAATAGTCGTATTTTCTTTATTCGTATTATTAGCAAATAGGTTAGCGTCCCACATATTTGCTACCAATTTTTCTGTATAAATAGCGCCTTTGGGTGCACCAGTACTACCTGAGGTATAAATTATCATTGATATTGAGGATGTATCATCACTATTTTCGGGATAAGGTACTTTCGGTAACTGGCTACCAAAACGGATAATATTGGCTAATACTTCGATTTTGATAGTTAATTGACTTTGTAATTGTTCTAGTTTTTCTGCATTGTCATGGGAAGGGTCATAATCGAAAACAATGATTCGTTTTATTGAGTTATTATTTTTGGCTAACTCTACTGCCATAGGTAAGTATTCTATGCTGGCTGCGATTATTTGTGGTTCTATTTTTTGTAAAATAAGTGTTAATTCTTTTTTTGATAAATTAGTTTGTAGAGGAACTAGAATTGCATTAATTTGAACACAAGCGAGATTAATAGCAATATAGTCACTATGAATAAAGGATAGGATAGTTACTTTATCACCGGCTTTTAGTGGGTATTGGTCATTGTGATACCATTCATTAGCAATACTTTCAGCTCTATTCCATAATTGTTTATAACTCATTGTTTGATATTTTGCTGCTAATTGGCAAACAATGCGCTTGGATTTAGTATCTTTTATATAATGCTTAACGCGTTCGCCAATAGCAGGGCGATTATGATATTTTTTTATAATATTTTCAATAATATAAACTAAACGCATAACACCTCCTTGTTATTTTTTTGCTCAAAATAAAAGTATATTAATTATACAAGTAGGCTTAACGTATGTTCAGTGATATTAAGTGAGTTGCAAATCATGGGAAAGATAAATTTACGCAAAATAGGGTAGGGATGGTAATTAACAATAAGAAATATATGAGAGAGTAACTATAACTTTTTGTTGATTAAAATAAATTATTACAAATATGTTAATGGTGTCCCCTGCAGGAATCGAACCTACAATTAGCCCTTAGGAGGGGCTTGTTATATCCATTTAACTAAGAGGACATAAATCTTTTTAATCTAACTTATCTTAATATGCCACTCATTCTACTATTAAATCCCTATTAAAATCAAGTTGTTGAATGCCATTGGTTTAATTTTATTGCTGATGACTAGATTTGTGTTTAATTGGTTTGTTTGTTAGTTATGTTATATAAATAGATTATTTGTAAATTTATAATTTTTATAAATTATAAATTAATGAATGATTTAATAATTATTGTTATTTAATTTAGTTGTCTATTTTACATTATGCCGTTTTCATCATATTGAGAATAATTTTTATTATTTTGTTTTTGTTAATATTTTTTGTCTATAACTTGGAGTAATTTATTTGTTTTTTTAACCTATCTGCTTATTTCAAATAATGGCCTGCACATTATATGCTTAGATAAATAGTGATTAAATTCTTATCATTAAATAAAAAAGTAAGTAAGATTAAATTAATGTGGATATATAATTATGAATGGACAATCTATGTGAGGGTGTTTTGTTGAATAGAAAAACAAGATTTAAAACATATCGCTTATGCGGAGTATTGTTTGCAGTAGGATTGCTAACGAGCTGTTCCAGTACACCTACTGATAATCAACAGCGCTCTGATCCGCTAGAGAGTTTTAATCGAACAATGTTTGATTTTAATTACCATGTGCTTGATCGTTATGTGGTGCGTCCAGTTGCGGTCGCCTGGCGTGATTATGTTCCTATGCCTGCTCGTAATGGTCTAGTCAATTTTTTGGCTAACCTGGAAGAGCCTGCAAGTATGGTGAATAATTTTCTACGTGGCGATATCTATCAAGGAATGAAACATTTCAATCGTTTTTTCCTAAATAGTGTTTTTGGTATGGCAGGTTTGATCGATATTGCTTCAATGGCTAATCCTAAACTTGCAAAACAAGAGTCTAATCGTTTTGGTAGTACCTTAGGTTATTATCAGGTTGGCTATGGTCCATATGTGGTATTGCCAGGTTATGGTAGTTTTACCTTACGAGAAGATGGGGGCGATTGGGCTGATAAGGCTTACCCGATGCTAAGTTACCTTACTTTTTGGATGTCAGCTGGAAAATGGGTATTAGAAGGAATCGAAAAGCGGGCACTTTTATTAGATTCTGATGGTATTTTGCAAAACTCTTCCGATCCTTATTTAATGATTAGGGAAGCTTATTTTCAAAATAAAGATTTTAAGGCGCAGGGAGGTGTGTTGAAACCGACGATTAATCCTAACGCCGCAGTGATTGAAGAAGATTTGGATTCTATCGATTAGTAAAAGGTGGGTATATTTAATTTAAATGTTCATTGGTAAAAAATAACGAGCAGATGATTTATTGATTTGTGTGGTCACGGTCACTTGATTCTCTATAAATTAAAAAGGCAATTAATAATATAATTTTTTACTAATCATCATCTTCGATGAATTATTTATTATTATTTAATTAGTGGATGCTGGTATTGCTACGGTATTAAGATTTAAGATTATTATCACTAAATATTTCCTACTAACCGATTTTAGGAAGGATAGCTGTGGCTATCCCTTTTATGTTTTCAGCAAAAATTAAAATTTGTAGTTAAAGTTAACGCCAGCTAACCAAGCGCTTCCACTAGATTTAAATTCATAGGCCGGCAGAGCTGGGCTAGCAGGTATTGCCGGCATTTCTTCTTTGATTTTTACGTTTTGACCATGCATGTAGGAAATTCCTACGTCAACTGAAGCATTTTCGTTAAAGGCATAAGTCGTACCGGCACTGATCCAAAAGCGATCTTGATCAGGAATTGAGATCGAGCGATTTTTAGCTGGCACCGGGCTATCATCAAAGGCTATACCAGTACGAAACGTCCAATGATCATCATGATAGTAGGTAGTGCCTAACGCAATTCGGAAAACATCTTTAAAGCCTTCATGTTTATTGAATAAAACTCGTCCGTCATCTTTTGCGGTGGCTTTCAGTTCTTTGAACTGACTCCAACTGGTATAGGCTAAACTATAATGAACAGCCCATTTAGGTGCGACTTTATTATAACCGGAGATTTCCCAAATTTCAGGTAGATTCAAATTGAGTTTACCTTTAATGCTGTTGCCGCCTAAACCACCAGGTATGAATGTGGGAAGCTCATTACTATAGTCGCCGTTAAACTTTATTTTAACTTCTGAACGATAGGTAAAGCTGTAACGATTATTCTCATCTAATTCATACAAAATACCAGCATTCCAGCCATATCCCCAATCATCACCTTTAAGTTTGGCAATAGTGGTTGATTCAGGTAGCCCTTTTAGACGTCCAAGCTCCCCCATATGACGGGTAATTTCTGCATCGGCATAAACTGCATTTAAACCCAAACCTGCACTGAAATGCTCATTAAACCGATAAGCCCCACTTAAATTAAGGTTAAGTGTGGTCAGATCGGTTTTGCCGCCAATAGGCCCGGCATTATAGTTGTGATTGAATTCGGTGGCTAAGCCGTAATTAGTGGTAATTGAAGAACCAACCGCCCATTTTTCATTTACTGGAAAAATAAAATGGGCATTGGGTATCCAGGCATGAGGAGCGATGTTTCTTGAAGTGGTACTGTTACCAGTGACAGGTGATTTTCCTTTTATATCAACGTCAGGATTAATATAAATTGCACCAAAAGAGAGCACAGGGTTATTGAATAACATCATAGCAGCTGGATTGCGACTACCAACGCTAGCATTATCGCCAATCGCACCTTCGCCTGAAAAAGCACGCCCCAATGCAGAGGTGGAATATTCGTTTAGTTAAAAGCCAGCAGCGCTAGCATTTGTTGAAATAAAACTTACAGCCATTGCCAAAATTGTATGTTTGAACAGGTTTTTCTGGTTCATGACCAAAACCCCTTAAATTATATTTATGATAAGAGCGACATTGTTAGTCGCAATAGAAAGGCCAGCAATTGTATTGGCTCCATGCCAATATGGCAAATCAGACCAGTTGACAGAGTATAGAATTGAATACCGGTTTTATTACAAGCATGTTCACCGCGTATGTGTTATTTGTTTGTAAAAATGTGATTTATTTAACATAAATTGATGCATCATTTATGCGAAGTGGTTGAGACAGGGTAACAATAGGATATTAGATCAAATAACTATTTGATATTTTATAAATTATTAGATAGTGACTAGTATCTTTTTGTTAATTGGCGTTATGATTATATTTTGTTAATGTTTATTGTTGGAAATAATTATGTCGGATGCTAAAAATCGTTGTCATGCTGAAGAAACTGCTGCTTGCTGTTGTGTTGATGTGGGTACAGTGATAGATAATCAAAATTGTACTGCTTATTTTGAAAAAAATTTTTTAAATCAACATGAAGCTGAAACAATGTTAGCACAGTTGATGGAAAAAGCGCGCGCCGTTGAATCGGAGCCTTGTAAGATCGAACATCAGATTCAGCCTATTGCTGAGGGTGTCAAATTAATAGCGAGTTTTACCTTTTGTTGTGAAGCTGAAACGCTAATTTTTCAATTAAATTTACGTTAATTGAGTTTAACCCTGCCTACAGATATTCTGTAGGCATTTGATCCTTGAGCTGTGCTCAATATTTTGACTTGTTTAACAAATAAATATTCATATCTTGTGTGCCGCCTCTCAGTTTTTAATTTTTATTATTTTTCTTTCACTACATTTGAATAACAATTGATTATCAGATCAGACCTCTGTGAAGTATTGGCAATGATTAACTATAGTTTCATTTTTCATTTTTTATAAAAAGGGAAGCGAGATCTGCTATGAACTACAACGTTAAGAATACTGATCGTATCGCAATTGTTACTGGGTTACGCCTTCCTTTTGCTAAACAGGCAACGGCTTATCATAATATACCTGCTGTCGATTTAGGCAAAATGGTAGTTCGTGAATTAGTTATTCGTAGTGGTATTGATTCTCAATTTATTGATCAAGTGGTTTTTGGCCAAGTCGTTCAGATGCCTGAAGCGCCGAATATTGCTAGAGAGATTGTTTTAGGGGCAGGGCTACCTGTTTCAGCAGATGCTTATAGTATTTCTAGAGCCTGTGCTACTAGTTTTCAGGCTATTACCAATATTGTTGAAAGTATGATGGCAGGCACCATCAAGGTAGGTATTGCTGGTGGTGCTGATTCATCATCAGTTTTACCTATTGGGGTAACTAAAAAAATGGCAAGTACTTTAGTTAACCTTAATAGAGCAAAATCAATAAGCCAACGTTTGCGACTCTTAAGCACATTAGGTTTTCGTGATTTTCTTCCAGTCTCACCCGCAGTAGCCGAATATTCTACAGGTTTAAGAATGGGAGATACTGCCGAACAGATGGCAAAAACCTATCATATCAGTCGTGAAGGACAAGACGCTTTTGCTCATCGTTCCCATATTCTAGCTGCCCAGGCTTGGGATAGTGGTGTATTACATAAAGAAGTTATGACAGCCCATATACCGCCTTTCCGAGAGTCATTATCGGAAGATAATAATGTTCGAAAAGACTCAACCCTTACTTCTTATGCAAAGTTAAAACCCGCTTTTGATCGTCAACATGGTACTGTTACCGCTGCGAGCAGTACGCCAATGACTGATGGTGCTGCTGCCGTAATGTTGATGTTTGAATCCAATGCGAAAACATTAGGTATAACCCCATTAGGTTATATCCGTAGTTATGCTTTTTCGGCTATTGATGTATGGCAGGACATGCTATTAGGCCCTTCTTATGCAACACCATTGGCTCTTAAGCGCGCTGGATTAAGTTTAAAAGATCTTACCCTAATTGATATGCATGAAGCTTTTTCTGCTCAAGTATTAGCCAATATAAAAATGTTTGCGAGCAAAAAATTTGCTCAAGAGAAATTAGGGCAATCTGAAGCAATTGGTGAAATTAATATGGAAAAATTTAACGTACTAGGCGGCTCTATTGCTTATGGCCATCCATTTGCTGCTACAGGCGCTCGTATGGTGATACAGACACTTAATGAGTTACATCGTCGTGGTGGTGGTTTGGCGTTAACAACCGCTTGTGCAGCAGGCGGTTTAGGTGCAGCAATGATTTTGGAGGCTGAGTAATGATAACCAATAAAAATGAAGAAAAGAACTTACCTGCAATTACTAGCTATCCGGTATTTCATTTGTCCGTCCAACAAAACAATATTGGTGTTATTTCTATTGATGTTCCTGGCGAAAAAGTTAATACATTAAAAGCTGAATTTGTTGATCAATTTTATATGATATTACAGCAGGCGCAAGCAATCGCGGGTTTGAAAGGTATCGTTATTATTTCAAATAAACCAGGGTGTTTCCTTGCGGGTGCTGATATTAGTATGATTTCCAATTGTAGAACAAAAGAAGAAGCTACACAGCTTGCTATGACAGGGCAAAAATTATTCACCCTGCTTGAAAATTATCCACTACCGGTGGTCGCAGCAATTGATGGTGTATGTTTAGGCGGCGGATTAGAATTAGCGCTTGCTTGTCATATAAGAATTTGTACTCTGTCAGAAAAAACGCGTCTTGGTTTACCTGAGGTGCAATTAGGCTTAATACCTGGCTCTGGAGGAACACAACGTTTACCTCGTTTAATTGGTTTAATTAATGGATTAGATTTGATTTTGACTGGTCGACAATTAAGACCAAAGCAATCATTAAAATTAGGTTTAGTTGATGATATTGTTCCGAGCGAAATTTTATTGGAAACGGCAATTAGCTGGATTGATAAAGGAAGAAAAGACAAAGCATGTTTGCCTCTTAGACGGCGTTTATCAGAATTACCCATTATCAGAAATATCTTATTCGCCATAATTAAAAATAAAACAAATTCAAAAAGTAAAGGTCATTACCCAGCGTTAGAAAAAGCGATTTCAGTAGTTACTATTGGCTATGAAAAGGGTATGCAAGCCGGGCTTGAAGCAGAAGCAAAAGCCTTTGGGGAGCTGGCAATGACACCAGAATCCGCTGCTTTACGCGGTCTTTTTTTTAGCTCGACATCGCTAAAAAGTGAAATGGGTAGTTTTGAAAAATCTGCTACAATTCATCAGGTGGGTGTGTTAGGCGGCGGTCTCATGGGAGGCGGTATTGCCTATGTGACAGCAACGCGTGGAAAATTACCTGTTCGAGTGAAGGACATTAACAATAGTGGGCTTAATCAGGCATTAAAATTTAGTTGGCATCGCTTAACGGAGCAAGTTAAACGTAAACGCATTTCTGTACGAGCACGTGATCAACAGATGATGTTAATTTCAGGCACATTAGATTATAAAGGCCTTGAAAAAGCACAAATTATTGTAGAAGCTGTTTTTGAAGATTTAGCATTAAAGCGTCAAATGGTACAAGAAGTGGAGGCCATGACATTAAATGAAGTTGTTTTTGCCTCTAATACATCTTCGTTACCTATTCATAAAATTGCAGAGTTTGCTAAACACCCAGAACGTATAATTGGACTTCATTACTTTAGTCCAGTCGATAAAATGCCATTGGTTGAAGTTATCCCTCATAGTAAGACGAGTGATAAGACGATTGCTACTGCTGTGGCATTGGCAAAAAAACAGGGTAAAACTGCAATTGTTGTTGCTGATGGTGCAGGTTTTTATGTTAATCGCATATTAGCACCTTATATTGCTGAAGCGACCCGTTGTCTGTTAGCTGGTGAATCAATTGAGCATATCGATAATGCTTTAGTTAAATTTGGTTTTCCCGTTGGCCCATTGACCTTGCTAGACGAAGTTGGAATTGATGTAGGCACTAAAATTATGCCGGTGCTTGTTGAACAATTTGGCGAACGATTTTCTGTTCCTTCAGAACTTAATATCATATTGGAAGATGATAGAAAGGGACGTAAAAATGGCCGTGGCTTTTATCTTTATAAGAAAAATAAGATTAGTTGGCCTTGGTGTAAAAAACAGCGTCAAGTCGACACAACCATTTATAAATTACTTAATATTCAACCGAAAACAATTTTATCTGATCAGGAAATTGTTCAGCGCTGTATTATGCTGATGCTGAATGAAGCTACTCGTTGTCTTGACGAAGGGGTTATTCGTCATGTAAATGATGGTGAGATTGGTGCAGTTTTTGGAATTGGTTTTCCTCCTTTTACTGGTGGACCATTTCGATATATGGATCAACAGGGTATAGCGAATATTGTTGACATAATGCATCAATTGGCACAGAAATATGGTAACAATTTTGTTCCTTGTGAAAGGTTAATTCAAATGGCTAAATCAAATAAAAAATTTCATCAGTAGTCGTTTATTGCTAGTACTTTTAAACCTTACTAATTTCATGGCCTTAAGCGTAATTTCTATTTAACTTAATATAAAATAAACTTTTTTTTCGATTTTTATGAAAATAAAGCGGTTCCTTTTTTTGTGATTTTAGTGCAGAATCTCGGGTTGCCTTGCCCTGCATATTTTCCGACAACAACATTAGCGAGTAATTAGAGGGCTCCTATGTAGGGGGTTAGGTGAAAATATTTTACTCAAATGGTGGATTATGCAAGTTTTTATTATGCGTCATGGTGACGCAACTCTAAATACAATTAATGATGCAGCAAGAGAACTCACTCTTAAAGGAATAGAAGAATCTAAATTAATGGCCAGTTGGCTAGCACAACAAAATCCAGTCTTCGACCGAGTGTTTACCAGCCCATATGTAAGAGCAGTACAAACTTATCAGGCAATGCAGCCATTATTGCCATATTCAGGTCAACAGGAAGTATTAGCGGAACTTATTCCTGATGGCGATCCGCAATCTATTGCTAATTATTTGCAATTACTTGCCGAGGGAGGTGTAAGCACAGCATTGATTATTTCACACTTGCCATTAGTCGGTTATTTGGTATCGGCTTTATGCCCACAAGAAATCCCACCTATGTTTGCAACCTCTGCAATTGCTTATGTAGAGATGAATACGGAAATGCGGCACGCGGAATATAGATGGCAACGGGCACCTTCTCAAATTTTGCAAAGTGTTAATAAACTAGCTGCACATTTCTAGTTGCTTTTAGCTGTTATCTGCGTTGAGTTTCATCGGTTTCGACCAGGATCAGCAACGAAGCGCTACCACCCCAAACTTTGGGGGCTTGATGAAAAGCAGTGATATTAGGATGTTGAGCAAGCCAAAGGGGAATTTGCTGTTTTAAAATGTGTTTTCCGTGACCATGCATAATACAGGCACAATGGATATTATCTCGGTAGCAAGCTGCGATTAGTGCTGCAATTTCTTGTTTAGCTTGTCGTTGAGATAAACCATGTAAATCGAGAAACAGTTCAGGCGTATAATCACCCCGACGTAGTTTTTTTAATTCATAAGGATTTATATCGGGTCGTAGATAACGAGTAGGCCCTTCTTCTGCCAAAAGGGGTTGATATTCATCGGAAAAGTAATAACTAACATCGAGTTGCTCTTGGAGCAAACGTTTTGCCGCAAATTGCGATTTTATTCGATGATGTCGTTGTGGTGAGTGACTAACGATATCATGTAGTAAAGGTTTAGTCCCTGCGACTGTTTCCTTGAATAGTTTTATTTCCTCAGCACTCAATTTGAACTTATTTTTCATTGTCATTCTGTTAATCAATTAGTCAATTATTCTGTTAATTTTATCTTAATTTTTCTGTTATTACCTTCCTTATAAGCTGTAAGCTTTATCAGATATGGCTAGTATTCGAATGTTAATTAATGTAGTTGCTATAAAATTCCTAAACAATAAGCTGATTTGTTGAGTTGTTCATGGCAGACTATCAGTATTAAATAGATCAACCTTTTATTGGTTAGGAGGAGTTTTGGACAAGATTTTTGTAGATGAGGCGGTTGCGGAACTACATACCATCCAAGATATGTTGCGTTGGGTAATTAGTCGGTTTAATGCAGCAAATATTTATTACGGTCATGGAACAGATAATTGTTGGGATGAAGCTTTGCAACTTGTTTTGCCATCACTTTTTTTGCCCTTGGATATTCCTCAACCATGGTGGGTTTCTCGTCTGACGCTAAGTGAACGTCATCGTATCGTGGATCGAGTATTACGTCGTATTAATGAGCATATCCCCGTTGCTTATTTAACCAATAAAGCCTGGTTTTGTGGACATGAATTTTATGTTGACGAGCGTGTATTGATCCCCCGTTCTCCGATAGGCGAACTAATTAATAAACATTTTGCCGGCATCATTAATTATGAGCCAGCAACTATTCTAGATATGTGCACTGGTAGTGGATGTATTGCTATTGCCTGCGCTTATGAATTTCCGCAAGCACAAATTGATGCGGTTGATATTTCGGCTGATGCATTGGCAGTCACTGAACAAAATATTATCGATCATGGCCTGGCCGATCGGATAGTACCTATTCGTTCAGACCTGTTTTTGAATATGCCACAAATTAAATATGATTTAATGGTTACTAACCCACCCTATGTGGATGCTGAAGATATGTCTGATTTACCAGCTGAATATCTGGTCGAGCCTAAATTAGCGCTTGCAGCAGGGTCTGATGGTTTAAAACTTGTCAGGCGAATTCTAGCCAATGCCTCACGTTTTCTAACAGAAAATGGAGTGCTAATTTGTGAAGTTGGCAATAGTATGTTACATCTTATTGAACAATATCCGGATATGCCGTTTACTTGGTTGCAGTTTGAACAGGGTGGCGATGGGGTGTTTATGCTAACGCAGAAACAACTTATTGAACATCAAGAGAAATTTAAATTATTTATTGATTAACGGGTAATTATCTTTTTTCATACAATAAAATAATTTATTCATTAATTATTATTATGATAAATGAGAAAAATAGGAAGCAGAGGGGATGGCGGGAAATTCGATTGGACAGCTTTTTCGTGTAACCACATTTGGTGAATCGCATGGTTTAGCACTAGGATGTATTGTGGATGGCGTTCCTCCTGGTATGGCGTTATCAGAAAAAGATCTGCAAACCGATTTAGATCGTCGTCGGCCTGGCAATTCTCGTTATACGACTCCACGCCGTGAACTTGATCAGGTTAAAATTTTGTCCGGTGTTTTTAATGGCATAACGACCGGAACGCCTATTGGTTTGTTGATTGAAAATCAGGATCAACGGTCGCAGGATTATAGTGAGATCAAGGATATTTTTCGCCCTGGGCATGCAGATTACACTTATCAACAAAAATATGGTTTACGTGACTACCGCGGTGGCGGGCGTTCTTCAGCACGTGAAACGGCCATGCGTGTTGCTGCGGGTGCGATCGCAAAAAAATATCTGCAACAAAAACTAGGTATAACTGTTCGGGCTTATTTAAGTCAAATGGGTGATATTTGTTGTGAACTAAAAGATTGGGATTTAGTTGAACAGAATCCTTTCTTTTGTCCTGATGCAACAAAATTGGATGCTTTGGATGCCTTATTACGTTCATTAAAAAAAGAGGGTAATTCAATTGGGGCTAAAGTAACTGTTGTTGCTGAGCATGTTCCAGCCGGATTAGGTGAACCTGTTTTTGATCGATTGGATGCGGATATTGCCCATGCAATGATGAGTATCAATGCCGTTAAAGGTGTTGAAATTGGGGCTGGTTTTAAGGTGGTCACATTAAAAGGCAATGAAAATCGGGATGAAATAACCCATGACGGATTTGCCAGTAATCATGCCGGTGGTATATTAGGTGGCATCAGTAGTAGTCAACCGATTATTGCCCATTTAGCTTTAAAGCCGACTTCGAGTATCACCATACCGGGTAAAACAATTAATCAGCAAGGTGATGAAGTTGAAGTGATCACCAAAGGACGTCATGATCCCTGTGTCGGTATCCGGGCTGTACCGATAGCCGAAGCGATGATGGCAATTGTACTTATCGACCATTTTTTACGCCATCGAGCACAATGTGGTGAGCCAGATTTTTAATGGTATGATGTAAATATCAATGAAAGAACATAATTATAATCATCTTATTAACATTTTTAGTATTTGTTTTGAGAAAGAGTATTGCACACGTTTAATTAAAGGAGATGATGAACCTATCTATCTGCCTGCAGATAATGAAATACCCTATCATCGAATTATTTTTGCACGTGGTTTTTATGCGAGTGCTTTACATGAAATTTCCCACTGGTGCATTGCCGGCGAAATTCGGCGCCAACAAATAGATTTTGGTTATTGGTATTATCCAGATGGTCGGAATGAGCAAACACAAAACGCTTTTGAAAAAGTTGAAGTTAAACCGCAAGCACTTGAATGGATGTTTTGTGTGGCGGCAGCATTTCCCTTTAATGTTAGTTGCGATAATTTGGCCGCTAATTTTGAACCTGATCGGTTTGCTTTTCAGTGCAAAGTTTATCAGCAGGTGCTGGATTACCTAGCAAATGGTATCCCGGCCCGAGCGGAGAGATTTATTCAAGGTCTACAATTGTTTTATAATACGCCTCCCTTAGTGAAGCAAAATTTCATTTACCCCAAAGAGCTATAAAAAATTTAGCTAGTATAAAGGAACAAAACCATGCTTGCGGAATTGGAAACGCGTATTTTAACGCAAATTGATAACAATGTTGATGATGCTAGTCAAGATGAGCTTTTTGCGGGTGGTTATTTACGTGGCCATTTAACATTAGCTATTGCTGAACTAGAAGCTGAAAATAAAAATAATATTGCAGCGCTTTCTGATCGTGTTGAAAAGAGTATTGATCAGGCAATTAAGGCTGGTGAATTAAGTCCCCCTGATCAGCGATTGATATTAAATACTTGGCGCAAGTTGTTAGAAAATGCGCTTCAATAAGCATAAAGTGAGTAACTTTAAATAGTGTATTGTCGCATTTTTAAATGGGGTAACGATGTTGGTAAGATTGGCACTACCCACTGAAGCAGAAAAATTAGTCAATATTGAACGGTCAGCGGCGACTTTATTTCGTCAAATTCCCGAGCTTGCTTGGCTTGCTGATGCACAAGGTAAATCCATTAACCAACATTTAGAGTTTATTGTTGATGGCGATTGTTGGGTAGCCGTTGTGGAACAACAGCTTGTTGGTTTTATTGAAGTTGAAGTGATGGATCAAGCTTTGCATATTTGGGAATTATCCGTTGCTAGCCGATGGCAGAGAAGAGGAATTGGTCAGATTTTATTGCAACAGGCCATTATTCAAGCAAAACAGCTAAGCTGTGATCATGTTACTTTAACAACTTTTCGTGATGTTGCCTGGAATGGCGCTTATTATCAAAAATTGGGTTTTACAATTATTCCGGCCGAAAAGCTTACTTTGCCACTACAAGCTATTTTAAAAAGAGAAGTGGCGTATGGATTTACTGCATCTTCGCGTTGTGCAATGCAATATACTCTTTAATAGAGATTAAATATTTTTTGTTAAAAAGTTATTTATCTAGTTTAATCGCTCGGCCTTGCAACAATTTTCTGATCCAAAATCGGTTAGGATGGAGATTAGCCAGTATATCGTCGGCAAAAGGTAATGGTTCAGCAAAAATTTGGCTGCAAAGTAATTCCGCGCAAATTGGCGCACTACACAATCCTCTTGCTCCCAATGCACCAATAACAAATAGATTGGCATGAACAGGCGCTTGCAAAATATGCTGCTGCTCATTGAGCTGTTTATCTAATTGTGTATATTGAAGAATAAGTTGATTAACATCGGGTACATTACCGACCATTGGTAAATGATCACGTGTAACACAGCGAATGCTTTGACGTGATGCATTTTGGCTGATATCAACTTCTTTTGTCCATTCAACATCAGGCAAACAAGTTAACAAGCGAGAATGGTTTTCTTGTTGCTCCAGTTTGGAATATTCTAGTGTCAGTTGATGACGTTTATAACTCGCGCCTAAGCAGTGATATTGATGATTAGCTGGCGTTAAATATCCGGCATAACAGAGTGTTGTTTGCAGTTGGTTGAGTGTCAAAGTGGTCGGAATATGACTAACTTGTCCTCGAACAGCACTAACTGGCAATTTTTCCGTTTGAGAAAATAGAGGTAATTGATGGCCATTAGCGATAATAACGGTTTTATGCGTTATTTGCCGTTGCGCTTGTCCTTGTTTCAATATCAATTTCCAGCCAGCGGGAGTATTTTCAAGTTGAATAAGACGATGATTAAAATAACTTTTTAAACCTTGTTGTTGCGCATATTGCCAGCTATTGAATGTCAACTCGGCTGGGCATAACCAGCCGGCAGTTGGATAGTAAATGCCATCATGGTTAACATCAACACCACAAATAGTTTGTAATGTTTGTCGAGTTTCATAGCGCGCAAAGTCAGAAGGCCAGTTTTTTGTCAATATTTGCTCGATTTTTTGTTGGCTTTTTACGTCATAACCTAATTGCACTAAGCCGCTCCAGTCATGTTCAAATGCAATGCCTAACTGTTCAAGTTGACTATAGTAACGTTTTGCATAAGAAAAAGCGGTAATAAAAAAGCGCTCTAAGCTATCGTGACGACCGGTTAATAATGGATAAAGTGCACCTTGACGATTGCCAGAAGCGTTTTGTGCCACGCAGGGATCTTGGCAATATAAAGTTATCCGACTACCTCTACGTAATAAAGCAAGCGCAATCATCATACTGGCAATACCGCCGCCGATAATGGCAATATCTTCAGTGGTGGATGCAGCTTGTCGAGCAAACCAGGGCTGTGGAGCAAGTTGCTGATTTGCAGGTAATTGACCGATTAGCATTTCACGTTTACGGCCAAAACCTTTGATTTTTTTTACTTTAAAACCGGCTTTTTCTAATCCACGACGAACAATACCGGCTGAAGTGAAAGTGGCAAAAGTGCAACCATTACGTCCCCAATTTGCCATTGTAGTGAACAGTTGTTCACTCCACATTTCGGGATTTTTAGCTGGAGCAAAACCATCTAAAAACCAACTGTCTATTTTATTGAAAAAATTAGCTTTTAATTGAGGTAATTGTATATTTATATCGCCAAACCAGAGATCGAGGATTATTGCCCCATTTTCTATAACTATTCTATGACAACCAGGTAACGATTGAGGCCATTGTTGACAAATTTGTTTAGAAAAAGTGGCGAGCTCAGGCCAAAATTGATGAACGCTTATTAAATCTGTAATAGACAAGGGATATTTTTCAAAACTGATATAGTGTAAAAGTTGTAATTGGTTTTTAGGTGCTTGTTGGCGAAACTGGATAAATAACTGACAGACTGCCATAAAGTTTAGTCCAGTGCCAAAACCCGTTTCTGCAATAACATACTGTTTAGCTGAGTGAGAGAAAAAGCGATTTGGCAACTGATTGCCGGCTAAGAAAACATAACGGGATTCTTCTAAACCATTTTGGTTACAAAAATAGACATCATCAAACTGTTCAGAGATGGGGATAGCTTGTTCATTCCAGCTTAATTTAGCTTGGCTGATCTCATTTGTATTCACAAAATTATCTACAATATTTTAAATAATTAGCCAATTGTAACGATTTTAATCTGAGTGTGCTAGCTAGCGCTAAAATATAAAAGTGACCAAAGATAATATTTTCTGCAAATTTTTACCTGATCGGACTTGTTCAGCTTACAAGTGTAAGCTAAAGTAACAGGCTAAACTCCCAGTAAATGAATTTCGACTATGAGGTATTACAATCAATGAAGCGTGCAGTCATCACTGGTCTGGGCATTGTCTCCAGCATAGGTAATAACCAGCAAGAGGTACTGGCTTCTCTGAAAACGGGTCGTTCTGGCATCAGGTTTTCAGAAGAATTTGAAAAAATGGGGTTACGCAGCCATGTCTGGGGTAATATTCAACTAACGGAAGAGTATATTAAACAAAAAATTGACCGTAAAATTCTTCGTTTTATGAGTGATTGTTCTATATATGCTTACTTGTCGATGGAAGAGGCTATTTCGGACGCTAAATTGACGCAGGCGCAGATCTCAAATATTCGTACCGGTTTAGTGGTTGGCTCTGGTGGTGGCTCACCGCGTAATCAAGTGGCTGGCTCTGATGGTATGCGGGCAAAGGGATTACGCGGTGTTGGTCCCTATATGGTCACCAAAGCAATGGCTTCAGGTGTTTCAGCTTGTTTAGCCACGCCGTTTAAAATTAAGGGCGTTAATTATTCTATCAGCTCTGCCTGCTCAACTTCCGCCCATTGCATTGGCCATGCTGTTGAGTTGATCCAATTAGGTAAACAGGATGTTATTTTCGCTGGTGGTGGTGAAGAGTTAAGTTGGGAATTAACCTGTGAATTTGACGCAATGGGGGCATTATCGACTAAATATAATGCAACTCCAGAAAAAGCTTCACGCACCTATGACCAGGATCGGGATGGTTTTGTAATTGCTGGCGGTGGCGGTATTGTTGTGGTAGAAGAATTAGAGCATGCTTTGGCGCGTGGCGCACATATTTATGCTGAAATTGTCGGTTATGGTGCAACCTCAGACGGTTATGATATGGTTGCCCCTTCCGGTGAAGGAGCTGTGAGATGTATGAAAATGGCATTGGCAGATGTTAAACAGGTTGATTATATCAATACTCATGGCACTTCAACGCCAGTTGGCGATACCAAAGAATTAGAAGCAATTACTGAAGTGTTTGGTAGCAATACGCCAGCGATTTCAGCGACTAAAGCAATGACCGGCCATTCTCTGGGGGCAGCAGGGGTTCATGAAGCTATTTATAGTTTGTTAATGTTAGAGCATGGATTTATTGCCCCAAGCATTAATATTGATAATTTAGATGAAAAAGCGCAAGCAATGAATATTATTACGCAGGCCACTGAGCAGAAATTAAATACGGTAATGTCAAATAGTTTTGGGTTTGGTGGAACTAATGCCTCGTTGGTAATGAGTAAATATCATTCATAAGTATTTTACTATAAAAAACAATTACCTACTGATAATTTATCAGTAGGTTTTTTGTTATTTACAATATAATCAATTGATTAAATAAGTTATTATTCTTTTTTATTAGCGTTAGATCGGTGGTGATTAAAAAGTTGTGTTAATGGAGTGCTTAATTGCTGCGCTAAAATAACACCGAGTAACACACCCCCACCACCAATTAAATGGTAGCTGTGCATTTTTTCTTTTAAAAATAAAACAGCGATAATGGCCGTAAATACCGGTGCTAAATTCATAAATATTGAGGTTGTATTAGCGCCAAGTCGAAACACTCCTTGGATCCATAAATAGGGTGCAATCAGCGAAGCGGCAATTCCGGCAAATAAGATCAAATTAATATTTGCCGAGGTAATCTCTACTGATTTAGCCAGTAAAAAGTTAGGCAATAATAGTATCAAAGCAAAACTAATTTGGATGTAAAGTGATTGCCAATTGGGTAATGGGATCGCCCAATGCTTGGTTAATACCCCATAGAGTGAATAAGAAAGAGCAGCAATAAACATCAGTAATTGCCCTCGATTAATTCCCTGGCTAAAAAATATCATTGGTTCACCTTGACTAACAAGCCAGATAAGCCCCAGTAAGGATAAAAGGCTACCGATCACTATACCAATAGTAGGAATAGTACGTAGCACAAAAATGCTGAGTATCACCGTTAACAAAGGAATAACTGAATTTAATACTCCCATAAAGGTGGCACTAACCGTATGAGCAGCATAATAAGCCAAACTTTGGTAAAGAACCATGCCAAGGGCGCCTAATATAAACAGTTTGCCGCCATATTGTCTTATTATTGTGCGATTTTTAACTATCCCTTTAATCATAAAAGGGGTGAGTACTAAAAAGGCCAATAACCAGCGATAAAAGGAAATAGCGGCAGGATCAATAACATTTGCCGCGGCTTTACTTACCACCGCATTAATTGACCATAATAAAACCGCGAGCAGGGGAAAAAGAAAATTTTTCATTATTGAGTCATATTTACCTTCTGTTAACTATTATGCTATTTTAACATTGTCTATTTTATTATATATATTTATAATCAGCCAATTGATCCACCCTTTCTGTCAACATTACTGTGATGAAAAAAATTAGACATAGACTTGAGCCTAATATTATTGAGCCAAAATTTATAGTTTTTCGGAATAATGAATGGTTAGGTGATACTGAGTGTCAATTACATCGCCATAGCTTTGGCCAATTAATTTATGTAGTGAAAGGTGTGATAGAGATGCAAGTGGCTACGCAGCATTATATTGCGCCCCCGGAATTTTGTATCTGGATCCCATGCGGTGTTGAACATGCCACTTACAACAAAAAAAGTGTTAAGTTTAATATATTAGATATTTGTCAAACAGTTAGTCATGTTTTATGTAAAAAACCCTGTATTATTCGTCAAACACCTATTTTTCATACCATATTATTAGATTTTTATGCGCGTAACATAACCCAACCAACAAGCGCAGAAGATATTCGCTTAGCTAATGTATTGATTGATCAATTAAAACGTTCACCTATTCAAAAGACCTATTTACCCGCCAGTAAAGATAAATTTTTAGCGCCTATTTTAGCGCAATTACAACAAAATCCAGCAGATAATACCGCTTTAGCGATATGGGCCAAGCGGGTTTATACCTCAGAACGTACCTTGTCACGTCGTTGTCAGCAGGAACTGGGGATGTCATTTAGTGAGTGGCGCCAGCGGTTACGTTTTTTACATGCCATAATGAAATTGGAGCAAGGACAGACTGTTCAACAAGTGGCTTTTGATGTCGGTTATAGTTCTGCATCAGCATTTATTACCATGTTTCAACAGATTTCAGGCACAACACCAGAACGCTTTCGCCAAAAAAGTGACGCTGAGCAAACCAGTTGTTAGGATTTATATCATTAACATGGCAAAATAGCATCTTGCTACCTAATCGAATAGTAAAAAGCGATGGGTTAATTTTAATAAAGATAATTGGGCATTAGATAAGTGAAAATATTGGTTGATGAAAATATGCCTTACGCAACTCAATTGTTTGCAACATTAGGTGAAGTTAAGGCAGTTTCTGGGCGATCAATCTCATCGTCACAGCTAGCAACAGCAGATGCTTTAATGGTGCGTTCTGTTACTCAAGTCAATGAAGTATTACTTAAAGAGAGTAAGGTAAAGTTTGTTGGTACTGCAACAGCCGGATTTGATCATGTTGATAGGCAATGGTTAGCGCAAGCGGGTATCGCTTTTTCTGCTGCACCGGGTTGTAATGCGATCGCGGTGGTAGAGTATGTTTTTTCCGCTTTGTTGTTACTGGCTGAACGTGATGGTTTTGATTTGCGAGAAAAAACAGTCGGTATTGTTGGAGTTGGCAATGTTGGCAGTCGTCTTAATGCACGTTTAAAGGCTTGGGGCGTGAATACATTACTTTGTGATCCGCCTCGGGCAGAGGCAGCTGTTAATAGCGAACAATTTTGGTCACTAGAAAAACTAGTTAGTCAGGCGGATATCTTAACTTTTCATACCCCTTTAAATAGATCTGGCCGCTATTCATCTTATCATTTATTAAATGAAGAGTTGCTAGCTGCCATGCCGGCGGGACGTATTTTGCTAAATACTAGCCGCGGGGCTGTTGTTGATAATCAAGCATTATTAAAAGCCTTAGAAAATGGTAAGAAAATCGACGTGATATTGGATGTTTGGGAACATGAGCCCTCTCTTTCCTTACCTTTGTTAGCTAAAACTCGCATTGGCACGCCACATATTGCCGGTTATTCTCTAGAAGGTAAAGCGCGTGGTACTACTCAGATTTTTGCCGCATTTAGCCAGTTTTTAGGCCAAGAGGCGCAAATTAAACTAGCTGATTTATTACCTATTGCAGAGTTTAATGAGATTACCTTTCGCGGTGAATTAACCCAGGCAAATTTAAAACGTTTAGTACATTTAGTTTATGATGTTCGTCGTGATGATGCGCCATTAAGAAAAGTTGCTCATCTTGTTGGCGAATTTGATCATTTACGCAAATATTATCCAGAACGCCGTGAATGGTCATCGCTAAAGGTCAGTTGTGATAATGTCGATGCCGCTAACATATTAAAAATGCTGGGTTTCAATAGTAAATTAATTTGAGCGAAATGCACAGAAGATTGGAGAAAACCAACATGACAGAAGGTTGGAGTATTGCACTATTAGGCGCTACCGGCGCGGTCGGTGAAGCCGTATTGAGTTTATTACAAGAGCGCCAGTTCCCTGTTGGTGAGTTATTTCTATTAGCTAGTGAAAATAGTGTCGGAGAAAGTATCCGTTTTAATGGAAAACAACACTCTGTCATGGATGCACAGTTATTTGATTGGACACAGGCACAAATCGCTTTTTTTGTTGCCGGTACAGCAGCATCTGCGCGTTATGCAGAGCAGGCGGCACAAGAGGGTTGTATAGTCATTGATAGTAGTGGTTTATTTGCGCTAGAACCGGATATTCCATTAGTCGTACCTAATGTTAATCCTCATGTGCTGGCTGATTATCGTAACCGTAATATTGTTGCCATTGCTGATAGTTATGTCAGTCAATTGTTAGTCGCCATTAAACCGCTAATCAATGTTGCCGGTATTCAACGTTTAATCTTAACCAATTTATGTTCAGTTTCAGTGCATGGTAAAAGTGCAGTGGATGAATTGGCCGGTCAAAGTGCCCGATTATTAAACGGTTTACCCGTTAATAATGACCGTTTTGCTAAACAGTTAGCATTTAATCTATTACCCTTACTAAGTGATGTTGAAGGTTCTGTCCCACAAGAGCGCTGTTTAGTTGATCAAGTGCGTAAAATTTTACAGAATGATGGATTATCGATAGTTGTCAGTTGCATACAAGCGCCGGTTTTTTATGGTAATGCACAAGTGGTTCATGTGGAAACATTACGTCCAATGACCGTGCAAGAAGCCTGGCAAGAAATTGCTCAATTTGATGATATTCAGTTAGTTGGCGAAGATAACTTTCCAACTCAGGTAACCGATGCTTCAGGTAGTGATCAATTAAGTATCGGTTGTATGCGTAATGATTATGGCGCACCTGAGATATTACAGTTTTGGTCGGTAGCCGATAATACCCGGTTTGGCGGTGCTCGAATGTTAATAGAAACTGCGGAGCAATTAGTGCAGGAGCAATATTATTAATGTTGGAAAAGCAACCTTCTTTGCCGATGACTAAAATTGCCTTAGGCATTGAGTATGATGGTAGCCATTATTATGGTTGGCAGCGACAACAACAGGTAAAAAGTATCCAAGCTTGTTTGGAGTTTGCGCTTACTAAGGTTGCGAATGAGTCCATCCAAGTCTGTTGCGCTGGACGCACTGATGCGGGGGTGCATGCAACAGGCCAAGTGATCCATTTTGAAACTTCTGTGATACGTAAAGACTCTGCCTGGACAATGGGTGTTAATAGCCATTTACCTGCTGACATTGCCGTACGTTGGAGCAAAGTTGTTGAACCGGATTTTCATGCTCGTTTTAGTGCCACCGCGCGTCGATATCGTTATATTATTTTTAATCACCGATACCGACCAGCGATATTAGCCGCAGGCGTCACTCACTATCATGCACCTCTAGATGCTGAAAGAATGCATATTGCTGCTCAGGCCTTGGTTGGTGAGCAGGATTTTACTTCATTTAGAGCTATTCAGTGTCAATCTAAATCGCCTTGGCGTAATATAAAGCATGTTCATGTCAACCGTTATGGTGACTATATTGTGGTTGATATCAAAGCCAATGCCTTTGTTCATCATATGGTACGCAATATTGTTGGTAGTTTGCTGGTGATAGGCTGCGGTGAGCAGGATATTAGCTGGATAGCCGAGCTTTTAGTATTGAAAGATAGAACTAAAGCGGCGGCAACTGCAAAAGCAGAAGGGCTTTATTTAGTTGCTGTCGATTATCCGTCAAAATATAAATTACCTAAAACGACCGTAGGACCACTTTTTTTACCAGAATAATGAATTTAATTTTGCGTTTAAATAGGCAGTGTTAAAGTTGCCAACTATTGGATTTTTTATGGAATTTATTACTTTTATTATTGATTTTATTATACACATCGATCTTCATTTAGCTGAATTAGTTGCTAAGTATGGCATTTGGCTATATGCCATTTTATTTTTGATAGTATTTTGTGAAACTGGACTCATTGTTACGCCTTTTTTACCGGGTGACTCACTATTATTTGTGGCTGGGGCATTAACGGCATTGGAGAGTAATGATCTAAACGTTCATTTAATGGTAGTATTAATAATTATTGCTGCGATTATTGGTGATGCGGTTAATTATACTATTGGTCGCTTATTCGGCGAGCGTCTATTTCGTAATCCCAATTCAAAAATTTTTCGCCGGGTCTATTTGGAAAAAACGCATCAATTTTATGAAAAACATGGCGGTAAAGCGATTATTTTAGCTAGATTTATACCTATTATTAGAACGTTTGCTCCATTTGTCGCAGGGATGGGAAAAATGTCGTATCGGCATTTTGCTTTTTATAATGTGGCCGGGGCTTTATTATGGGTTCTATTATTTACTTATGCGGGTTACTTTTTTGGCGATTTGCCAATTGTTCAGCAGAATTTAAAATTATTAATTGTGGCAATTATTTTAATTTCTATTCTGCCGGGTATTATTGAGATTTGGCGCTATCGTCGAGCATCAATTAAGGAAAAACAGGTTGTTAAACCAAAAGAATAGATAGTCATTAGCAGGTTTGATCAGTTTTTTATCCACTATGCTTTGGCATTGTGGTTTAATGATTAACATAATAATGAGACTGATAATGTAATTTCAGACAGAAAGGTCTATTAATGAGCTGGATTGAAAAGATTCTTAATAAAAGCAATATTACCCAGACCCGTAAAGCGAGTATCCCAGAAGGGGTCTGGACAAAATGTGATAGCTGCGGGCAAGTGCTCTATCGTGCTGAATTAGAAAGTAATTTAGCCGTATGTCCAAAATGTGATCATCATATGCGTATTTCGGCCCGTCAACGTCTGGCTTCTTTTCTTGATGAAGGAACCACGGCAGAATTAGGTAGTGAATTAGAACCGAAAGATATTTTGAAATTTCGGGATTCAAAGAAATACAAAGATCGCATATCAGCGGCACAAAAAGCGACACATGAAAAAGATGCTTTAATTGTGATGAAAGGCACGCTTAAAGGTATGCCGGTTATCGCGGCAGCTTTTGAATTTGCTTTTATGGGTGGCTCAATGGCGTCGGTTGTTGGTGCACGTTTTGTACGTGCGGTTGAGCAAGCACTGGAAGATAATTGTCCACTGGTTTGTTTTTCTGCCAGTGGTGGTGCTCGTATGCAAGAAGCATTAATGTCGTTGATGCAAATGGCAAAGACTAGTGCAGCACTGGCGAAGATGCAGGAGCGAGGGCTTCCCTATATTTCAGTACTTACCGATCCAACCATGGGTGGAGTATCAGCAAGTTTAGCCATGTTAGGGGATATTAATGTTGCCGAACCGAAAGCGCTAATTGGCTTTGCAGGGCCTCGAGTTATTGAGCAAACAGTACGTGAAAAATTGCCAGCTGGTTTTCAACGTAGTGAATTTCTGATTGAAAAAGGCGCGATTGATATGATTGTCAGACGGCCTGAAATGCGGGATAAATTAGCTGAATTACTGGCTATGTTAACTCATCAAACCGTTCAAGACGAAAGTCAAATCGATGTTATTACCTTAGTTGACGATGATCTGGAGCCACCCTATCGTGAGAAACCCGAAATTGATAACAAATCCGATCAAAAATGACAATATATCTGATCCCTTGATGATACCAGAGGCGTCTTCTTCTTTAGCCAGCTGGTTAACTTATTTAACCAATCAGCATAGTAAAATTATCGATATGGGGTTGGAGCGAGTTGGTATCGTTGCTCGGCAATTGGATCTTTTGCATCCTGCACCGAAAGTGGTTACGGTTGCTGGAACAAATGGTAAAGGAACCACTTGCCATACACTGGAATCTATTTTAATTGAAGCCGGATTAAAAGTCGGCGTTTATAGCTCTCCACACCTGTTAGATTATACAGAGCGTGTTAGGATCCAAGGTGAGACGTTGCCTGAAGAGGAGTTTTGCCGTGTTTTTGCTGATATTGAATCTAAACGCGGCACAACTACGCTGACCTATTTTGAATATGGCACCTTAGCTGCGTTGCAATTATTTAAACAAGCTAAACTTGATGTGGTTATTTTAGAAGTCGGATTGGGTGGCCGGTTAGATGCAACCAATATTGTGGATGCGAATATTGCTGCGATCACCAGTATTGCACTGGATCACATTGATTGGCTGGGTAGTGATCGTGAACAGATTGGCTATGAAAAAGCCGGAATTTTTCGTTCAGGGCGCTATGCGGTTGTGGGTGAGCCGGATATGCCAAAGTCGATTAATGAGGTAGCGCAAGCCGTTGGCGCAAAGTTATTTCGTTGTGGGGTAGATTGGCAATTTGCGCCACAAAATGATCATTGGGATTGGCAATCTCTTGAGCACAATTTTAAGCAGTTACCTTTGCCAAATGTCCCATTGGCCAATGCTGCCACAGCATTGGCAATTATTGATTGTTTAATCAAAGAGGGTGATGCCATTAGTCAGGCCATATCATTGCAGGCTATTCACCGGGGATTAATCAAGGCAAAATTACCAGGCCGTTTTCAAATTATTAGCCAGCAACCTTGTGTAATTTTAGATGTTGCCCATAATCCTCATGCGGCGGCTTATTTAGCTGATAGACTCTCTGGCTTGCCCAAACAGGAAAATACTAAAGTCCATGCTGTTGTTGCTATGTTAGCCGATAAAGATATAAAAAGTACTTTATCTTATCTGGCTCCTCAAGTTGATAAATGGTATCTCGCTTCATTAAGTGTCATACGCGGCGCTGGTGCTGAACAATTAGCACAATATGTTGATTCACCTTACCAATTTGATACGGTTAAAGATGCCTGGTTGCAGGCCATGGCGGCAGCTAACGAACAGGATATTGTAGTGGTTTGTGGCTCGTTTCATACTGTCGCTGAAGTTATGGAACTGCAAACAAAAGAGGAAAGCTTAAGTGGCCAGTAAGTTTCAAAACCGTTTGGTGGGAACGATTGTTATTGTTGCAGTTGGCGTTATTATATTACCGGTATTATTGGATGGTAATAAGAAATATAATGAGACTGAATTTGCAGCGATCCCTTTGGTGCCTAAAGCCAGCGATGAATATGAAATTGAACCTATTGCGCCAATTAATCCTAAACCACTAGTGACACCTTCAGAAAGCGCTGCACAAGCAATGATTTCTGCAGCCATTTCTGATTCAAAAGCCAAAATAGCAGATAGCCAGTCCACTCAACAACAAACAAAATCAAAAGCCGCAGCCAAAGTTGAAAAATCAGCGTTGGAGCCAGAACAAAATACTAAATCGAATGAGAAAACCCAAGCGCCACAGGGACGGGCTTATGTCATTCAATTGGGCGTATTGAAAAATGCAGCAAAAGTGGAAGAGATTATTGCCAGATTACGTTTATCTGGCTATCAGGTCTACACTGAACCCACAATACCGGTTAATGGTCAATTGACACGAATTTTTATTGGCCCGAATGCGTCGAGAGAAAAATTGCAGTCCAGTTTGCCGGAATTGAAAGATTTAACCGGCTTACAAGGTCAAATACGCAGTTATAAACCTTAAAGTGGGTATGTACTAATAGACAAAACATATTAATACTAATCGATTATATTAATTATTTACGCGGCGATGATGATTTATCTTTTCGCCGCAACTTTTTGCGGCTTTTCAGCAAAATATCTAACGCAAACGTTTTCGTTTTCTGCTAGAATGCGTTCGACCATGCTGAATGTTTAATTTTTGGATTAAAATTATGGTTTGGATTGATTACGCTATTATTGCCATTATTGGTTTTTCTGCTTTAGTTAGTTTAATTCGTGGTTTTGTACGAGAAGCTTTGTCTCTGATTACCTGGGGTTGTGCTTTTTTTGTTGCTAGCCAATTCTATTCTTATCTGGCGACTTATCTGACTCGTTTTGACGATCCGCTGATCAGAAATGGTATTGCCATTGCGATCTTATTTATCGCAACGTTAATTGTAGGTGCTGTAGTCAATTATGTGATTAGTTCGTTAGTTGAGAGAACTGGATTATCAGGTACAGATCGTGTGTTAGGCGTCTGTTTTGGCGTATTGCGCGGTATATTAATTGTGTCGGCAATTTTGTTTTTTCTAGATACTTTTACACCCCTGCCAAAAAGTGAAGATTGGCAACGTTCTGAATTGATACCCCAATTTAGTCATATTATTAGATGGTTTTTTGATTATTTAAAAAATGCATCAAGTTTTTTACCGGAAAGTATCACTCCGCTTGGCTGATGAGGAAAAAGTAGATGTGCGGTATTGTCGGTATTGCTGGTTTCACACCAGTTAACCAATCAATTTATGATGCGCTAACAGTGCTTCAGCATCGTGGGCAAGATGCTGCAGGTATTGCGACGATTGATGAAAATAAGCAATTTCGTCTACGTAAATCAAATGGCTTAGTAAAAGATGTGTTTGCTGCTCGCCATATGCTACGTTTGCGGGGCAAAATGGGGATTGGCCATGTGCGTTACCCAACCGCGGGTAGCTCCAGCGCTTCCGAAGCACAACCTTTTTATGTTAATTCACCTTTTGGCATTACATTAACCCATAATGGTAATTTGACTAATGCACATGAATTAAGAAAAACGCTATTTGAAACGGCCCGTCGTCATGTAAATACTTCTTCTGATTCAGAAATCCTACTCAATGTCCTGGCTCATGAACTGGATCAATTTGCTCATTTTCCCCTGACAGCAGAAAATATTTTTACTGCTATTGGTGCAATGCATAACAAAGTTCGCGGTGCTTATGCTTGTGTTGCGATGATTATTGGTCATGGTTTAGTGGCGTTTCGTGACCCGTTTGGTATTCGCCCTTTGGTGCTTGGTAAGCGCACATTGGAAGGCGGCCAAAATGAGTATATGGTTGCTTCGGAAAGTGTCGCTTTAGATACCCTTGGTTTTGAATTTTTGCGTGATGTAGCACCAGGGGAAGCAATTTATATTACTGAACAGGGGCAACTTTTTTCCCGTCAATGTGCAGAAAATCCACAGCTAACCCCTTGTCTATTTGAGTTTGTCTATTTAGCCAGACCCGATTCTTTTATTGATAAAATATCGGTTAATAAAGCTCGTTTGCGGATGGGGCAAAAATTGGGTGCCAAAATTGCTCGCCAATGGCAGGATTTGGATATTGATGTTGTGATCCCCATCCCTGAAACTTCTTGTGATAGCGCGCTAGAAATCGCCTATATTTTGGGTAAACCTTATCGCCAAGGATTTGTTAAAAATCGTTATGTGGGGCGCACTTTTATCATGCCGGGGCAGCAAGAGCGACGTAAGTCGGTACGTCGTAAGCTGAATGTTAATCGAGCCGAATTCCGCGATAAAAATGTTTTATTAGTGGATGATTCTATTGTGCGCGGAACCACTTCTGAACAGATTGTTGAGTTAGCGCGCGAAGCAGGAGCTAAAAAGGTCTATTTTGCTTCGGCATCACCAGAAGTTCGTTTCCCCAATGTGTATGGCATTGATATGCCGTCGGTTAATGAGTTGATTGCCCATGGGCGTGAAGTGGATGAAATTCGTCAACTTATTGGTGCCGATGATTTAATTTTCCAGGATCTTTCTGATTTAATTGCCGCTGTTAGAGAGGAAAATTCAGATATTTCCACTTTCGAAAGTTCGGTCTTTAATGGTATTTATGTCACGAAAGATATTGATCAAACTTACCTGGACTATCTGGAAAATCTCCGTAAGGATGATCAATTAAAAGAACATAATGAAATTGAAAATTTAGAAATTTACAATGAAGGCTAATTTGTTGTTATATTTTGAATTTAGACTTCATCGGATATCGTTAAGCCTACAGTAGTGAAGTCTATTTTATCGTTATTATTGAGCAAAAATGATGCAGAGAATAATTATCGGACTCACAGGCGCCAGTGGTGCGATTTATGGTATTCGATTACTTGAAGTTTTACGTTCTGTTGCTGACGTTGAAACCCATTTAATTGTTAGCGCAGCCGCCAAGCAGACGTTAGCATTGGAAACCACTTATAGTCTACGTGATGTTCAAGCAATGGCTGATGTTGTTTATGATAATAGGGATATTGCTGCGGCCATTTCTTCAGGTTCATTTATTACTTCCGGTATGATTATTATGCCGTGCTCAATAAAAACCTTATCTGGTATTGCTAATAGTTACAACGATACCTTAATTGCGCGCGCGGCTGATGTGATTTTGAAAGAGAAGCGTAAATTGATTTTGGGTGTCAGAGAAACACCTTTACATCTAGGCCATTTGAGATTAATGATGAATGTTATAGAGATTGGTGCGATAATTTTTCCACCGATGCCAGCTTTTTATCATCAGCCCCAAACAATACAGGATATTGTCGATCAAACTGTCAATCGTGTATTAGATCAGTATGGTATCACTTTACCCCAAACTTTGTTTACTCGCTGGCAGAATGTTAAGTAATTGTCTCTTCGGATGAAGTTAGTAGTAATGATTCTAGCGCTTCTTTTAGGTCAACATAGTGAAATTTAAATCCAGCTTCTTCAAGCCGCTTTGGAATAGCTTGCTGTCCACCTAACATTAATGCAGCGGATTCTCCCATAATCGATTTAATAACAAATTCTGGCGTTCTAATCAGTGCTGGGCGATTAAGAACTTCAGCCAGGATGGCACTGAACTGATCATTATGAACGGGATAAGGCGATGTAATATTAAACGCGCCAGATAATGTTGGCGTCTCAAGTAGGTAAAAGATAGCATTGATCACGTCATCAATATGGATCCAGGGAATATATTGTTTGCCTTTGCCTATTGGCCCGCCTAACCCGGCTTTAAATATTGGTAACAACTTCTTCAGTACACCGCCCTCTTTTGCCAGTACGACTCCGGTTCGTAGCAAACAAACACGTGTTTTATCACTTTCGGCTTGTAATGCCAAGGATTCCCATTTTTGGCATAGCTGGTTAGTGAATTCGGCATGAGGTATATCAGATTCAGTAACAACGGTTTGTCCCTGATCACCATAAAAGCCAACCGCTGAGCCAGAAATAAATGTTTTTGCTGGTTTTTTGCTAGCCTTAATCAGTTGGCTTAAGCGTTCGGTCATTTTCCAGCGGCTTTCACACAGAATTATTTTTTGTTCTTTAGTCCAAGGTTTATTTGCAATTGGCTCACCGGCAAGATTAATAATGGCATCAAAGCCATCAAGGTTATCAATTTCATTTAAGTTTGTCAGGCAATCAACATGTCGACCAAATAGGGTGTATACTTTTTGACATGATCGGCTCAAGACGGTGATGGCATGTGAATGCATCACAAGTTTTTGTACCAAACGCGAGCCAATTAAACCTGTACTACCAGTAATAAAAATCCGCATTATCACTCCGTGGTTTTCATTTACGTTATAAGTAACTATAGCATTGATATTTAAAGAAACAGCAGATAATTAGACTGAGGTTATAATCAATAAACTGGCCAGAAAAATGATTGCCAATTTATTATTTTATAAAAACTTAGCCAAAATTGGTTAATTAATAATATTTGTGTGGCTAATATTAATTTTTAGTTAGTTTATTGGTTAATTAAAACTAATACAAATTAAATAGTAAGTTTTCTAATAATAGTTTATTCATATATCTTATGAAACTATTAAATCAATGTTTAAAATCAAATTATACAAGTTTATTTATTTTAATTTTTCATGAAAAGAGATTTATATTCATGAATAAACTAATTGTAAAAACAACCTGTTATTTTACAAATTGTTAGTATATAAACAATGAAATTAAAGAGATAGTATCGATATATTCAAGCAATATTTTATTAATTATGGTTGATATAGTTTATTATTTATAAAAATAACTCAGATTATAGATAAAAGTAATTAATATTGAAATAGATAATATATTTCAGTCATTTTTTGTCGTTTATTTAGCGGCTAAAAGGAGTCTATTTTTTTTTATATTTTACTAAATTAGCGCTTATTATCATTTTATTACGGTTATAAAATTTATAGATGTGATTTTATGCCTATTTGTTTATTTCATCTATCATCGACGGTAACGGTAAGGGCTTTTGTATCTGCTAATAACAGACTATGATTATTTAGGCTGTAGTTAAAAAATGTAGTGCGAAAAGTGCGCAGATGGCTATTTAAGTTTGAGACTTGGTTTGCATCAAAATGTTACTGAGTTTAGACTCAAGTAAATAGATTGATGACCGCTTAATAATGAGAAAGGTTTTAAGATGGGGCAAGTAATAAGCGAAGTAGTTGATGCAGAATGGATTGATATTGTTGACGATAAAAATAAAGTCATTGCCCAGGCAACACGCCAGCAGATGAGAGCGGAGAATTTACGTCATCGAGCGGCGTATATTATTGTACATGATGGTATGGGCAAAATTTTAGTTCAACGTCGTACTGAGATAAAAGATATTTACCCTGGTTTACTGGACGCCACCGCTGGTGGGGTGGTAAACCAAGGTGAAAGTATGTTGGCTGCTGCACGCCGAGAAGCAGAAGAAGAGTTGGGAATTGCCGACGTACCTTTCGCTGAGCATGGACTTTTTTATTATGAAACCCCTAAATGTCGGGTATGGGGCGGCTTATTTAGTTGTGTTAGTCATGGCCCTTTTGCTTTACAGGAAACGGAAGTGGAATCGGTTTTTTGGTTAACATCAGAAGAAATTCATGCCCGCAGTCATGAATTTACGCCCGACTCGCTAAAAGCCGTGTCACTTTGGTTAGCGCGCAATAACAATGAGTTGCAAAAGACTAAGTTATGCCAGAAGGTTGATTAGCGATTAGTTAGCAACTTTTACATCATGATATAGAACAATAAAAATAAGTTTTAATTAGCAGTAATCTATCAATTTTTATTGACAATATATTGTAATATTATTTGGCAAGAAATTTTTATGTTTTCTTTTCCATATGCTAGTAAATCATGACGCCATAGTCGCTAAAACAGACAAGACACTCAGACACCATATTCTGCTGCCAGGAGGCAAATTTTTTGCAATCGGTTTTTATTGATCATATTCGGATTATATTTTAGTCACGTCATGGTTATTTTTTGTTCATATTGGTGATAGTATTGCCATACAGATACTATGGTAAACAACAAGGAAGTTGTCCTATGAAAAATAAAATGACTGCTGTAATGATGCTGGCTGCGACAGCAATTAGCAGTACTGTGCAAGCCAGTGATATAAATATGTGGCGTGAACCTGCACCGGTTGTCAAAGAAGGTAAATTTTTCTCCGTTATTCAGGACCGAGGAACTTTGCAAAAGGCGGTTAAAAGTAGCAATAACGAATTTCTTTTTTCAGAAAAAGGTGCTGGCGTTAAGCCGCTGGTACTCATCGGCTCAACTGTGGAGATTTTTGTATATCTGAAAAAAAATGAAACCTGTGGCATCGAAAACCATCTACAGGAAATCCCTGAAATATACATGGGTATCACAAGCTACATACCGCGCAAACGTTTTAGTGGACTTTTCCCGTTGCAGGATTTTTTAGTTCAAACCCTTGAGCAGGTGCTTAAATTTGTACCTGCCGGGACAGTTATTACCGATGCAGCGGGTATTCCTGCGGATCTAAAAGAACTTTACAGCATTACAAATTCGTTAAATAGTAAAGAAAAATCTGATGGTGATATACTCTACGTAAAATTTAGTTATCTTCCAGAAGATGGAATGCAAAAAATTGGTAGTCGTTCGGTTAGTTTTGGTCGTGTATTATATTTGATGCAGAATAAAAATTAACAGTCGGGTCTGTTAAAAGTAATAAAAATGGCGTTTAGGGTTAGGAAAATTAAAAATCTGTTTTATAACTATCCTGACCATGAATGTTATTGCCACGCTACCAATGATAGTAAACCGTCTGCTGGGGAATTCGCGCCCACTGGCGCCAAAGTGCTATCTTATCCATGAATATCGTATTACCAGGTAAGTGATAGCATATTATCTTTTTTATTTTAGATAATATGCTATTGGTTTGAAAAAATGACTAATTTGTTAAATCTGCTGCAGTATCATTTTCATCTTCACTGACAGTCAACCAGGGATAATATTGTTGGCGTCGCTCATAGCCTTTAGCGGTAACCGTTCGTATTTCCCGCCCTAACGGATCGTAATAGTGGGTATCAGCATAGTAGTCATCACGGCCGCTATCATCAATAATATAATGCCAGCTATTGCTAAAAAAAGGTTGATATTGGCGAACAACTAACCCCTTATTATCATATTCTACCCGACCAGTAACTGCCCATCGGGTGCTGGTAGGCGCTTGTTTTGCTGTACCACGTTTATTTTTGGCTAAATTGCCAGCTTTTGTGACGATGTAAGCATCACCCGCGGGAACCCTTAGTGCTGTTTGTAGCGAGCGGCCGGCGCCATCAATAAAGTTAATTTGTTGGCGTTGCTGCTGTTGAACATCAGGATAATAACGATCAGTGGTGACAGTTAAAATATAGGGAGGTTGCCTTTCAGTATCATTTGCAAACTGAGTGTTATCTACCGACGTTTTGTTATTACGTAACCAGCGTTGATAACCAATAACATTAATATTATCTTTTTCATCAATAACTTGCTTATAGTCATAGGAGGAGTTTGCCACTATTGAGACAATCTCTTTTGTTGCCGGTTTCATCCATGCTTCTGGTGCATAAAAGTAAAATTGGGCGACAGGTTGTGGTGATGGCATAGTCAATGCGGCATCAATCGAGTCAGGTGGAGTAAAAGGAACAACATCAGGTAACGGAAATCCCGCCGGCTGTCCTTCTTCAGTGCCCCAAATTCGACTGGAAGAGACGCGTCCAAAGGCATCAAAATTGGCATAACTGATATTATCGTTAATATCTATAATCTGATAAGGTGTCAGAAAACGGTAATCATAATCCGCATATGTAAAGTAGCCGGCAGCATCAGTCGTACTTACTATCACACAGTAATAGGTATCCCATTGATAATCGGTTGCGCCGGTTAGTAATGAATGTCGCTGACGATAAGGGTAATAGAATCCCTTTGCGCTATAATATTCACTATAGTTAAGTCGGGTTACCCAAATACTTTTATTTTCTTCCCCCGGACGAGGGAACAAGTATTCAGTTTTGAAATAACCGGCATTGGTTAAATATTCTTCAATTTGTGCCTCAGTGAGTACCGGTTCAAATGCCACCAAACTCAGTTGATCAAACTCGGCTTGTTCAGTAAAGGCGACCAAGGCTTGGAGAGTGGGAACCGATATTAGTTTATTTTCCCCGCCAGCAAGGTAGTATATTTTACTTTGTCCGGCATACTCTCGCGGTGTATTTTCACTCAATATACCATCGGGATTTAATAGTGATTCTAGCGAAAATCCTTCAGTTGGCACATCGCTGGCCGGCAAGGTAATCATATCTGTTCGTTGCGCATCAGCAATATTTAACCGCCACTGTTCTTGGGTTTTTAAATTGTGATAGCGGATTTGATTTTCGCTTATGCGTAATAGTTGTTGTTGCGGATCATAACTCTGCTCAAAGGCACCCTCTGGTAACCAGAGCGAAGGCGGTATTGTACTGTTTGGCCGACGAGGATAATTGATGGCAACATTATGAATTAAGGTGCCGTTGTCATCAAAAGCAAGATTAACGTTTTGGCCATAGAGGGGGTCTTCTGCAATACGTTCATAATTGTAATCCCATTGCTCCAAAGACATTGGTGCCATCGCTAGGCCAGTTTTGGCGGTTGTGACAGCCGGAATTTGCCTAACTTGATAACGGTAATAGCTAACGCTATAAGGATTTTCGGCGTCAACGGCATGATCTAAACCATAAAGTTCACTACGTAATAGACTGCCTTTTAATGATCGATAAGCCCAGAATTTTTGCTGTTCATCCGGCGAGATGATCGGAACATCCTGATCTTGCTGGTATTGGGTGAGGCGGGTTTTACCGGCAGGAAACGCCTGTTTATCCCCTTGCCAGTATTCGCTAGTAAAAGACACTTCGTCATTAATATTACCGGTATGAAACCATTGGCGTAAGAGTGACGGCATACTACGTTGGTCGGTGTTACCGGTTGCGTCTTCTGTTGAGTCGACAATATCGACGCGGCCAAATCCACGGAATTCGCGCTCTATACCATCATACATGCCATGAAAATAATTAACACTTTGGCTAAAACAACTCATGGTAATTTCATCAAGCTGATTAATTTTATTGAGTAGTTGGATGGGGAATGGCAGGTGGCTGGCATAGCTTTTATTTTGTTCGATTGCTTGTTGTTTTTCATCTAACCAGAATTGGACTGAACTGCGATAGTAAAAACTGCTATCGGTACCACAATTATTATTTTGCCGATTAAGCAAGTAAGGTTTTTGACTGGCTAAATCATAACGCCAGTGCTGTTGTTGCATATGCGGTTTACTCAAGATCAAACTGGCGACGCCTAAGCCCTGGATATCAGCAATCCACAACTGACAGGTATCATCATAAGCCACACTGTCAGGCAGTGGTATAGTTACCGGTGCGGCGAAGCTATTGCCGGACTGATTCAGGTAAATCAACAGGTGATCGGACATTAAATAGATAATATCGGTTGTGCCGGAGCCATCTAGATCGGCTAAATAGAGTTGTTTTGGATCAAAGCTATCTTGTGGTTGCTGAAAACCATTAAGCTGGATCGGGTCACCAAATAAACCCTGGCCAAGATTAGGCCAGCAGGTCACTTCGTTATGGCGAATACTGACCAAATGTTGCTGGCCGGAACCTAATAGATCACTAAAGGCGACTAATTGGCGCTCATCTTTGCCCATAATCGGTAATTCGACAGATGGGGCTTGTGGGCAATTGATTGCCGCAGCAAAACTTTCCCGTTGATTAGCATAAAAACGCACGCTTTTCGGGCCAATTAGGCTAATGTCCGCTAAACCAGCGCCAGTAATATCGGCAAATTGGGCTTGGTTATTTTGTAATTCGTTAGGAATAGCTAGCAGTGGGATATAATCACTCCAACTTCTATCTGGATGTTGGGCATAATAACCAGCAATATTGATTTGGCTTACAAACCATTCCAGCCGTCCATCACCATTGATATCCATTAAAGTGCCACCGTGGAGTAGGGTGGGTATATTAGGTAACTGTTGTGGTGGTGAATAAGTGATCTCATCGGTTTGTAGTTGGCCACGTATCGGGTCACGATAGTACCAGGCATAATTATCTTCATACAAAATACCGGCAGTACCTTCACCATACAGATCAACCAGATAATACTGTTGTTGATCTTTCATGCTGTTAAATTCGATTAAGGGCTGCCAATCACTAGCGGGAGGTGGGCCAAATGGTTGATAATCAAATTCAATCGGTGGCAGCAGTAGCGGGTTATTTTCATCGTGGGCCAATTGTCGGCAACGGATTAACTGGCTAACAATGGCTTGTTGATCATAGTGTAACTGTAAACGACGAACCAGTGTTGGAGGTGTGTTTTCATGAGGTAAGCCTTGCAGTTGTCGCAGGTCATGAAACATGAGTATTTGTTGGCATAGACGGCGAGTGCGGATATCAAAACCATATTCATAACGAGAAAAGGGATCTTGCCGCATAGACCAGGCTTGTTGTGGCAGAAATTCAGGCGCTTTATCGGTTTGATTACTCCGCTCGCCATAATCCAATATTAGATAAAATAACCAATCGGTTGGTGGCGGTATTGTGTCGGTTAAGCTATAGAGTGGCGCATAGGGGCGTAGGTTACCGTAACTTACCGTCGTCAAATATCGCTGAGCAGTGGCTAATGGATGTTGTCGCCGTTCTTGCTCAGAAGTTGCTTGGTCATTTTCCGCTTGATATTGATAAAAAATGTGCTCTCCGCTAGGTGAAACTGATTCTTCCAGTAACCATACGGCAATGTGTTGCTCTTCTTTAGGGTCAAAAATTCTGGCATTAGCCGATTTGCCAAAACAGTGGATTTGCCCATCTGGTGAGAAGATCAACCAAAATGGCATTTGACTGGATTGCGCCGCTACTGGTTGCCAGTATTCGACACGTTCGGAGCCAGTGCCAATGCGTGATTGATATTGAGTAATTTGATAGCTTTCAGCTAGTTTTATATTTTGCCAGCTATCTTTTTGATAACGGATAGGTTGGCCGGCTTGATCAACGGCGACAACCAACACTTCATTATCTATGCCAATATAGGTATCGTCTAACTGATAAAGTGGCCGGCCGTGACTGGTTTGGCGACGTATGCTGGGTAAGTCAATATTCCAGCCGATAGCAAAGGCACTGTTACCAGAGCCACTGTTATAATTTAAGTTCAAAGAAGGTGCATAACCGCGACCGCTGGAAATAGGTAAAGGTAGTGTAATATGCACCATACCATCAGAGCCTGGTGTGCCAACGGTTTCTCCCATGCCTTGTAAGCTTCCGCCACCTTTCGGTAACGAAAGAGGCGCAATAGATAATTTATCTTGATTATTTGGATTATCTGGCATTTTAAACTCCCATAAGGCCCTAAGTAGGGCCTAACGAAATTAATTAAACGATAAAAAATAGTGATTAACCGTTATCACGAATGGTGTAGCGAATATGCAAGATGATATCGGTTAGACTATTTAATAAGGCTTTCTGTTTTTCGGTCGCATTCGGGAATTGTAAAATTAATCCTCCTTGATCTTCGATGGGGATCCCCTCAAAAGGCAGGTACTTACTGTCGTTAAAATCCAGTTGGAATTGGCCACTATCATTAGTACCGCGAGAAATAGCGATAGCTTTACAGCCATTACTGAGTTTTATAGCACCTGTGTATTCCAGCACGGCTTGTATATCTTGATAAGGGCCAATTAGCGCAGGTAACGACACACTAATTTGTTTGATACGTCGGACGTTACCCAGGTTAAGATCACTGGGGTAGTCATCCTGTATTTTTAAATCGGCAATTTTGATGGCGGCGGATAAGGTATTTTGATCCAGACTGACTTTATTATCCCCATTCCCGACCGGCCCGCTACTTTCGCCATTAATCAATTTACGAATGGTTTCTCGTAGATCAAATCCATCGGGCATATCCTGATAGAATTCAGCCAAAGAAACGGTACGGTCAACATCGAGTGCTCTGGCTTCCCATTTCAGATAAGCTTCTTCCATGGTAACTAAGTTGAGCATCAAGGCTTCACCACACAGTAAGCCGGCGTAAGTACTTTGCCAGGCGCCAGGTTTTATAAATTGGCTAGATTTTTGTGTTTCCCACTGGAATGAACTTTGGGCGCGTAAACAGCGAGCAATAACCAAATCATAGAATTGGAAATAGATGGCGGATAAGCGACCGCGCAGCCAGTTATACAAGGCTTCATTAGTGAACTTGTTTTTTAATAAATTAAATTGCTCTAAGGTATTGGTTTGCTGGGTTGCCAGGTAGTTATATTGTTGATTAGCTGCGGTAAGGCGTTGTTCTAGCGCCGCTAATTGAGCGGTCAATTGTTGCTCTTCATAGTCAGCAGTTTGATACATTTGTTGCCAATCTTGACGGCGACGACGGTATATCTCTGATTGGGTCGTTTTATCAGCGCTAGTCAAGATACCACTGGCTGCAGTTTCTATACCTAAGGCTATTGCAGTAGGAACAGCACCATATTGCATACCGCCATCGGCTAAACCAAAGATATTGGGTGCCAGATTAGCTAACGCGGCGGCCATATAGATTGGTTTGGTTGTCGTCATTAAAGTATCGGCGGCGATATGTAAATCGATAACTTTTTGTTCACCCGTATTCATATTTTGATCATACAGGGCTTTGTAGTGATCTTTACGCTCTTTGGCCGCGGTGATGGCAATTTGCAGCGCCTTTTTTTCCTCATTTAATTCGTCTTGGGCGGTTTTCTGCATTTCCAGGCTTTGCTTTGATAAGGCTAAACCTTGGGTTTGCAATAGCATTGCCATTTTTTCTGCATCTTGTCGTTCAATAATAGCAAGCAAGGTATTACCGTACTGGGTAAGTTGTGTCACTACCCCTTTGGCACTTTCAAGGGTTGGTGGAAAACGATACAAGCCCAAAGTAATATCGGTTGGTAGTGGAATACCTCCTTGCGCATTGGCAACCGCTGCACTTAATAGATCGGCTGGATTAGCTGGCGTGGCAAACAAGGGTAAGGAGAGTGGTTTACCATCGATAGTGAGATTATGACGTAAGTTGTACAGTTTTTGTATCAACGTGAAGCGTAGCTCTTGCCACTTGGTATTTTTTTCAGGTTTAAATATTGCGTGTTCTTCTAATTGGGCGGCATTTTTTAGCGTCGGATTTTGCCAACTAGTTGGTCTGGAAGGTTCATCTTCACCCATCAGTTCCAGCGCTTGCACATACCACATTTTGGCTTCCGCCAAGGTATCCCGCTCTAACTGACGATAATCTTGATCACCGCGGGCGATGAGTAGCTCTATCATATTCATCAAAGTGGATAACTTATAATGCATCGGATCGGCTTGCGCAATCGCATCGGGATCGGTGATATCCTCAGGCACTTCATTCCAGCTAGTATCTTCCAGCAATGGGCGCGTATTCCAGTACTGATTTTGCTGACCACGATCATAACCTGCCGAGCTAAAAATAAATTTTAACCAGCTGGCTGAATCGGCAAAATTTTGCTCTTGCATCAGGCGTTTCATTACTAGCATTGGTCCGTAATAGAATAGCTCCCAGAAATAGAGCGCATTAGCACCAGCAAAGTCCATTGGTTCAGTTGTATTGTCCATTTTAGCAAAGAAGCTTTCGACGTTATCAATACTTTCTAAGCCGGGAAAGGTACCACCATGATAATTTTTGTCTAATTGCCATTCTTTCTTACCATCTATCTTATGAAATAAAATATCCGGTTGTTTGCCACTTTGATATTCTGCTTCTAAATAGAGATTATCTTTATTACCATGGGCATCGTTATAACGATTTAAGAAACAGGTCACGGTAGTCGGTTGATCACTCAGTTCGCCGGTGTAAATTAGTAATGAATCACCACTTACCCAAATATCAGTCTCTCTAAGTTTAAAGATTTTGTTACTGCCATGAATAATTTCATTATAAGGTTTTAGCGTTAAGGTTACTTGCACACCGGTACGTGGCAGGTTAGGCTCAGGCATATATTGGGTATCAAGGCTTAATAAAGTATCTAGCCCACGATCAGCGCGAGAAGTCAGTTCTTTAGCAAATAGTGTATTTAAGCGGACTTGATAAATACCGCTATGCTTTTCCAGCTTGTTGGATTGATAAATATAACTTAACCCGCCTTCCATATATTGTGCTTTATTACTGGCCGTTTTAAGTAATAGCGGTTGAGTATCATCGGCAGTTTTTCTTTCTAATGGGATAACATGTGTTACTGAACCTAAGTTGCCATTATCTCGATCTCTGACCGTGATAGTTAATTCTATATTTGATGCTGAAGAAGTTATGTTTTCATTTATATCAAAGTTCCATGCTTGATTTGCTAATATCATGTTCCAAGTACTATCACCATTAACGATTTCCTTAGGCTGAATCGGAACAACAAGTCCGTTTACAATAGCTCTAGGCGCTAAAATGTATTTATACGGTCGTTGAATAAGCATGGATGGTTCAGCATTACCATCTACAGTAAATACCTGGCCATTGGCTTGAGTATAGATTTCGGCAAGAGTAGAATTATCTGGCGCATCAATAACATCGGTTTGCCAGTTATCAAAGTTCTGTTGTTTATTTGGCAAAACTATACCATTAAAGGTACGCATAATAGAGCTAGCGAAAAAGGAGGTGTTATTCGTATAGGTGACTACGGTGTATTTATTGGCTGCCAATTTTAATATTGCGGTTAGAAAAACGAATTTAGTTGGAAAATTAGGCACATTATAATAATTGACTAAAACCTGACCGTAAGGGGTTGTTTGATATATTTGCTGTAAATGATCCATGAAGAGATCTAAATCATTATCACCAGTATTTAAGTAATGGTTGTCCTGGCCCTTGGCTTCTATACGGATAATTGTTCCAGTTAAACTATATTGATTATTGATTATTTCTTTTGCTAGCAATAATTGGCTTAAGCCCTGTGATAACGGCGCAAGACCATTGGGTATAGCAGGGGCAATAGAATAAAAAGTTGTAATAATATTAGTAGGAACTTGAACTTTATTGTGTTCGATAAATGGTGCGGGCACACCGAGATACCTGGTGGTGTCTAATTCACGTTTAATAACTTGTAGACTGAGGAAATAATTTGTTTGCTCATTGTTGTCATGGATAAGGGAAAAATCTTGGGTAATTTCCCAAGCTTGTCCCTCAGGAATAAATGCTTGGTCATATTTTTCGTGCTTTTGGTACAATATGACTAAAATATCTTTTTTAGTCAGGTCGCTACTAACAAATAAACCCACTTGTTCATGGATGTCAGGGTTGTCTTTATCTAAAAGAAGAAGCAGTCCATCACGGATGTTGAGTGTGGTGTAAGTATATGGCGTGCTCCAATTACCATCGTACAATAGATGTGAATTTTTTAAATCGTAAGTGTATTCGGGAATAGACGGTTCTTTGGCTTTTTTAGCGTTATCCTTTTTCTCAACATTAATTTGCCGCTGTTCTAACCAAAACAGATATAAGCGTGATTTATAGATCATCGGCCGAATAAGATTTCGATACGGTTTGGCTGAGGCGGTAATGGCTTGCCATTCACTCCAGGCATCAGCAGGAAATCCTTGGTTGATAAACATATTATGATTAAGGCTACGCCAAGAATAAGTAGGAGAAGCCTCTTGGCTGGCACCAAGAAGATAGGTAAAACCTGTTTCAACATTCAATTCATCATGATAGCCACTGATTATGGTTAAGTTAGCAACCAATTCAAAATCCGTCAGGTAGTTATGATAAGCTTGTTCAACGATATCGCTGGTTAATTGACTTTGATTAATTGCTTGTAGCAGCTTATTCATCATCTGGGTTTGGCCGATCCGTTGGGTTGGATCAATATAGTTTTCCGGATAGTAATCTAGTTCTCTGATACCAGCCCAGCTACTGTAGCGGCGATTATATTGCTCCCAGTTTTGGAAAAATGGCCGTTGTAGCGCGGAATAATTTACCCCAACTTCATGCTCTGGCTGCTGGATACAGCGGTTAATATAGAGTTGCACACTAGCATTGGCTGCGGCTATCTGGCTGGTGGTGACTTGATAACTGTCTTGGTTATCAATTAGCAAGTAACTATACAATTGATCTCGATTGGTAAGGGCAAGACTGTTATCGGCAACATGCTCCAGATAATAATAAGATTGAGCGCTACTCAGGTTTTCAGCCAGAAGGCCGTCTACGGTTTTGCGTTGTGTCTTGTTAAGAGCATTTAACAAGCTGGTGGCTAAGGAGAATAAAAAGGGATCCAGATCCGGCTGAGTGGGAATAGCAATCTTTAATTCTGTCGCCAGTTGGTCGATAAAACTTTGTGTTGGATAATCTTGCCGTTGGAAATTAACTGGGCTGATGGTGGTAATCGGATCACCGTGATCACATAATACCAACGTAAGCATATCCGTATCTTCAATCTCATGCCAATCAATGTAAGTGGTCAATTCATAATGTGAGCCCGGCTCGTTTTCAACGTCTTTGACATTGCCTAAGTATTGAAACCCTTTTGGTGATAACCAGCCCCAACCCAATTTTCTACTATCAGGATGCTCGGTTTGATAGATAATTTTAAATTGATTGTTACCGAACGGGTAAACTTCTACGTAAAGATAATAAGCATCTATCTTTTGCCGCACTAAATCCCATAGCTCAATATCACCATCATTATCAATAACAGCGGCTTGATAGAAATTACCCTTATGATACTCTTTGGTTATGTTGGCAATACCTACTTTTAATTGATTGAAGGGAAGTTGGGTTTGTAGCTGTAGTGATGAAAGCGATAATGGATAATTATTACTAGGATCATATAAACTGCCAACTACCGTTGCATCAACTGCTAAGATTTCTCCCGCCTGATACCACTGCTGAATAAATAAACAGTGTTGCACATCAGTAATAATGGTGTCGCTGGTGGCAAGAGGATCCACCTGTTGTGCCGCAGCAGTGAATTCATCAAGTGGTGCATTAATGGCTTTGGCCAGCATGCTAACCGTCAGTTGATCTTTAGATAGGGTGGTAATAACGACTGGCGCTTGAGTCATTAATTGCATTGTCCAGTTGTGGAATTGTGTAATAAACTGCAAATTTTCCACCGTTGGATAAACTTTAGTTAAGTTTTTTTTCAAATGGTCAGGTTGATTAACAATCAGTGTCACTTCAGCTAAGGATAGTTTAAAGATATTGGTGATAAGCGCTAATTGCGCAATGCGGTGACAATAACGGATGGCTTCTTGACTAAGGGTAAAAGGCTTATCAATATCGATTTTAGACACTTGCTGCCAAAATTGATTAGTGTCCAGATCTTCCGGATGGATTTTTATATTATCTAGCCAAACCAATAATTGATAAGCGATGTCTGGCGAAGAGAGGGCCAATTGAGAGGCAAAATAGGGAGCCAAAGCCTTTTTGAGCGGGTTATCTAATAAAGTCGTGTCGTGTAAATTACTGTTTAAAGTAATAATTAGATTTTCGATTTCAGGTGATTGATTAGTATCAAAATTGTTAGTTGTTAGGGCAACTAAGCTTGCGACATTAAGATTTTGGTTATTGAGCCATTCAACGGTGGTATGGAGTTTGTTAATAAATGTTTCAATGGGAATCTGATGATGATCTAGTAGGTCATATAAAATTGTTAATTCTGCAATAGTCAGTTGATTAGCAGTAGCGAGCAAATAAAATTCATAAAAAGCCGTGGTGTAAGTTATATTATTTTTACAAAGGCTAATATTATCATTATCGTTAAATATCAGGAACATTTGATATAGTTCTTGATCATTCACTGCAAATGCTTGCTTTAAGTTTGATTTAAAGACGTTTTGCGCGTTAGGGGCTACATCATACTCTTTATCGTCTGGGGCGAATTTTTGGCCATATAAAGGCGGGTTATTAAATAGTTGATCGTATTGACTAAGCTGGCCATTAACCGCAGTTTGACTGATTTTTATACCGACCCAAATGCGCGCTTGCTGCTCTTGCAAGCGGTAGAATTGCTCATACTGTTTGATATGCAAAATATCAACGAGAGTGTTATCAGTAATATTATCGCTATATTCGGTCATTAATTCCGACAGGGTTAATGGGGTCAGTTGTGTGGTTTTATGTAATAAAACGATTTTATGCACTTTTAATAGATGCTGTTTTAATTGTGCTTCCGTATCATCTTTATTGGGTAGTAATAGTTCAAAGAATTCAGGTGGTAAATAGTAATGTTCTGCCAGCGCAATCGCTGTCATCAGGGTTTGTGGCGCAATGGCGCCAAACACTTTTTGATACTCAGCGTTAAGATTATCGGGTGTAATTGCCGTCGTTAGCAATGTGTAAATGGGTGGCGATATTTTCAAATCCGTACATATGATAAATGTTTGATTGGTATTTGCGGGACGATTTTCCGGCTGAATTAATTGGGCGAGTGTGACATTATGGTTTTGCAATACTTGTTGGATGGCGTCGGTGTAATAATAATAGGGGCCATCGGGGTTTAATGTATCTTGAGCTAAGGCATCGAGAATTTTTTGCTTATCGTCATCACCGATTTTTTTACCAATTTGCGCTGCTAGTATTTGATTGGAAAGTGACAAGGTGGATAGTGGTGTATCCATGTTTTCCTGACTTAAAATCAGATCGGCCAAATCAGGGCGACGATTATCGATATTATAGGGTGAATTTGCAGGATGCAGTGTTTGCGCTTCGCGATAAAGTCTTACCAGATAAGCGGCAGGTGAAAACATCGACGCAATATTACCCTGATTAACAAAATCGGTATCACGATTGGGGATAAAGTTGTTACTAAAAGCCATTGTTTCGTCATACTGGAGTTGTTGCGCTTTAGCGTTGCTAAAATTTGTCTCTAGTTGCGTCGCGACGAGGTGTGTTGATTGTTTAGGAATGGCTTGACGAGTAATTTGTTGCCGGTATTGAGTACTATTTTTGGCCTGGATTTTTTTAGCCTGAGCTAAAAGTAGGTCACAATCATGTAAGCTTAATTGATCATCAGCAACTTGATAAAGTTCTTATTTAGCGTAATCAGCCAGTTCACTTAATGATTTAGCGTTTAATTTACTAATAATATTCTGAATTGCATTTTCATTAATTTGGTGTGACATAAAACCCTCACTTATATTAGATGGCTCTATCGGTGTTTTAAAGAAAAGGAATATGAATTAATAGAATATAAAATCTTTGATGATGATTTATATTCATATTTTTTAATTTATTATTTATTAATAAGAAATGAATAGAAAAAAATCATAACATATTTTTTTTTAAAAGCTAGCGGTTTTTTTATTTGAATTTTTAATAAAATTTTTAATAAAAACATGAAATAATTGAGTTAAGTTTAGTTGAGTAATTAAATTTATTTTTACTATTAGGTGATACACATTTTAATTTACCAATAGTTTTTGATAATAAATTAACTGTAATTTCGTTTTTGTTAATTATTTCCAACTGTAATTAAAAAATTAATAGAGGATGTTTTTTCATTAGCTGAAACGATTAATCTAACAACTTTTTTTGCATAATTATTTGGTTTTTTATGAATATTTAATTGAATAATTATTGATAGTTATTGTTGTTGATTTTGAAAATATTATTTTTATCAAAATTAAATATAGCTATTTATATCGTTATAAAATATAAGTTTATTTTGCGGAAATTTTTTTGTGCGGTTTTTGTGTCTTATTTATTTTTATTTTTTATATATTTATGTACAGTAACTATTCCTTTGCTGAAACCTTGTATATTATAAAGCTTAATCGTATTAATTTTCTTTATTAGAACCTTTTGAATATTTTTCTATTTGCTTTTGTTTTTATATTTATAAATTAAATCGTTAATTTAAGTTAATATAAATGTTAAATGCTAATCATGAAATTTTATTATGAAATTTTTTAATAATTTTTTTATATGTAGTTGTAATTGTTTTAATTAGAAATTAATTTATTTATTAATATTAAATATAACAATACAAAGGAATAGTAATGAAAAACTCAACTCAATATCAGCAGGCAAGCTATCGTGGGCGTTATCCATCCGATGAGAATGGCACAGTAATAATAATGAACCCGGAACGGGGTTTTAGATATGAAAATATGATTTTATTAAACGAAGATTTAATAAATCCTTTTTCTAGAGAAAAACAAAATGGCAATATTTTACTCGAATTATATAAAAAAGAGATTGTCGGTGAACGTTATCAAATTGTTCAGCAATATATTTATCTGACAGAATATATAAATAGCGATCTTGATGACAAGGCTATCGAGCTAATTAATTATATTTTTAGCCAGGCGAAATTAGCCGGTGTTAAGCTTTTGGTTAGATTTGTTTATAAATATGCTAACCATATCCCAGAGCCTGAGGTAGAAAGAGTAAAACAACATATGCGACAATTAAAGCCAATATTGGCCAATAGCATAATATATGCCTTTCAGTTTGGTTGGATTGGTACCTGGGGCGAGCAACACGGTAGTTGTTACAAAGATGAGCAAAAGCGGCAAATCTACCATACATTTTATATCGACTTTATGCCAGCTAATAGAAAAATAACCATGCGCTATAAGGCTAATCGAGATATGTTGATTAACTCACTTAGCCCATTACAGTTTAATGATCATTTGCGTATCGGTTTTAATAATGATTACTATACCTTAGATGCGCATAAATATGCTGCTGGCAATGACTTTACCTGGCGAAGTGAAGTGTATCAAGATCTAAAAAAAATTGGCGTAAATTCTATTTATGACGTTGAAATGCCTTACAACGATGATGGGCGTGATCCCTGGTGCCTTAATACAATTCCTGCTGATTTTGGCTGGGGTACGATTTGGCGCTTTACTGAATTAGGCGCTGCAACATTTAGTATTATACATAATTTAAATTTATGTATAGCGGCTCTACGTAAAGCGGTTATTGATTTAAAAAGGTTTGAAAATGCTGGGTTTGTCTGTGATCGCGACTATTTTTGGGATCACACAAAGACAAATTATACCACCAGGAGTGCCTTTGAATATATTAGAGATCATCTTGGCTATAGGCTGATACTTGAAGAAGCGACTTACCCATTATATGTTAAAAATGGTGATTATTTTGATTTAAAGTTTAGCCTAAAAAATTATGGTTTTGCCCGACCAGTAAATAACAGACCGATTGTTATTGTATTCCTCGATGAGCAAGATGAGATCCAATGGCAACTCTTTATGCCAGAAGGAGCTGAGTTGTGCGCAGCGGGTAGGGGTTATACATTTAGTATTTCCAGTCAGCTTGATAATATAAAAAGCGGAAAATATCAGTTAGCATTATGGTTACCCGATGAAAGCCCCTTGCTAAGAGATAGTCCCCTATATGATATACAATTGGCCAATGGTGGAAGTAATTTCCGTTTAATTGAAACGGAAAGACATCGCTTTAATGTTTTCGCCGAGGTACAAGTTATTGAATAAAATCCAGCTAGTTAAGAACGCTAGCCGGTTTTTAGCCATTAATTGCCGTTTTTCCATTTAGTTAGCGATGAATAAAACTTAATTTTATCGATTAAAGTGAGTTATAAATTAAGTGGTTAGTGAGTAAAAAAAGCTGAAATACTCTGTATTTCAGCTTTTTTTGTCAGCCAGAAAAAATCAGTTATTTTGCGTTGCCTGAATCGCGGTAAGGGCAATGGTATAAACAATATCATCAACCAATGCGCCACGGGACAAATCATTAACCGGTTTACGCATCCCCTGTAGCATTGGGCCGATAGAAACCAGATTAGCTGAGCGTTGCACCGCTTTATAGGTAGTATTGCCAGTATTAAGATCTGGAAAAATAAACACCGTTGCTTGACCGGCTACCGGTGAATTCAGTGCTTTAGATTTAGCCACATCGGCCATAATGGCTGCATCATATTGTAATGGACCGTCAATCACTAAATCGAGTCGTTTGTTTGTGCCAGATAGATAGGATATTTTATGCAAAAAAATCACTTATTTCATGAGTAATAAGTGATTTTAAGGCTTTTTATTTTTTATAGATTTTTATAATCGAGTGGAAACATTTGCACTAGCTTGCGGTTTTTTAATTTGATAACGAGTAAATTCACTGAGTTTTTGCCTATATATTTCACGTTTTTGACTAGGGGTAACATTTTCTGCAATTAGTGTGTCTCTGGCAATGTTGGTTTCAGTTGCCTTAAGGCCTTTTAAATACATACTCTCTGCACGATATATAGTCTTTTCATATAAATAGCCTGGCCCATCAACATCTATTACTTTAGCTTGGGATAAATCAGCATTATTTTCTTTAAGATAGTCAATTGACGCTAATTTTTGCTTTATTGTTGGTTTATAATGACCACTTTTGGTGGTTAATGAAAGAATTTGTCCATTGAGTACACTTATCATTCCGGCGTCCAATACATTTGCTCCAGCCATAAATGAAGAGTGATGGAAAGATTGTGGTACGTGCTTATTAAGATAAAGTTTTTTATCTAAACTGATAACGTAAGCATAAACAGTTGCATTCCATACACTATGATCACCTGATTCTCCGTACTCATTAGTTTGATTAAAAAGGCTTTGACTTATTTTATTACGTAATAGTCCTTCATTATCAACTTCTACTTCATAATACATTCTTTCCTGTTCACTTAAATATTTTATGTTTGTTTGTCTATCAATTTGTTGGTACATACTGTCCATAACAATTTGGGGTAAGTATTCTTTTTGTTCAGGTCGTTGGATGGCTAATGGCGCTGTAGCTGCTGCGATACTTTTTGTCGGTTTGTTATTTTTGCCAAAAAGTTTTTTAAGTGGCGAGTTCCCATTGGGATCATATAAGTTAACGGGATTATTCCTTACCATTCGATAGAGATTTAATCCGTCAATAGTACCGGCTGGATCAGGATTTAGCCATCGTCCAATCCAGGGCTGATAATAGCGAGAACCATAGTAATATAGCCCGCTAGCATCCCGTTCTTTGCCTGAATAACGATAGGTTTTATAATAAGCTTCAAGCTGATTTTGCGCTGCCCACCAGGCAGTACCACCATAAGGGAAAAATTCTTCTTCACTACTTAATTGGCCTGCTTCATTTAATTCTAAAATGCAACTGTCAATTTGATTATTTATACTATAACGCAACGCATTATTGCCGATTTCAGGCGGGGCATCTTGAGCATTCGCCCAATGCAATACTCGTACGTTTTCTAGCATGATGACAGTCCGTAAGGATTGTCGTTGTGGGGGTTGCCCTTCTGCTGTTTGTAGATCATGAGTGATTATTTCAATTCCCGGTGAATAACAACTGGTTTTAATATGGGTTACATTGCCAGCTAGATACTGTTCTTGTTTGACTAAACGCACTCCCTGGCTATCATAACAGTAGATTTCACTATCATTTTCCGCTGTTTCCCGTGTAATTGGCGTAACTGAAGCTAATTGATTTTGACCATTCCAAGTTAAATTTTGACCGATTTGCAATTGGAGTTGATTGCCAGCAGCATCAAAGTAATCTTCAATAGGCAAGTCTGATGTTGAGGGGAAAAAAGAGTCAGATAAAGCATGGTTACTGGTAGCAGAAACATAAATACGTTTTGTCCATTGACTAGCGCCCAGATGTTTTATCATCGTTAAATTACCTGAAGCATCATATTGATATTGGCGAGTATATGGAGTGCTTTGATAGGCAGCATCAGCAGGGGAGGAAAGAAAACGTTGAGTAAAAGGATGGCGATTTGTTAGTGATTCTCGTCCAGTCGCTTCAATGAGCTGATAGAAGGTATCATAGCGGTAGTGATTTTCAGGAATGGATTTTTGATTATGATAAAAGCGTGATGCATGGGCATCATTCTGAATAAGAATAATATTACCGACAGGATCATAGGTGTAGCGTAAATCTTGGAAAGTTAAATAACCTAAGGGATGATGCACTGGACGGTAAGTTTTTGCCATTAATAGATAACCTGTTTCAGCTTCATAGCTATAATCAGTAATTACGCCATTGCCAAGTATCTCCTGTCTGATTTGTCCATTAGCTGCATAATCAGCGGCTTGTAAGACAATTTGTTGAGGTTGATCTTTAACTTGTAATGAGCGAGAAATTAACTGTCCCGCACAGTTATAACGCTGTTGTTGAATGTTGCCATCAGCATCGATTTGCTGTAGTAGGGCACCGCCGATATCATAGTCCTGGCGGGTAATAAAGGTATCTGTAGAGAGTTTTTGTTGCCACTCTTGTTCTGTACCCTGCCAATCGCTTGGATAAGAAAAATCAGCCAGCAGTTGGCGTTGTTGAATTTGAAGATAGCCGTTGAGAGCAACACTAAATATTTGTTGACAGCCAGCGGTATCATAGTGACGAATGACTTGGCCACATAAATTATATGCTTGGTTTTGTCGTGTTACTGGCGCATAGATTAAGCGTTCAAGAATTCGTGATGCTTGATTAGCTACTTGCTCATCGATAGCAAGTAACCTTCCCATAAAAGGCCTTTCTGTAGATTCATATAACCAGTTACGCTGAGTATGTCTGGCATCTTGTTGGTAAAAAGGTCGTCCTTCAATATCATTTAACGTTAATAAGTTACCACTGTCCTGGCTTTCAGTATGGATGATATTACCGGTTAATGATGTTTGATAAGAGAAATTGGGGATAGGAAGTCGAGGATCTTGTTGCGAGAGGAGGTGACCTGTAGCGGTAAATTTTTGCTGGGTCAGCCGTAACTCTGGTGGATCTTCGCTGGTTGTCCGATAAAATTGTAATGTTCGAATTGCTAGACCCCGGTTATCTTGAACTTTGATAGTGGGTGTCCCTTGATGGATTGTAGCAAAAGAAATAGACATAAAACCTCCGATGTTAAATTTAAGGGTTATGAATATTACCCTCACCACTACTTACTTATAGGTATTTTAGCGGTGAGTTTGGTTAGTATAACGAAAAACTTAGCGTTAAATAAATCTATTATTAATTCGCCTTTTATCTAAAGATAATATTTTGTATTAAATTAAATCAGAATATAAATATTGTGTATTTAGATTAACGCTTTTTATTATTAATTATTGTTATTAGTTAGTGGGAAAATTTTATTCTTTGAGGTATGTTAACTTTGTAATAAATTGATTTTTAACGCTTTTTATAATGTATAACACAATTGCTTTCAATTTATTAGTGGATATTGCCTGTATTTTATGTAAAAAAAAGCTGAAATACAGAGTATTTCAGCTTTTTTGATAGCCAGAAGAAATTAGTTATTTTGCGTAGCCTGAATCGCGGTAAGGGCAATGGTATAAACAATATCATCAACCATTGCGCCACGGGACAAATCATTAACCGGTTTACGCATCCCCTGTAGCATTGGGCCGATAGAAACCAGATTAGCTGAGCGTTGCACCGCTTTATAGGTAGTATTGCCAGTATTAAGATCTGGAAAAATAAACACCGTTGCTTGACCGGCTACCGGTGAATTCGGTGCTTTAGATTTAGCCACATCGGCCATAATGGCTGCATCATATTGTAATGGACCGTCAATCACTAAATCGGGTCGTTTTGCTTGTGCTAAACGGGTTGCTTCTCGCACTTTGTCCACGTCACTGCCGGCACCGGAGTTACCGGTAGAATAAGAGATCATTGCCACTCGCGGCTCAATACCAAATGCTTTGGCCGAATCTGCCGACTGGATGGCGATTTCTGATAATTGTTCCGCCGTTGGATCTGGATTTATTGCGCAGTCACCATAAACTAACACCTGCTCAGGTAATAGCATAAAGAATATCGAAGAGACGATTGAGCTGCCAGGGGCAGTTTTGATCAGTTGTAACGGTGGGCGAATAGTATTCGCCGTGGTATGAACAGCGCCGGAAACTAAACCATCAACCTCATTTTTTTCCAGCATCATGGTGCCTAACACCACATTATCTTCTAACTGTTCACGCGCTACAATTTCAGTCATGCCTTTATTTTTGCGCAGCTCAACTAAGCGCTCAACATAGTTTTTTCGTACTGATTTAGGTGCCACAATTTCGATTCCGGCACCTAATTCAACCCCTTGCGCGGCGGCAACCCGTTTTATTTCATCGGGATCACCTAGCAGGATACAGGTGGCAATCCCCCTTTCAGCACAAATAGCTGCCGCTTTTACCGTACGAGGTTCATTACCCTCCGGTAGTATGATACGTTTGTTAGCTTTACGCGCTAATTCAGTTAATTGATAGCGGAAAGCGGGAGGTGATAGCCGTTTAGGGCGTTCTGAGTCAGCAGTGAGTGAATCAATCCATTGCTGATTGATATGCAAGGCAACATAGTTTTGAATTTTTTCAATCCGTTCATGATCATCCGCATGCACTTCTAAACTGAAACTTTGCAGACTTAACGAAGTTTGCCAGGTATTGGTATCTACCATCAATACCGGTAAACCGGTTTCGAAAGCGCGGTGACAGAGGGAGTGTATTGGCTTGGCAATAGGGTAACCACCCGTTAATAGTAATGCTCCAATTTCGACACCATTCATGGCGGCTAAACAGGCAGATACAATAACATCAGGGCGATCAGAAGAGGTTACTAGCAATGAGCCGGGACGAAATAGCTCTACCATATTGGGCACACTGCGGGCGCAGAAAATAACCGATTTTATACGCCGGGTTTGTAGTGCGCCTTCATTGATAATGCTGGCATTTAGATGATTAGCAATATCAATACCACGGGTGGCGATTAGATCAAAATTCCATGGAATACAACCCAATATTGGCAGTGGACTATTGTTAGCTAACGTTTTGCTATCAATTTTTGTGATTGTAGCTTTAGTCGACTCATCAAATATCTCCGATAAATCAGGGCGGGTACGGCCATGCTCATCAACTGGTGCATTGAGTTTATTAATAATTACCCCGGTGATATTTTTATTTTGTAAACCACCAAATTCTGCGCGGGCTAATTCAATGCGCTCTTTTAACTGTTCCGGGGTGTTGTTACCTAATGCGGTAACAAAAATAACGTCAGCGCCTAACGTCTTGGCGATATCATAATTTAACGATTGGGCAAAAGGGTGCTTACGGGTAGGCATTAAACCTTCGATTAGAATAACTTCAGCCTGTTGCGTATTGTCATGATAACGAGCAACAATCTCTTCCATTAAAATATCTTTTTGATCATTAGCCAGCAGAGATTCAACATAACTCATTTTTAGTGGTTCAGCGACCTGAACACTAGAATGGGAGCGTAATACTTCGGTTGTCTGATCTTTATCACCAAAACGGGGTTGAGCAATGGGCTTAAAAACCGTTAGACTAACCCCTTTTTGTTCCATTGAACGGACGACCCCTAAACTGACGCTGGTTAAACCAACACTAATGTCAGTCGGAATTAACATTATTGTACGGGACACAAATACCTCTTTAACAGTTGCAAGATGTTTAACCTCTTACTGCCAATTGGTAAACTGGCAGCTTCTAATCTATTTATGCCGTTAGGCGGCTAGCGTCCTGAGCAATAACTAACTCTTCATTCGTTGGAATAACCAGAGCAGGAATGCTATCGTCAGTCGTGATCTTGCCCGATTTGCCAAATCGTGCAGCTAAGTTGCGCTCGTGATCATACTTAATACCAATTAAAGATAATTTTTTAAGTGTTAATTCACGTACTAGAGCTGAGTTTTCTCCAATACCACCGGTGAAAATAATAGCATCTAATCGCCCTTCCATTAATGCGCAGTAAGCGGCGATATATTTGGCTAAACGATGACAATAGACATCCATTGCCCGTTTTGCATCTGGTTTAGTGTCATAATTGTCTTCGACATAACGACAATCGTTGGTGACTTCAGTTAATCCAAGTATGCCAGACTCTTTGGTTAATAATGAATTGATTTTATCAACACTCATACCCAAAGCGTCATGAAGGTGGAACACAATAGCCGGATCGATATCACCACTACGCGTTCCCATCACTAGGCCTTCTAGCGGTGTGAGACCCATCGAGGTATCAACAGATTGTCCATTGACTATTGCAGTAACCGATCCACCATTGCCCAAATGGCAGGTGATAACATTCAGATCATTGATCGGTTTATTCAGTTCTTTGGCTGCTTGCCGGGAGACATAATAGTGGCTAGTACCGTGCGCGCCATAACGACGGATACCATGTTCTTTGTAAAGATTATAAGGTAGAGCATATAAATAAGCTTCAACCGGCATCGTCTGATGGAAGGCGGTATCAAATACAGCAACATGTTTGTCATTTAAATGTGGAAATGCTTTTTTCGCTTCTTCAAGTCCAATAATGCCAGCAGGATTATGTAATGGCGCAAATGGAATAGATGCTTTAATGCCTGCAACGACTTCATCATTGATAATAACCGATTGGGTAAATTTTTCACCGCCATGCACAATACGATGACCAATAGCAGAAATGGCTTGGGCTAATTCTGGTTTTTGGGTAAGAATTTGATTGACAATGAAAGTCATTGCTTCACTGTGTGCAGCGCCTGCGCCTAAAGCAGCTTCGTTTTTCGTGCCATCTATTTTCCATTTAATGCGGGCTTCTGGTAGATGAAAACATTCTGCTAAACCAGATAGTTGTTCTTCGCCGTTAACAGGATCAATGATAGCAAATTTAAGGGAAGAGCTACCGCAGTTGAGGACAAGTACCAGCTTACTTGACATGGAATTACCTACTATATCGTTATCATGGAGTCTTCTTTGTCGGATTAACCAGGAAGACTAGGGTTAAAAAACATCAATCCAATAGAATGCTAGTAGCCTAGCTTATCCCTGGGATTATATTGAATGATTAATATCATATTTACGCAATATTATGATATTTTAATCGTATTTATCGACTAAATAACTATGTTTGCCATGTTGATATCAAAGATGCAATATAATATTAACATTATGGATTGAAAACATAGTAATAGACCAAATATAAACTTTATATGATATAAGTTTTTCTACAGATTATATAAATCGTGGCCTCCGGCAACCGATGTTGCCCTATAAATTCTACTAAAAAGATTTTATGCTTTATATATATTTTTTAAATTTTGCATGAAAAATTGATTGAAGTCATGTGAGGTATTGATGAATACGACACCAGAAACGACCCCGGGTTTCATACAAAAGTTGAAACTAGGGAGGCAGTATGCCAAGACATTTCCGTTAGAGAAATGTTTGATACCTATTTTTCCCGAGCATCGCGTAATCACCGCTAGCCGATTTGCGATTCGTTACATGCCTGCGGTTGCTATTTTTACCCTTAGCTGGCAGATTGCATGGGGTGGTCAGCTGGGACCGGCTGTGGGGACAGCCCTTTTTGCTTGTAGCTTACCATTGCAGGGATTATGGTGGTTAGGTAAGCGTTCAGTTACGCCGCTACCTTCTGCATTACTTAGTTGGTTTTATGAAATTCGTGAAAAATTTAAACAAGCTGGAATTACCATCACGCCAGTTAAAGGTACCCCGACTTATCAAACACTAGCAGAATTGTTAAAACGCGCTTTCAAACAATTAGATCGCTCTTTTGTTGATGGTATTTAACTTAATTTGAAATGATAGTGGAGTAGCTGGTCAGCGAGAGAGATAATTGGCATTAGAAAATAGTTTTTTAATAGTTAAAAATTGAAAAGCCTTTTTAGATCAATAAAAGGTGTGTTATCACTATAAAAGGCAGGGCGGTAATGCGATGATTTAGCAAATTTCCTAGTATAGGAGAGCCATAATGGAAATGACCAATGCACAACGCTTAATTCTGTCTAACCAATATAAAATGCTGATCATGCTTGATCCGGATAATGCTAAACACTATCGACGCTGTCAAACCATCATTGAAGGTGGTTTTGGCTTGCAAATGAAAGAGTTAGCACAAGATTTTGCTGAGTTGTCAGAAGAAAATTGCCAGACTATCATTGATATTATGGAAATGTATCATGCCTTACAAGTTTCCTGGGAAAATTTGCCGTCTAAAGCCGATATTACGGACAGGAGAGTTATCTTTTTAGGCTTTGATGCTGTTACGGAAGCACGTTATCTTAATTATGTTCGTTTTTTGGTGAGTAGTGAAGGTCGCTATCGTCATTTTGTTAATGGTAGCGATAATTTTAATGCTCAGACACCCATGTGGGATAAGTATCTGAAAATGTTAAGTGTTTGGACATCTTGTCCGCGTCAGTATCATCTTTGTGCAGTAGAAATTAATCAAATCATTAATGCATGATTTATCTAAGGAGCATCAATGGTATTAAAATGTAAGGGATTTCTATTTGATTTGGATGGCACGCTGGTTGATTCTTTACCAAATGTTGAACATTGTTGGCGAGAATTTAGCCATCGGATCGGTGTTTCAGAAACAGATGTTTTACACTATATTCATGGCAAACCGGCAATTAATTCTATTCGTCATTTTATGCCAAATGCTACTGAAACTGAAATTGATGAAGTTTTCTATTGGCTAGAAAATTTGGAAGCAGCCAATACGTCAGGTATTGTGGCACTACCCGGTGCGATTGCTCTACTTGAACAACTAAATGCATTTGCTATTCCATGGGCAATAGTCACTTCTGGCACCATTCCGATTGCTTTTAATCGTAGTAAAGCCGCAGGCTTGCCGGAACCCAAACACTGGGTCACGATTGAACGGGTGGAACAAGGTAAACCGCAGCCAGATCCATTTTTGCTTGGTGCACAACTACTAAATTTACCGCCAGAAGCCTGTATCGCGGTTGAAGATGCGCAGGCCGGCATCTATTCGGCCTTAGATGCGGGGTGTCAGGTTATCGCTGTACATGCGCCGGTAGGTATGCCACGGCGAGAAGAAATTTCGCTAATTATCAAATCATTTACTGAATTGAATATTTCAAAACCAGATAACCAAGGTATTGTTACGGTGACTCAGCGATAAACGTATGTTAATTTCATAAAGTAGGCCGGCAAATTTGTACTATTTATGACAAATTTGCCCTATGAATAGACTTAATTTGAGGTCATTTTGAATAGCCAACTGGTATGGGTATTAATTTTACTGCTAATCGTGGTCACTCTTTTTATGACTAATAAGATCCGTATGGATGTGGTTGCATTATTAGTCATTGTGGCTTTAGTATTAAGTGGAACTCTAACGCTTAAACAAGCAACAATCGGCTTTAGTGATCCCAATGTGCTGCTAATTGCGGCACTTTTTGTTTTTAGCGAGGGATTAGTGCGCACAGGTATTGCTTACCAAGTTGGTGATTGGTTAGTCGGTGTAGCCGGTAATAATGAAAATAAGATGCTGATTTTTTTAATGATAACAGTTGCAGGTTTAGGCGCATTTATGAGTTCCACCGGCATTGTTGCCATTTTTATTCCAGTTGTTCTTAATGTTGCTAAACAAATGAAAATTCCACCAGGACGCTTGATGATGCCATTAGGCTTTGCTGGACTTATCAGTGGGATGATGACGTTAGTAGCGACACCGCCAAATATGATAGTTAATAGTGAACTAGTCAGAGAAGGTTATACGGGATTCAAATTCTTTGCTATTACACCCATTGGGATTGCGGTACTGTTGCTGGCAATTATTTATATGTGGATGGTTCGTCATTGGTTAGGTAACCGTGAAATTACAGTGGGTAAGGATCCTCAGCGGCGAACATTTCACGACTTTATTCGTGATTATAAGCTAACCGGTCGTGCTCGTTGTTTGGCCATTTGCCCGGGTTCCCCCTTAATAAGTTACTCTCTTGATGAATTACATTTGCGTTCACGTTATGGTGCCAGTGTTATTGGTATTGAACGTTGGCATCGTTTTCGTCGACTTATGCTAAGTGTAACGGCCACAACGGAGTTACATGAACGTGATGTGTTATTAGTCGATATGGCTGATAGTGAAGTTGATCTCAATGAATTTTGTCATCAACAAAAATTGACACCAATGATTTTGCGCGGTGAATATTTTCTGCTCGCTCGCGTGAAGTTGGAATGGCGGAGTTTTCCTTAGCGCCGCAATCTGAGTTATTAGGCAGTACATTGCGAGAAATTAAATTTCGCACGCGTTATGGTCTTAATGTTGTTGGCATATATCGGGAAGGAAAAACTATCGATGATAAATTAATTGATCAGCCAATGCGTTTAGGTGATATTTTACTGATCGTGGGTGACTGGAAATTAATTCGCTTATTGTCAACTGATAGACATAATTTTATTGTATTAAATTTGGCCGCTGAGGTAGAGGCGGTGGCGCCTGCTGCATCGCAAGCGCCACATGCGATCTTTTGTTTAGCATTAATGGTTACTATGATGGCAATAGATGAGATCCCTAATTTTATTGCTGTACTTATCGCCTGTCTTTTGATGGGAAAATTTCGCTGTATTGATATGGAAAGTGCTTATCGAGCCATACATTGGCCGAGTATTATGTTGATTGTAGGTATGATGCCCTTTGCATTAACATTACAAAAAACCGGTGGGATCGATTTGATTGTTAATTTACTCATGGATATTGCTGGTAGCATGGGACCAAGGATAATGCTGCTTTGCTTATTTATTGTTTGTGCAGTGACTGGATTATTTATTTCTAATACCGCAACAGCAATATTAATGGCACCGATTGCTATTGCTGTCGCTAATCATATGAATGTTTCGCCGATACCTTTTGCTATGGTGGTCAGTGTTGCTGCTTCTGCCGCGTTTATGACCCCAGTTTCTTCACCGGTTAATACCTTAATTTTGGCGCCTGGTGGCTATAAATTTAGCGATTTTGTTAAATTTGGTGTCCCTTTTACTTTTTTAGTTATGGCTATCACTATTGTTATTGTTCCTGTATTGTTTCCATTTTGACATTATCACCTATAATATGTAACAAATGGTAAGATAATGATACTGTTTATATTTTGTATGTTCTGTTAACTACTAATTTCATCTAAAGATAGACTAAATCCAGGAACAAAAACTTCAATAAAGTATTGCATTTCTTCGCTATAACGTTCAGAAAGCGTTTTTTCCAGTCGCGTTTTAGCTAAATTAAATTCGGTGTTACCCGCAGATAGCTCTTCTAAGCATTTTAAATAGGCACAAAGTGCATCAGCTTGTTTAACGATAGCCCGTTCTTCCTCAGTATGGTATTGATCATCCAAAATCGGCTGAAAATCTTGTTGTAATTCTTTTGGTAGCATAGCGATAAGTTTTTGTTGGGCGAATTTTTCAATTTTTTTATATTCGTTCGCAATTTGCGGGTTATGATATTTTATCGGTGTTGGCAAATCACCAGTGATCACTTCACTGGCGTCATGATACATGGCAAGTAATGCGATACGTTCAGGATTAATTTGACCATTAAATTTCCGATTTTTAATGCAAGCCAGTGCATGAGCGACAAAGGCAACTTGTAAACTATGCTCTGAAATATTTTCTGTACGTACATTGCGCATCAATGGCCAACGATTAATTAATTTCATACGAGAAAGATGGGCAAAAAAATAACTCATAAACTTTCCTCATGCGATTGTTATAGTGCTAAGCATTGTGAATTTATTAGATAAATAAGTAAATAATTAAATAACAAAATAGAACATCCTTAAGTAAATTAAGGATGTTCTATGGTTGGGCAACTATTGGCGATAGTTTAGCAGGAATTGGCTAAATTTATTAATTGCAGCTTCAAGCTGGCCAACATAAGGTAGGGTAACAATTCTGACGTGATCAGGCTCAGGCCAATTAAAAGCAGTTCCCTGCACTAATAAAACTTTTTCCTGTAATAGTAAATCAAGTACCATTTTTTGGTCGTTTGAGATATTGAACTTTTTAATATTAATTTTGGGAAACATATATAAAGCACCTTGCGGTTTAACACATGATACCCCAGGAATTTCATTAATTAGTTCCCAGGCCCGATTACGTTGTTCATATAATCGTCCACCGGGACAGATAAATTCGTTAATACTTTGATAACCGCCTAACGCAGTTTGGATCGCATGTTGCATAGGAACGTTAGCACAAAGCCGCATGGAAGCTAATATTTCTAAGCCTTCTATATAACTTTTGGCATTATCTTTCGGGCCATTTAGCACCATCCATCCCTGACGAAAACCAGCAACCCGATAAGTTTTTGATAAACCATTGAAAGTGATAGTTAATAGATCCGGTGCTAGTGCGGCAATTGAATGGTGCTGTGCATCATCGTAAAGTATTTTATCGTAGATCTCATCGGCAAAAATAATCAGTTGATGCTGACGGGCGATTTCGACAATCTCCATCAATAATGCTTTGCTGTAAACAGAACCAGTAGGATTATTAGGGTTAATGATGACAATGCCCCGTGTGCGCGGCGTAATTTTTTTGCGAATATCATTTAGATCGGGAAACCAGTTTTGTTCTTCATCACATCTATAGTGCACCGCTTTGCCGCCGGAAAGCGATACCGCAGCAGTCCATAACGGATAGTCAGGGGCAGGAACTAACATTTCATCGTTATTATTCAATAAGGCTTGCATTGATTGCACGATAAGTTCAGAAACACCATTACCAATAAAGATATCTTCAATATTAATGTCAAGCATTCCTCTTGCTTGATAGTGTTGCATGATTGCTTTACGAGCGGAGTAAATTCCTTTTGAATCACTGTAACCTTGTGAGTGAGTAAGGTTGCGTAGAACATCAAATAAAATTTCATCTGGCGCTTCGAAACCAAAAGGTGCAGGATTCCCGATATGAAGTTTAAGAACTTTATGGCCTTCTTCTTCAAGACGCTTGGCTTCTTTAAGAACTGGCCCTCTTATGTCGTAACATACGTTATCCAATTTATTGGATTTAGTGATTGTATTCATTTACTCGGTTTAAACCTCAATGTTAATAGTATATGAGGAAATTTTTCTGCATATTTATGTTCACACTCTACTCTTAGTTGGAAAATTTTTGAAGATACCGCTTTATCTTTGGTAGAAAAGATTGACTTGAATAATTAAACAAGGTCAAAAAAACTTTTCATCTAACTTAGTTAGATAAATAAATTCAAAAATATTATATAGGTTAGTCTTATATTTTAAACATGCGCTGATTTTTAGTAAACAAAAAATAAATCAATTAGTGTTAATGGTTTGGTAATGCATTTTTTGTTACAAACCATTGGTGGTTTCATGATAGAAATATTGTTTTTATAACATATAATTAAAGTTAATATGTTATCGCCGTATCTGAGCAAATAAAGTTTTGCTGCTGATTATCAATTTATATTTTTCCAAGCTGCATTATCTTTGACGGTTATTTTGTTGACAATAACGTATTTTTTCCCTGTTTGGAAAATCGTTATTTTGGCATAGATTTGGAATTAAAAATTATTCTAATAAAAACGAGAAGAGGAACATTCTCATTGGCATTTTGTTTATCAATATGTAAAACATGCTTATTATTAAACAATTTAAGTTAATAAAAGTGCATATACAGTAATAAATACTGCATTAATAGAAATAAATTTTAATTTGTAAGGTTTTATCTTTTATTTCTTTAACTATCAATGATTTTAATATCTATTGAATTCGTAAAAACACCAGGAATGATATAAGAGAACAAAATGATAAATTCAAATCGCCCAATTATGAATCTCGATCTTGATTTACTTAGAACTTTTGTTGCAGTTGCCGATCTTAATACATTTGCTGCAGCCGCTGCGGCTGTTTGTCGTACTCAATCAGCTGTTAGCCAACAAATGCAGCGTTTAGAGCAGTTAGTTGGCCGTGAGCTCTTTGAGCGCCATGGCCGTAATAAATTATTAACGGATCATGGTTTGCAGTTATTAGGTTATGCGCGGCAAATATTACGTGCTAATGATGATGCTTCAGCTTCACTAACGTATAATGATGCAAAAGGCGAGTTGCGAGTAGGTGTTTCTGATGACACTACCAATACTCTATTGCCATTTCTGCTTAATCGTATTGCATCAGTATATCCACGTATGGCTGTCGATATTTATATAAAACGCGCTCATCTGATTAAAAATATGTTGGATAATGGTGTAATTGATTTAGCACTCCTACCGACAGAATTGAGTCAATATCCAAGTACTCTTTTACGTTCTGCGCCAATTCTTTGGCATTGTGCACCTGATTTTCAGCATCAATTGAATGAGCCAATTCCGTTGGTTGTAATGGATGAAACCAATCCTTTTCGTGAAATAGCAATAAGTACCTTAAATGCTGCGGGTATCAAATGGCGTATTGCTTATGAAGCCGCTTCGTTATCAGCAGTGCTTGCAGCAGTTAATGCTGAAGTCGGTATCACTGCGCGTCCGTTGGAAATGCAAAATGGCGATCTAAAAATTCTAAGTGAAAGTGATGGTTTACCTCGTTTACCTGAAATTCGTTATTGGTTATACCGTAATATTGATGAACAAAATGAGGCTATTTTAACTGTATTTGGTGCAATTAAAAATAAGAAAACACCTTATATAGTACAGCCGGTTAGCGAGATAATTAATAAAGAAATATTATAAATCTGAAGGTTAGAAAATTACGCTTTAGTCTAGGTTGTTATTTAAGTTAAATATCGCGAGCGATTCTATTATTCCAGCACTGTTTCTCTATTTTTAAATAGTTATAACAGTGCATTTTTTATTTCCCATAAAAAAGCTTATTTTATTTCGCTGACAATAGCCCAAAATATTAGTACATAAAATATTCTTTATTATTGCAATAAGGAAGGCATTGATTAACAAAAATTATTTAAATATTTCTTATCAATAGTACTAAATTTTATTTTGGCAAAAATTTATTCTGCCTTAAAGAGTTTTGATTTTATCTAAAAATTAGGCTTATTTATTGATTTGTGAAAAATGATAGTCGTTAATATAATCATATAAAGTTGATTGTTTTTTGAACAACTGTATTTTTTCAACAGAATTGTGCGCATGATCAAAAAATAGCGGAAGTGATGCTGTTTTAAAACAGGTTTTTCCTGAGATAATGGTGTAGAAAAAACGAAATATCAGTTACACTAGTTACTAGCTGTGAGTATTAGTTGAATGAGCTGTCCCGTTTTAGCTAGCGATGTTTTTAATTTATAGTTTACGGTAAAAGGTACAAACAGAGCATTATTATATAAACAAAATAGTGATGAGAGGGGCAAAGTTGAAGAAAATGGATGTTTGTCTGTCTATTTTGATTTTTTCTTCTCATCTAATTATGGTTAGTGTGGTGTAATATTGCGCTAATTCAAGAGCAAAGCAATGACACCGTTTTTATTTATAATGAGTAAGCAGCGAGTATGTCTACATCTATTGAAGTATTTGCTCATCATTGGGCTTTTGCAATCTATCTTATCGGTGCTCTTGGTCTGTGTTCCTTAATGTTACTTGGTGCCTATTACCTTGGTGGTAGATCCCAAGCCAGAGCAAAGCATATCCCTTATGAATCGGGTATTAATTCTGTTGGTAGTGCCCGTTTGCGTATATCAGCCAAATTTTACTTGGTTGCAATGTTTTTTGTTATTTTCGATGTTGAAGCGTTATTCCTTTATGCGTGGGCAGTCTCAATTAAAGAAAATGGTTGGTTAGGCTTTATTGAGGCAAGTATTTTTATTTTGGTGTTATTGGTGGGCTTATTCTACTTGGTTCGTATTGGGGCACTTAATTGGACGCCAGTGCGTTCACGTCGCCATGTTACAAAACCGAGTGAAGTAATTAAAACCAACAATCGTCACCCCTAGTAAAATTGAGGCATTTAAAGATGGATTATACGCTCACTCGCATTGACTTAAATGGTGAGAATGACCGTTATCCCTTGCAAACACAACAAGTTGTCGGGGATCCATTAGAGCAGCATGTTCATCGTAGTGTTTATATGGGTAAATTAGAGCATGCTTTACATAATATGGTAAATTGGGGCAGAAAAAATTCTCTCTGGCCGTACAATTTTGGCCTTTCCTGTTGTTATGTTGAAATGGTGACCTCTTTCACGGCTGTGCATGATGTTGCTCGGTTTGGTGCTGAGGTACTACGGGCATCACCGCGACAAGCTGATTTTATGGTTGTTGCCGGAACCTGTTTTACTAAGATGGCACCTGTTATTCAACGACTTTATGATCAAATGTTAGCGCCTAAATGGGTGATTTCGATGGGAGCTTGTGCTAACTCGGGGGGTATGTACGATATTTATTCTGTTGTTCAGGGCGTTGATAAATTTCTTCCTGTTGACGTCTATATACCTGGTTGTCCACCACGCCCGGAAGCTTATATGCAAGCTTTATTATTATTACAAGAATCTATTGGTAAAGAACGTCGCCCATTATCATGGGTAGTCGGTGACCAGGGTGTTTATCGCGCGAATATGCAATCTGAAAAAGAGCGTAAACGTGGTGAAAGGATAGCGGTCAAAACGCTACGAACACCCGATGAAATATAAGGCTTTAAAATAAGCTATTCAGCGTAACAGAAGCAATGTGTTGCGGTCGTAATAAACCTGATCAAGCGTTGTGGTGCAGAATGATAACAGATCAGATAACGCAAGAGAGTGTCAGGCCAGTATGGCAAACTTATGATCATTGCGATGATCCCATAATTTTGGCACTGCGTAACCAATTTAGTCCTGATGCTTTCACCATTCAATCAACTCGTACGGGAATGTTGGTCATCTGGATCAAACGTGAACAACTTCTTGCCGTAGTTGAGTTTTTGAAAAAGCAGCCTAAACCTTATGTGATGCTGTTTGACTTACATGGGGTTGATGAGCGGCAAAGAGTATATCGGCAAGGTTTACCTGAAGCTGATTTTTCCGTTTTTTACCATCTCATTTCCATTGAGCGTAACCGCGATATTATGTTGAAAGTGGCGCTTAGTGAGAAAGATCTTAATATTCCATCTCTAGTGTCTTTATTTCCCAATGCTAATTGGTATGAACGTGAAGTATGGGATATGTTTGGCATAACATTCAATGGCCATCCAAATTTGCGCCGGTTATTAATGCCAATGACCTGGCAAGGACACCCGTTATGTAAAGATTATCCGGCCAGAGCCACTGAATTTGATCCTTTTGTTTTAACCAAACAAAAACTTGATTTAGAGATGGAGTCACTGACCTTTAAACCAGAAGAATGGGGGATGACGAGAGGCAATGAACATGAGGATTTTATGTTCTTGAATCTGGGTCCTAATCATCCTTCATCTCATGGCGCTTTTCGGATTGTACTGCAACTAGATGGTGAAGAGATTATCGACTGTGTACCGGATATTGGTTACCACCATCGGGGTGCAGAGAAAATGGGCGAGCGCCAATCCTGGCACAGTTATATTCCTTACACTGACCGCATTGAGTATTTAGGTGGTTGTGTTAATGAAATGCCTTATGTCTTAGCGGTAGAAAAGCTGGCAGGTATTGATGTACCTGATCGCGTTAAGACTATCCGTGTCATGTTGTCAGAGTTATTTCGTATTAACAGCCATTTACTCTATATCAGTACTTTTATTCAGGATGTCGGTGCAATGACACCGGTTTTCTTTGCTTTTACTGATCGGCAAAAAATATATGACATTATTGAAGCGATCACCGGTTTCCGTATGCATCCAGCTTGGTTTCGAATCGGAGGTGTTGCCCATGATTTACCACAAGGTTGGCAGAAACTGTTGCAGGAATTTCTTGATTGGATGCCAAAGCGTCTCGATTCTTATGTAAAGGCTGCATTGCAAAATAGTATTCTTAAAGGGCGTTCAGTGGGTGTAGCCGCTTATACAACTAAAGAAGCATTAGATTGGGGGGTTACAGGCGCTGGATTAAGGGCGACGGGCCTTAATTTCGACATCCGTAAATGGCGACCCTATTCAGGTTATGAAAACTTTGAATTTGAGGTTCCAATCGGCAACAACGGCGATTGTTATGATCGTGTGATGTTAAAAGTAGAAGAGCTACGGCAAAGCCTGCATATTCTTAAGCAATGCTTAAATAATATGCCGACCGGACCATTTAAAGCCGATCATCCACTCACGACTCCGCCACCGAAAGAGCGCACCTTACAACATATTGAAACCATGATTAACCATTTTCTACAAGTTTCATGGGGGCCAGTTATGCCTGCAAATGAGGCTTTTCAGATGATTGAAGCAACAAAAGGGATCAATAGTTACTATCTTACCAGTGATGGTAATACGATGAGCTATCGCACACGCGTTCGCACACCAAGTTTTGCTCATTTACAGCAAATTCCTGCGGTGATCAGAGGCAGCCTGGTGTCTGATCTTATTGTCTACCTTGGTAGTATTGATTTTGTCATGTCAGATGTGGATCGTTAATAATGCAAGATGAATTTAATCCAAATCAACAGCAGAAGCGGCTCGATGTCGCTAATAGGATAGAGTCTCACACCAAATATGATTTTGCTTTGACCGAAGAAGAGCAAGAAGCGATTGAGCAAGAAAAACATCACTATGAAGATCCCAGAGCCGCTTCAATTGAAGCATTGAAAATTGTGCAAAATAAGCGCGGTTGGGTGGAAGATGGTGCTATTTATGCAATTGCCAATCTGTTAGGTATTCCTGCTAGTGATGTAGAAGGCGTAGCGACCTTCTACAGTCAAATTTATCGTCAACCTGTTGGTCGCCATATTATCCGTTATTGTGACAGCGTGGTTTGTCATATTACCGGTTATCAAGGTATTGAGAGTGAAATTATCAAGTTATTACAGATTGCGCCCGGACAAACAACCGCCGATGGCCGTTTTACCTTATTACCAACTTGTTGTCTGGGTAACTGTGACAAAGGTCCTACTATGATGATTGATGAGGATACGCATAGTCATGTCAAGCCATCTGATATTCAACGGTTATTGGAGCAGTATCCATGACAACCCAGCGACAAATTACCCGTAATGAGCAGACCCATCCATTAACTTGGCGTTTACGTGAAGATCAGCAGCCCGTCTGGTTAGAGGAATACTTAAGTAAAAATGGTTACCAAGGCGCTAAAAACGCCCTGTCAAGCATGTCGCCAGATCAGGTGGTTAGCTTGGTTAAAGATGCTGGTCTTAAAGGTCGTGGTGGTGCTGGCTTTTCTACCGGTCTTAAATGGAGTTTAATGCCGAAAGATGACAGCATGAATATCCGTTATCTACTTTGCAATGCTGATGAAATGGAGCCAGGAACTTATAAAGATCGTCTTTTAATGGAACAGCTACCGCATTTGTTGATCGAGGGAATGCTAATTGGCGCTTATGCATTGAAAGCATATCGTGGTTATATTTTCCTACGTGGTGAGTATATTGAGGCAGCCAAACATTTACGTAAAGCGATTGAGGAGGCGAAAGCAGCGGGTTTATTAGGTAAAAATATTCTGGCTAGCGGTTTTGATTTTGAGCTTTTTGTGCATACCGGTGCTGGGCGTTATATTTGTGGTGAAGAAACAGCGCTAATTAATTCCCTTGAAGGACGCCGAGCAAATCCGCGTTCAAAACCGCCTTTTCCGGCAACATCCGGTGTTTGGGGTAAACCAACTTGCGTCAATAATGTGGAAACGCTCTGTAATGTGCCGGCGATTATTACACATGGTAAAGAGTGGTATCTGGGCCTTAGCGAAGGTAAAAGCAAAGATGCTGGAACGAAGCTGATGGGATTTTCTGGCCGGGTCAATAATCCCGGCTTGTGGGAATTACCTTTTGGTATCACTGCACGTGAAATCCTAGAAGATTATGCAGGTGGCATGCGTGCAGGTTTAACGCTTAAAGCCTGGCAACCAGGCGGAGCAGGTACCGATTTTCTAACGGAAGCGCATCTTGATTTAGCCATGGATTTCGACACTATTGCTAAAGCTGGCAGCCGTTTAGGTACCGCACTGGCCATGGCGGTTGATCATGAAATTAATATGGTTGCTTTAACCCGCAATCTAGAGCAATTTTTTGCCCGCGAATCGTGTGGTTGGTGTACACCGTGTCGTGATGGCCTACCTTGGAGTGTAAAAATTTTACAGGCGTTAGAGCGTGGTGAGGGGCAACCAGGTGATATTGAAACATTAGAGCAACTTTGTCGTTTTCTTGGGCCAGGTAAAACTTTTTGTGCCCATGCCCCCGGTGCGGTTGAACCTTTGCAGAGTGCTATCAAATATTTTCGTGCTGAATTTGAAGCTGGCATCAGCCAACAAAATTTGGCCAACTTGAGTCCAATTGCAGGTATTCAGCCAAATTTGTTAAAGCAGCGTTGGTGATAACCTACGCTAAGCTAAATAAAAAAGTATTTAAGTCGACTGAATTTTTGATTAACGCCTGCTAACAAGCAGGCCATTAGGAAGCATGCTGACTATGGCTACAATATATGTAGACGGCAAACGATATGATGTTAATGGGGCTGAAAATCTATTACAGGCCTGTCTCTCTCTGGGGCTGGATATCCCTTACTTTTGCTGGCATCCAGCGTTAGGCAGTGTTGGTGCTTGCCGTCAATGTGCAGTTAAGCAATATCAAAATGCAGACGACACCCGTGGTCGTCTAGTAATGTCCTGTATGACACCGGCTTCTGATGGAACCTATATTTCCATTGACGATGATGAAGCCAAGCAGTTTCGTGCAAGTGTTGTTGAGTGGTTGATGACAAACCATCCACATGATTGCCCGGTTTGTGAGGAAGGCGGCAATTGTCATTTACAAGATATGACAGTGATGACTGGTCATACCATGCGTAAATATCGTTTTACCAAACGAACCCATCATAATCAGGATCTAGGCCCATTTATTGGTCACGAAATGAATCGCTGTATTGCTTGCTATCGCTGTGTCCGTTATTACAAAGATTATGCTGATGGCACGGATCTAGGTGTTTATAGCGCACATAATCATGTCTATTTCGGCCGCGTAGAAGACGGTACGTTAGAGAGTGAATTTGCGGGTAATTTAGTTGAGATCTGTCCTACGGGTGTTTTTACTGATAAAACCCATTCTGAACGTTACAATCGCAAGTGGGATATGCAATTTGCACCAGGAATATGTCAACAGTGTAGTATCGGTTGTAACACTAGCCCTGGTGAACGTTATGGTGAATTACGTCGGATTGAAAACCGTTACAACGGTATGATCAATCACTATTTTTTATGTGATCGTGGCCGTTTTGGTTATGGTTATGTTAATCGTAAAGATCGTCCCCGCCAGCCTCAATTAGCTAAAAAAGGAAAACGACACACTATTTCGGCAGTAGAGGCGATGCAAACGGGGGCGAAAATTTTACGCCAAGCAAAAAAGACTATTGGTATTGGGTCGCCACGAGCCAGTATCGAGAGCAATTATGCATTGCGAGCACTGGTTGGCGAAGAAAACTTTTATTCCGGTATTTCCACAGCACAGCAGCGTCGTCTCGAATTAATGGTCAACATTTTGCAAAAGGGTGGCGTCTATACGCCGACATTGCGCGAAATTGAAAATTACGATGCGGTGCTGGTTTTGGGAGAAGATTTAACTCAAACTGGGGCGCGTATTGCATTAGCGGTTCGTCAGGCGGTGAAAGGTAAAGCCAAAGCAATGGCTGCAGCACAAAAAGTGGCAGATTGGCAAATCGCCGCCGTGTTAAATATAGGCCAACATGCTAAATATCCCCTATTTATCACCAGTATAGATGATAGCCGGTTAGATGATGTTGCGGCATTTAGTTATCGGGCACCGGTTGATGACCAAGCTCGCTTTGGTTTTGCTATTGCTCACGCTTTGGACAGTAAAGCGCCAGCCGTCAGTGATTTGCCGGCGGATCTCAAAACGAAAGCAAAATTAGTTGCTGCAGCTTTATTGCAGGCCAAAAAGCCGCTTATTATTAGTGGCAGCAATGCCGGTTGTGATGCACTTATTCAGGCCGCGGCTAATATTGCCTTTGCATTAACAATGAATAATGTGGCAGCAGGAATTACCTATATTGCCGCTGAAGCGAATAGTTTTGGCTTGGCTTTGATGAATGCTAAGCCGTTAGATATGGCAATCGAGCGTATTGCATCCGGTGAGGTTGATACCGCCGTTGTTATGGAAAATGATCTTTATCGCCATAGTGATGTTGACAGCGTTAATAATGCTTTGGGTAAGCTTAATAAATTGATTGTCGCAGATCATCAGCGTACCGCTATTATGGATCATGCCGATCTTATTTTACCCGCCGCCAGTTTTGCTGAAAGCTCTGGAACGTTAATTAATAATGAAGGCCGTGCACAACGTTATTTTCAGGTGTTTGATCCGACTTATTATCAACCTAATATTGCCATCAATGAAAGTTGGCGTTGGTTCCATTCATTGCAGGCAGAGTTTGAAACACGTCAGATAGACTGGTCACAATTAGATCACGTGATCAAAGCCTGTGTAACAGCTATGCCTCAGTTTACTGCGATTGTTGATGCGGCACCTAATGCGACATTTCGTATTCGGGGGCAAAAACTAGCGCGCTCTCCTCAACGTTATAGTGGTCGTACCGCAATATTGGCTGATATTGCAGTTAGTGAACCTGGTCAGCCACGTGATATTGATACGCCATTTGCTTTTTCGATGGAAGGTAATAACAGCCCCATGGCTAAACGCCAACAAATTCCATTTGCTTGGTCGCCAGGCTGGAATTCACCTCAAGCATGGAATAAGTTTCAAGCTGAAGTCGGCGGGCCATTACGTTTTGGTGATCCGGGTATCCGATTATTTAATTCGACCGATAGCCGCCTAGATTATTTTACTGCTATTCCGCTGGCGTGGCAGCGGCAAGATAACCAATGGACGGTTGCCCCTTACTATCATTTATTTGGTAGTGATGAAACCTCACAGCGCGCGGAGGCAATACAACAACGTATGCTAGAGGCTTATATTATGCTCAATATTCAAGATGCTGAAAATCTAGCGGTGAAAGTTGGTGCCATGCTTGAATTCAGTTATGGTGAGCAAGTTTATCGATTGCCAGTTCGTCTCAGCTATCATTTGGCTCCAGGGCAGATTGGCTTACCGCTTGGTATGCCCGGCATTGCGCCAACGATGGCAGGTGTTGCTGTGAAAAATTTACGGAGGGCAACATAATGACGCTGTTTTCTGCCGAAATCACTGCTGCGATTATTGCTGTTATACAAGCAATAGTTATTTTGCTGGTAGTGGTTATCTGTGGCGCTTTAATGAGTTTTGGCGAACGTCGCTTATTGGCACTGTTCCAGAATCGATATGGACCTAATCGGGTAGGGTGGGGTGGTTCATTACAGATTGTGGCTGATATGATAAAAATGCTATTTAAAGAAGATTGGATCCCACAATTTTCAGATAAGCGCATTTTCATGTTGGCACCGGTAATTGCTTTTTGCTCCATGTTATTGGTGTTTGCTATTATTCCAGTTAGCGCAACTTGGTATGTTGCCGATCTTAACATCGGTCTGCTGTTTTTTTTCATGATGGCTGGATTAGCGGTTTATTCAGTACTATTTGCGGGTTGGGCAAGTAATAATAAATACTCTTTATTAGGCGCGATGCGCGCTTCTGCTCAGACCTTAAGTTATGAAGTGTTTTTGGGACTTTCATTAATGGGAGTCGTCGCTCGCGCCGGCTCCTTTAACTTAATGGATATTGTCAATTCACAAGTAGGACTATGGAATATTATTCCACAATTTTTCGGCTTTTTAACCTTTGTCATTGCTGGCGTTGCAGTTTGTCACCGTCATCCATTTGATCAACCTGAATCAGAGCAAGAACTGGCTGATGGCTATCATATTGAATATTCTGGTATGAAATTTGGTCTATTTTTCGTCGGTGAATATATCAGTATTGTCACGGTTTCCGCATTAATTGTGACCTTATTTTTTGGCGGCTGGCTTGGCCCATTTTTACCTGGTTTTATTTGGTTTGCCTTAAAAACCGCCTTCTTCATGGTGATGTTTATTCTGGTTCGCGCCTCGTTACCACGTCCGCGTTATGATCAAGTGATGGCTTTTGGTTGGAAAGTGTGTTTGCCATTGACGTTGATCAATCTGTTAGTAACCGCAGCGGTTATTCTATGCAACGCTTAATAAGGGAGGATTGAGCCATGACATTAAAAGAGTTAGTGGTTGGTTTAGCCACCCAGATACGTAGTATTTGTATGATTGGCCTACATGCTTTTCATAAACGTGAAACCAAAATGTATCCGGAAGAACCGGTTTATTTACCTCCCCGCTATCGTGGGCGAATTGTATTAACCCGTGATCCTGATGGTAAAGAGCGTTGTGTGGCTTGCAATTTATGTGCGGTAGTTTGTCCAGTATGTTGCATTTCACTACAAAAAGCGGAACAGCCAGATGGCCGTTGGTATCCAGAATTTTTCCAGATTAATTTTTCCCGTTGTATTTTTTGCGGTTTATGTGAAGAGGCTTGTCCGACTACTGCTATCCAGCTAACGCCGGATTTTGAAATGGGCGAATATAAACGCCAAGATTTGGTTTATGAAAAACAGGATTTGTTGATTTCAGGGCCAGGTAAATATCCAGATTATAATTTTTATCACAAAACGGGTATGGCGATTAATGGTAAAGATAAAGGTGAAGCAGATAATGAAGCTAAGCCAATTAATGTCAAAGATTTGTTGCCTTAAGGAGCGATGTTTATGGAGTTTACATTTTATGTCGCCGGATTGGTTGCTATTTTGGCGACGCTAAGGGTAATAACACATACCAATCCAGTTCATGCGCTGTTGTATCTGATCGTTTCCCTGTTAGCTTTATCAATTGTTTTCTTCTCGGTTGGATCCTATTTTGCTGGTGCCTTAGAGATTATCGTTTATGCCGGTGCGATCATGGTGCTGTTTGTGTTTGTTGTCATGATGCTTAATTTAGGTAAATCAGTCGTTGAGCAGGAGCGTGCCTGGCTACAACCCAAAGCATGGCTTGGCCCAGCTATTCTTTCAGCCATTTTACTTGGCGTTATTGTTTATGCCATCGTGGCCATAAAACATAGCCAGATCAAAGGCGAGATGATCAGCGCTAAGGCGGTTGGCATAAGTTTATTTGGTCCTTATGTGTTAGCTGTTGAACTGGTTTCTTTATTGTTATTGGCGGGTCTTGTCGTGGCATTTCATATCGGGCGTGAAAAGCGGCTTCATGCTGTTGATAGTCATTCTGAGGTGGAGGAACAAGTATGATCCTTCTGCAACATGGTTTAATTTTAGCGGCGATTTTATTTGTTTTAGGTTTAACTTGTTTGCTGATCCGGCGCAATCTTCTCTTTATGTTAATTGGATTAGAAATAATGATTAATTCAGCTGCATTGGCTTTTGTGGTGGCTGGTAGTTATTGGGGACAAGCTGATGGCCAAGTGATGTATATTCTAACAATTAGTTTGGCTGCCGCAGAAGCAAGTATAGGATTGGCGTTGTTATTGCAACTTCATCGTCATCGCCAGAACCTTAATATTGATGAAGTCAGTGAGATGCGCGGATGAATTTACTCTATTTAACCATTTTGCTGCCACTATTGGGATTTCTACTGCTCGCATTTTCTCGCAGACGTTGGTCAGAAAATTTGTCCGCTACCATCGGGGTTGGTTCGATAGGTTTGGCAGCATTGATAACATTTTGGCTAGCGATTGATTTTTATGCTAATAATGCTGATGGTGGCTATGTTTATCGTCAGACGTTGTGGAATTGGATAGCAGTAGGTAACTTCAACATTCCTATTACACTGGTGCTTGATGGTTTATCATTAACCATGTTAGCGGTTGTGACCGGCGTCGGCTTTTTAATTCATCTATACGCCTCTTGGTATATGCGTGGTGAAGAAGGTTATTCACGCTTTTTTGCTTATACCAATTTGTTTATTGCAAGTATGGTTGTTCTCGTGTTGGCTGACAACATGATGCTAATGTATCTTGGTTGGGAAGGCGTCGGTTTATGCAGTTATTTGCTAATTGGTTTTTATTATACCAATCCAGAAAATGGCAAAGCAGCTATGAAGGCTTTTTTTGTCACACGTATTGGTGATGTATTTTTAGCCATTGGCATGTTTATTCTCTATAACCAATTTGGCACACTGAATTTCCAGCAATTAAGCATATTAGTACCACAGCAAATTAGCGCTGGTTCGCCGCTTATCAATTGGGCAACCTTAATGATCCTTGGCGGTGCTGTTGGTAAATCTGCTCAATTACCTTTGCAGACTTGGTTAGCCGATGCAATGGCCGGTCCAACCCCAGTATCGGCACTTATTCATGCAGCAACCATGGTCACTGCAGGGGTTTATTTAATTGCCCGCACGCATATTTTGTTCTTGATGGCGCCGGAAATATTGCACTTAGTCGCTATTATTGGTGCGGTTACCCTAATATTGGCTGGATTTGCGGCCTTAGTACAAACCGATATCAAACGTGTATTAGCTTATTCGACAATGAGTCAAATAGGTTATATGTTTTTAGCTTTAGGTGTTCAGGCTTGGGATGCGGCTATTTTTCATTTGATGACCCACGCGTTTTTTAAAGCTTTACTCTTTTTATCCGCTGGTTCAGTAATTGTTGCCTGTCACCATGAACAAAATATATTTAAAATGGGTGGCTTACGTAAAACGCTACCCTTTGTTTATGCTTGCTTTTTAATCGGTGGCGGGGCGTTAGCGGCAATACCACTAGTCACTGCAGGTTTTTATAGTAAAGACGATATCTTATGGGGAGCTGCTCGGCAAGGCGAAACTGTTTTATTGTGGGCTGGCATAATTGGTGCATTTATGACCGCACTCTATACCTTCCGTATGATTTTTATTGTCTTTCATGGCAAAAAACAGGCTAAAGCTCAAGCTGTTGGGGGGATTAGTCATACCCTGCCGTTAGCGGTATTAGCCGTATTATCCACGGTGGTTGGTGCATTGATTGTGCAACCTTTAGCCGGTATATTCCCTATCAGTGAAACAATCAATGAGTCAGGTAAAGTTAGGCTAGAAATAGTTTCAGCGATTGTTGCATTACTCGGACTGGCACTAGCGATATTTCTCTATCTAGGTAAACGTAAGGTTGTTAAATTCATTGCCAAAAGTGCGGCAGGACGTTTTTTTACTGCTTGGTGGTATCAGGCATGGGGGTTTGACCAACTTTATAACCTTATTTTTATAAAACCCTTTAAAGTAATTGCTCAATTATTGGCAAATGATCCTGTCAATTCATTAATGAATATTCCAGCTGTGATGTCACGTTGGGGCAATAGAGGCTTAACTTTTAGCCAGAATGGGCAGATCCGTTGGTATTTGGCTTCTATGGGGTTAGGGGCAGTGTTGATGTTAGCACTGTTACTTCTGGTTTAATTAAGGGACACATTGCGCCATGCTATTACCTTGGCTAATACTTCTTCCCTTCATCGGTGGTGTGCTATGCTGGCAGTCCGAACGATTTAATCAACGGGCGCCACGCTATTTGGCACTGCTTGTGATGGGGTTAACACTACTCCTCTCTGTACTACTTTGGTTACAGGGAAATTATTCGTTGACTAACACTTTGGCATTACCCCAATGGCAGGCGATCTTTTTTATGCCATGGATCACGCCATTAGGTATTAATATTGCCTTGGCCATTGATGGTTTATCATTACTAATGATAGTGCTAACGGCTATCATGGGAATTTTTTCGGTATTGAGTTCGTGGAGTGAAAATCAACCAAACCAAGGTGCTTATCACTTTCATTTAATGTGGATTCTAGCTGGCGTGATGGGAATTTTCCTGGCGGTGGATCTGTTTTTGTTTTTTTTCTTCTGGGAAATGATGCTGATCCCAATGTATTTTCTGATTGCTAATTGGGGGCATAAAGGCTCGGAAGAACGTGCACATGTCAATGCAGCTAGTAAGTTTTTTATTTATACCCAAGCAAGCGGTCTGATTATGTTGGTGGCAATTGTTGCATTAGCATTAATTCATTATCAATCAACGGGTAATTGGTCATTTGCCTATCACGATCTGTTAAATACCAAAATGTCAGCGCTGACGCAGTATTTATTAATGCTGGGTTTTTTTATTGCATTTGCGGTGAAGATGCCTTTGGTACCTTTTCATGGCTGGATGGCAGACACACAAGAACAATCGCCAACAGCTGGCTCCGTTGATATATCTGGTATCATGCTTAAAACGGCAGCTTATGGTTTATTGCGTTTCACATTACCGCTCTTTCCGACCGCATCGATTCAATTTACCCCTATCGCGATGACACTTGGCGTGATCAGCATATTTTATGGTGCATGGTTAGCATTCAAACAGACAGATATCAAACGCCTGGTGGCTTATAGCAGTTTGTCGCATATGGGCTTTGTTACCGTCGCTATTTATGCCGGTTCTATCCTGGCTTACCAAGGAGCAGTGTTACAAATGATTGCTAATGGCTTATCAGGTGCGGCTTTAATAATTATTAGTGGTCAACTTTATGAACGTACTGGAACCCGTGATATGCGCATGATGGGAGGATTATGGAAACGGATCATGTGGCTACCTGCACTATCACTGTTTTTTGCCGTGGCAACGTTGGGCATGCCGGGTACCGGAAATTTTGTTGGTGAATTTATGATCCTATTTGGTACTTTTGGGCAATTTAAATTAATGACAACAATTATGGTATTCGGTGTGGTATTTGCGTCGATCTATGCACTTTGGATGATGCAACAGGTCTATTATGGCACCACAAAATCAGAAAAAGTACTACCCGCTTTAAATGGTCGCGAGATGTTGGTTTTAGTGACATTAGCATTGTTATTAGTGGTATTAGGTTTTTATCCGCAACCCGTATTAGATACTTCAAAAAATGTGATGGAATCGCTGCACAGTTTGTATTCTATTTCGTTTTCAACCTTAAGGCCATAATTCGTCATGACCATAACTTTTGAACAATTGATCGCATTGTCTCCACTTTTGATCGTTGGGCTATTAGTGGTGATTGTGATGTTATCCATTGCCTGGCGGCGTCATCATTTACTCAATGCCATATTAACAATAGCCGGTTTTATTATTGCTCTTTTGGCCTGCTGCTTAATTGGCGATAAATTACCGCTTGAAGTCACCCCATTAATCTATGTAGATAAATATTCACTCTTTTATAGCGCACTGATTTTGCTTGCTGGTATTGGCACAGCAATTTATGCCTATGGATGGCTTACAAGATACCCGGATAACAAAGAAGAGTTTTATTTATTATTAAGTATTGCGGTAGCTGGTGGGATCTTGTTAGCAATGGCCAACCATTTAGCAACCTTATTCATTGGTATTGAATTAATTTCATTGCCATTATTTGGCTTGGTCGGCTATGCCTTTACCCAGAAGCGTTCATTAGAAGCTAGCATTAAATATATGTTGCTATCCGCCGCCGCCTCTGCATTTTTATTGTTCGGTATGGCATTACTTTATGCTGAATCCGGCAGTTTGCTATTTGCCAAATTAGGTTTAAGCCTAAATGAGCATATTATTCACTATCCAGTCATTATGGTTGGTGTTGGCATGATGTTGGTCGGCATTGGTTTTAAACTCTCTTTTGTACCTTTTCAATTGTGGACACCGGATGTTTATCAAGGTGCGCCTGCACCGGTGGCAACATTTTTAGCAACAGCTAGCAAGATCGCCATTTTCGCAGTTTTAATGCGTTTACTAATGACATCAGCGATAGCAGAAAGTCAGGCATTATTGTTAGTACTTAGCATTATTGCCATGGCTTCTATTCTGTTTGGTAATTTAATGGCCATCTCGCAACAGAGTATTAAGCGGCTGTTAGGTTACTCATCTATTGCCCATATGGGATATTTGCTATTGCCGTTAATTGCGTTACAGACTGATAGTGTTGCCGCACAAATTACCGTTGCAATTTATTTTATGGGGTATTTATTGGCCAGTTTAGGTGCTTTTGGTGTTGTCAGCATTCTCTCAAGCCCCTACTGTGGTGATGATAAAGACGATATTAATGCTTATCGGGGATTATATTGGCGCCAACCGGTGTTGGCGATTATTTTGACCATTATGATGCTGTCGTTAGCGGGCATACCAATTACCCTAGGTTTTATTGGTAAATTTTATCTCATCATTACTGCTATTAATGCCGAATTATGGTGGTTAACGGCAGTCGTGATTATCGGTAGTGCGATGGGGTTATACTATTATTTACGTTTTATGGCTATTTTATACAGCCGTGAGCCGCTAACTAATGGCCAACCGCACAAACAATTAAATGTTAATTTAGCCACTTTATTTGCGTTATTGTGTGCTGTAATTACAATTTTATTGGGAATATGGCCACAACCTTTGTTTGAGATTGCACTTGCTGCTTTGGCGGCATAATTATCAGTATGCGTTAATAGCCCAGCGTTAATATCGCTGGGTTTTTTATGATTGAGATTGTTAATAGCAAAAATTTAATAATAGTTTGCTAAAGCAACAAATAGCAGAATAAATACATGATTAGCCAATTGGTTTAATAGAATGATTTATTGGAGTCAAGAGGATAGTAATAGTGGTTAATATTAGCGAGTTCATGGCAAGTGTTTATCAATTTTTATTTGAACGACAAATCGATGGGACAAGTGGGCAACAATATCAATTTCCTTTACCCGCTGATATTAAATTTCCTGCTTTAGACTGGCTAGCCAGTCAGCAATTTTATCCTCAATTTTATTGGCATCATCGCGATGGTCACGAAGAAGTGGCTTTACTCGGTGAGGTAAAACATTTTACTAATATTGTCGATGCTGAACAATTTTTACAGCAACAACCCGCTACCACAACCATGCGTATCTGGGGATTGAATGCTTGGCAGCCACTGCCTAATAATGAATATTATGCTGGTTTTGTTGGTGATGAGAGCTATTTATTCATACCGCGGCTCGAGTTTCGTTATGGTCAGGGAAAGTGGATATTAGCTATCAATATTATTGATCAACAAGATCTGCCGCACGCCCTGCAATTTTTATCTGGATTGCAATCAGTTAAACCCATTTCTCCACTTAATAGCAGTATTAAGCGAGTTCAACATCTGCCTGAATACCCACAGTGGCGAGATTTAACCACTCAGGCAATACAACTGATTAATAGTGGGGTTATGGATAAAGTGGTGATTGCCCGCCAAACGGATATTCAATTAACAAAACCATTAAATGCGGCCAGTCTGATGTTGGCAAGTAAAGCGGTTAACCGTCAATGTTACCATTTTATGCTGTCGTTTAACCCTCAACATACCTTTTTATCATCAACGCCAGAGCGTCTTTATTATCGTGAATTTCAACAACTTTATACTGAAGCATTAGCTGGAACGGTAGTCAATTCATCAGATCAGTCAGTCAGGCAAGCCCATTCGGATTGGTTAATGAATGATGATAAAAATCAGCATGAAAATCGACTGGTCGTAGAGGATATTTGTCAAAGATTACAAAATAATTGTGAAAGGATTAGTATTTCCTCACCTGATATTATTTTGTTACGTAAAATTCAGCATTTGCGTCGTCTTATTCATGTCACGCTACGTGATGCTAGTGATAGTGACTGTTTATACCTTTTACAGCCGACAGCGGCGGTTGCGGGTGTGCCAAGAAAAATAGCGAAGCATTTTCTACAGCAAAATGAGCCTATTTGCCGTGGTTGGTATGCAGGTAGTGCCGGCTATCTATCACTAAATCAAAGTGAATTTGTTGTAGCGTTACGTTGTGCACATATAAATGACACTCGTCTTCGACTTTATGCCGGTGCCGGTATCGTTAACGATTCAGATCCATGGCAAGAATGGCTTGAAGTGGAAAATAAGGTTGCAGGTTTACAAACATTACTAAATACGGAAACATTTTGTTGTGAAAGTTGATTTTTACAACAAAAATAATTTTTTAGCGTCATTTTATTGAACTGGAATAAGGAAAATAACGTAATTTCACTTAAAATTGCTATTATTTTATTTCTTATTTCTGCTTTGAGTAAAGTATGTCGCATAGTGTTTTTAACCGTCAATGGGCGCAAGTCATTCTGGAAGCATTAACACGACATGGATTAAGCCATGTTTGCATTGCGCCAGGTTCTCGCTCGACACCATTGACATTAGCCGCCGCGGCAAATAGTAAGTTAATTTGTCATACTCACTATGATGAACGTGGATTAGGCTATTTTGCTCTGGGCTTGGCAAAAGTGGTTAGCAAACCGGTGGCTGTTATTGTCACTTCTGGTACCGCAGTGGCTAACTTATATCCCGCTTTAATTGAAGCCGGCTTAACGGGTGAAAATATCATTTTTTTAACTGCCGATCGGCCAGCAGAATTAATTGATTGTGGTGCTAATCAAGCGATTCGGCAAACTGCTATTTTTGCTGATCATCCAGCACAAACATTAACATTACCCAGTCCCACCCAAGATATCAGTGCGCAATGGTTGATTAGTACCATTGACAATGCAATGAATAATCTTTCCCATGGCGCTGTGCATATCAATTGCCCATTTGCTGAACCTTTATATGGTCAAGCTTCAGCACAAATTGACTGGCAAAATTCATTGGCTAGTTGGTGGCAATCTTCTACACCCTGGTTGAGCGGTGGTGGCTGTCACTCGTTAGCATTGGTAACAAATTGGCATGTTTGGCGACAGAAAAAAGGTCTAGTGATCGCGGGCAGAATGCGACCTGATGAGGGAGCGCAAGTTGCACAATGGGCAGAAATGTTAGGTTGGCCAATAATTAGTGATGTTTTATCACAAACGGGACAACCCTTACCCTGCGCCGATCTTTGGTTATCCATAACAGCAGTGAAAAACATTTTGCATAATGCCCAATTAGTCGTCCAATTTGGCTCAAGTTTAACCAGTAAACGTTTATTAGAATGGCAAGCACAATGTCAACCTGAAGAATATTGGATTATTGATCCTATTCCTGGTCGGTTAGATCCGGCTAATCATCGTGGTAAGCGATTGGTTAGTTCAGTGTCTAACTGGTTAATTGGCCATCCGGCAATAACTTGTTTACCTTGGGCGAACGAATTGATTGCTATTGTTAATAGCGTTTATAGCGGCGTCAGGAAACAATTGGATCAACAATTTTCATAAGCCGCCATTGCGCATCAACTGGCACAATTGTTACCGATAAACGGGCAACTTTTTGTTGGTAATAGCTTGATTGTCAGATTGATTGATGCTCTCTGCCAATTACCGGCAAATTATCCAATCTATAGCAATCGTGGAGCTAGTGGCATTGATGGTTTGATTGCTACCCTAGCCGGTGTGCACGCGGCCAATGCGAAGCCTACGCTAGGCATCATCGGCGATATTTCGGCGCTTTATGACTTAAATAGTCTGAATTTATTACGTGCTTGCTTGGCACCCACGGTGTTGATTGTAGTGAATAATAATGGTGGCCAAATCTTCTTTATGCTACCTACCCCTGAAGCGGAAAGAGAACGTTTTTATTGCATGCCTCATCAGTTGCAATTTAAGCATGCGGCTGCCATGTTTGGTCTATCTTACGCGGCCCCGTCAAATTGGCATGAGTTGAAAGATACCATCAATGATTATTGGCAGCACGGTGGTAAGGCGTTGATGATTGAATTGTTAGTAGCAGGTGATGAAGGGGCAAAAACACTCAATCAACTTGTTAATCAGATGATGCAATTATGATGTTATATACTCGACGATACCATGAAAAATGTGCTGGAACATGGTTAGTTTGGTTACATGGTTTACTTGGCGAAGGCGGCGAATGGCTACCTATTATTGAACAATGCAACAATCATCCATCACTGACAATTGATTTACCGGGCCACGGGCGTTCACCATATATTCAACTGACAGATTTTTCTCACTTAAGTCGGTTAATTGAACAGGCAATTCAAGCTAATCAAATTGACAGTTATTATCTAATTGGCTATTCGTTGGGTGGTAGGATTGCTATGTATTACGCTTGTCAGTCTCATCCTACTAAATTGAAAGCATTAATTGTTGAGGGGGCCAATGTTGGTTTAAAACAGCCCACTGAGCGCCTGCTACGTTTAAAGCATGATCAGTCTTGGGCAAAACGCTTTCGATGTGAGCCTATGGATGATGTCTTATCCGATTGGTATCAGCAAGCCGTCTTTCATGACTTATCTGTCGAGCAACGACAACAATTAATAGCTGAGCGCAGGAATAATTGCGGCGAATATGTTGCCCATTTATTGGAAACGACTTCATTAGGTAAACAACCTTTTTTAGTCAATAAATTATTACAGCGAAACTACCCTTTCAGCTACCTCTGCGGTGAGTATGACGAAAAGTTTTGCGCTATCTCACAACAATTCTCGTTACCACTTATTCGGATACCTGAGGCTGGGCATAATGCCCATCGTAGTAATCCTATTGCTTATGCTAAAGCAGTGGAGCGTTTTTTAAATTTTCTGACGGAAGGAATTGAATATGCAGTGTCTGAATAAAGAACAACCTTATGCTGCTGCACAATGGCATGATCATTCGGCCCAATTTGAAGATATTCTTTATCATAAAACTAAAGATGGGATTGCTAAAATTACTATCAATCGTCCCCATGTGCGTAATGCATTTCGGCCGCAAACCGTCAAAGAGATGATCCAAGCATTATCTAATGCCCGTTACGATAATGCGATAGGTTGTATTATTTTAACCGGCCAGGGAGAAAAAGCCTTTTGTGCCGGCGGTGATCAAAAAATTCGTGGTGATTATGGTGGCTATCGAGATGATAATGGCGTCCATCATTTAAATATTTTAGATTTTCAACGCCAAATTCGAACCTGTCTAAAGCCGATTGTTGCTATGGTTGCCGGTTATGCGATTGGCGGTGGACATGTATTACATATGATGTGTGATTTAACCATTGCTGCTGACAATGCCATATTTGGGCAAACTGGGCCTAAGGTGGGTTCATTTGATGGTGGTTGGGGCGCTTCTTATATGGCGCGTATTGTTGGACAAAAAAAAGCGCGCGAAATTTGGTTCTTATGTCGTCAATATGATGCCCGGTCAGCATTGGATATGGGATTGGTAAATCAGGTTGTACCTTATGCTGAACTTGAGTGTGAAACAGTAGGTTGGTGCAGAGAGATACTAAAAAACAGCCCAATGGCACTACGCTGTTTGAAAGCCGCGCTGAATGCGGATTGCGACGGCCAGGCAGGTTTACAAGAGTTAGCCGGTAATGCCACGATGTTGTTTTACATGACTGAGGAAGGTCAGGAAGGCAGAAATGCTTTTAATGAAAAACGGCAACCGGATTTTTCAACCTTTGAGCGTAATCCATAATGCGTAAGGCGGCAATATATCAATTTAGTTTACCAATGGAAACGGGGATCATATTACGGCAGCAACGATTAAAAACCCGTGATGGCTTTCTTATTCATTTACAAGAAAATGGTTCTCAAGGTTGGGGGGAAATTTCACCTTTACCGCAGTTTAGTGTTGAAACACTAGAAACGGCTCGATCGGCACTGCAAACCCGTTTACGTGATTGGTGTCAGGGGGCAACAATAGAAGAATGCGATATCCCATCAGTGGCTTTTGGACTTAGTTGTGCACAGGCTGAATTAATGGCCGAATTACCAGAAATCACCCATTATCCAAAAGCTCCCCTTTGCACCGGTGATCTGGATGAGCTTATTTTACAATTAAATGCTGCTAACAGTGAAAAAGTGGCTAAGGTTAAGGTTGGGTTTTATGAATCAGTGCGGGATGGGATGGTAGTTAATTTACTACTTGATGCTGTTCCTTGCTTGCGTTTACGCTTGGATGCTAATCGAAGTTGGAATCAATCCCAAGCGGCCGCATTTGCCAAGTATATTAAACCTGCTAATCGCGCTAGAATTGATTTTATTGAAGAGCCTTGTAAAACCATGCTTGACTCGTTGGCTTTTGCTCAACAAACGGGGATCGCCATTGCTTGGGATGAAAGTGTGCGTGAGCCGGGCTTTCAACTTAAAAAGCAGCCGGGCGTTAGCACCATCATTGTTAAACCCACCTTACTGGGTAGCTTAAATCGTTGTAAGCAACTTATTCATGACGCTCAGGCTTTGGGATTAAAGACCGTGATTAGTTCTAGTCTAGAAAGTAGTTTTGGCTTAACCCAATTAGCGCGAATAGCAAACTGGTTAACACCAGAAAGCGTGCCAGGATTAGATACCTTGTCTCTACACCAGGCTCAACTTGTCCGTCAATGGCCTGAAAGTTCGTTACCGCTAATCGGATTAAATGAATTAGCACAAATATGGCAACATGAATGACATTTAATCAATGGCCCTGGCTTTATTGGGCTGAACAATCACCTACTGACATTGCACTGATAACCGAGAATAGACAATATTGCTGGCGTCAATTGGTGGTAAAAATTAATACTATTGCCGCCCATTTTCAACGTCAGCTGTTTGCTCCCCAGCAGATGACTATCATGCTTAGGGGTAAAAATAGTCTTTCTTTGCTGTTATGTCAGTTGGCATTATTACAATTGGGTGCTCGGATTTTGCCCCTCAATCCACAACTGCCAGAGAGCACAGTAACAGAATTAACTGCCAGTTTGGCGATTGATTGTATGATTGACTTTACTGATAAGCCGTTGTTTTTGCCGCATGTAAAATTGCTAGATTATCGAGCAGCTACAATAAAATCAGCTAATTATCAATATGATATCACTAGCGCAGTGCCTTTTATGTCATTGTTGCCTGCGACATTAATATTAACCTCAGGTTCGACCGGTTTAGCGAAAGCGGTAGTACATAATATTGCCGCTCATCTCAATAGTGCAAAGGGAGTGCTTACGTTATTGCCATTTCAGCGTAAGGATTGCTGGTTGCTTTCGTTACCGCTTTTTCATGTCTCAGGCCAGGGAATTGTTTGGCGGTGGTTATTTCGCGGTGCTAGGTTAGCAATAAAAGCCACCCGTGAATTACCTCATGCATTACAGCAATGTAGCCACGCTTCTTTAGTGCCTACTCAATTATGGCGTTTATTGCAGATAAAAAATGTTGAGCAAAAAGCCAGTTTGCAAAACGTGTTATTAGGCGGCGCGATGATCCCGCACGAACTAGTTGCTGCGGCAAAACAGCATGGCATCCGCTGTTGGTTAGGTTATGGTATGACAGAAACAGCTTCCACCGTTTGCGCTAAACCAGCAGATAGCGGTAAGGGTGTCGGTTTACCTTTAACCGGCAAGTCGCTTCGTTTAGTCAATAGTGAAATTCATATTCAAGCTGACAGTTTGGCATTAGGCTATTGGTGGCAGGGCAAAGTGCTACCATTAGCATTAGCTAATGGTTGGTTTGCTAGCCGTGATAAAGGGGCATTTACGGCAGGAGAATGGCAAATTTTAGGTCGATTGGATAATCAATTTTTTAGTGGCGGGGAAGGGATTCAACCCGAAGATATTGAAGCTATCATAAATAGCCATCCCGATATTAAACAAAGTTTTGTTATGCCAATACCCGATAAAGAATTTGGTCACCGCCCAGTTGTGGTTATTGAGTCTGATAATAAACAACTGGTAACCAGTTTAAATCAGTGGCTAGATCCTCAGCTAGCCGCTTTTCAACGGCCTATTGCTTATTATTTATTGCCTAGAATGTTAACACAGAATGCCGGCATTAAGCTTTCCCGTCACAATATCCACCAATGGCTTTTACAGCATCATCATAATAATAAACGGATTTAAACTAGTATAGCGTTGGCTCTAAGGCGATGAGGAGATCTTTGGGTAAATCCATTTTTTAGCCAGTCATTAATGTAAAAATGATTTGGAGAGGTTTTAGCCTCTCCTTGACTACTAAAGCGTTTTATTTATGGTGTTTTTTTCGCTGTTTTTCTAATGCTTTTTCAACCCCTTTACCATATTTAAGGTGTACCTTATAAAATAACGCAACCTGCCGCTGCTGAGTTTCAATTGATGCTTCAACTAATTCACTGGCGATCCTTTCAAACATACGTTTATGTTCATGTTTACTGAGCAATTCAAAAAGTGCGCGAGGCTGGCTATAATAATCATCATCTTCGCGATGATTCCAGTGATCGGCTGCTCCCGTCAACGTTAATGGCGGTTCTTTAAATTGCGGCTGTTCTTGAAATAGGCCGGCGCTATTCGGCTCGTAAGTCACTCCGTTGCCGCTATTACCATCCACTCGCATAGCGCCATCACGGTGATAGTTATGAAATGGACAAGTGGCAAGAGGCTTATTGACTGGGATCTGAAAATTATTGACACCTAAACGATAACGATGGGCATCTCCATAAGAGAATAGCCGGCCTTGTAACATTTTATCCGGTGAAAAACTAATCCCTGGCACAATATTAGCTGGGCTAAAGGCGGCTTGTTCCACATCAGCAAAGTAGTTATCAGGATTGCGGTTTAATTCAAATTCACCCACATCGATTAATGGACAATCTTTATGTCGCCATACTTTAGTCAAATCAAATGGATTGTAGGGTAATTTAGCAGCATCGGCTTCAGGCATGACTTGGATTTGCAATTTCCAACGCGGATAATTTTTGTTTTTAATGGCATCAAACAGATCCCGTTGCGAACTTTCACGATCTTTACCGACAATTTTTTCTGCTTCGTCATCCATTAAATTTTCAATGCCTTGTTGGCACCGGAAATGAAATTTAACCCAGAATCGCTCATTTTTTTCATTAATGAAACTATAGGTGTGACTACCGAAACCGTGCATATGACGGTAAGATTTGGGGATACCTCGGTCACTCATATCGATAGTTAATTGATGAAGAGATTCAGGCAAATGTGAGAAAAAATCCCACTTATAAGCAGGGTTACGTAAATTAGTGCGCGGATCCCGTTTTACAACATGGTTAAGATCGGGAAATTTTAATGGATCACGTAAATAAAAAACCGGTGTATTGTTACCCACTAAATCCCAATTACCCTCTTCGGTGTAAAACTTTAAGGCAAAACCCCGAATATCTCGTTCTGCATCAGCAGCGCCCCGTTCGCCAGCAACGGTAGAAAAACGGATAAATAATTTGGTTTCTTTACCTATTTGAGAGAAGATTTTTGCCCGCGTATATTGGCTAATATCATGGGTAACGGTAAAAGTACCAAATGCACCTGAGCCTTTAGCGTGCATACGGCGTTCAGGTATAACTTCACGGTCAAAGTGTGCCAATTTTTCTAAAAACCAAACATCTTGTAACAGCATTGGGCCTCGAGGGCCTGCGGTGATAACGTTATTATTATCAACGACGGGTGAGCCTGCAGAGGTCGTAAGACCTTCTTTTTTCTCCATTACACATCTCCAGTTTTTTTGAAATAGAAAAATGTATTTAAAAACAATTAGCAGGTGTTACATAATTTCATTAATCTTATTAAAGTTATATCAAATGAATTATCTAAGCTAATAAGATATATAGCCAATCAAAAATACCTATTGCTGCGATATATCTGAGTCAAAAATATTTTTTACAAAAAAATAATAATAATTCGCAAGAAAATGAAATATATTGTCGATATTTTAGTAACCAGAATAATTAATGACTTAGGATAACTATTTTGATGAAAAGGTTTTTATTACCCGTAACAGTTGGATGTTTTTTATTCTCAGGCCATTCTAATGCCGCTTCTGTCAGTGCACAAGTAGGAAAAGATTTTACTGAACTTACGGCTGGTATTGGTAGCAAAGGGGCAGGCCTGGGCATAAATGGCAATTGGACACGTAGTGATCATGATGGTCAAGTAGCCAATTTAGGCGCGACTTTTGGTTTACCTTTGGGGCCTTTTAGCGCTTATATTGGTGGAAAAGCTTATTATTTATCACCGCAGGATAATAATAACGGTTTTGCCTTTGCTGCTGGTGTTGGCGCTAATTGGCAGATTATGCCATCATTGGCTTTATATGGGGAAATTTATGGCTCACCGCGTGATTTTACTTCAGGTAATTATGCTTATCAGGAAGCGGATGTTGGCATCAAATATGAAGTGATTAAACCACTAGCCATTAATTTGGGTTATCGTTTCATTAAAGTACAAGGTAAGCATCATCATCCTAATAATACTATTGCTGATGGTTTTTATCTTGGTGCAGGCGTCAGTTTTTAGCTGCTTCAATGTTCGCACCATATAGTTTATGGTGCTTTCCCTTATATTAAAGCGTGTTATCCCACAGCAGGTAAAATGTCAATAACAATGGCGATCTGTATTAAAATCACAGCAATACCACAAATCAATACTACCAGTAACGCGGCTGTTCCACCTTTAACTCGATAACGATTAGTTTTGTCAGTTTCAATCTTTCTGACCCGCATAACCATCAGCGCGGGTAGGATGAGTGCTAAGATAGATAAAGCGACGGCAGCATAAGTTAAGGCTTTAACAAAACTGCTAAAAAAAAGTGCACAGATTAGTGGTGGCAGGAAGGTTAATAATCCACTTTGTAAGCGACCAAATGTGCTATTTTTACGTTTAAACATATCGGCCAAATAGTCAAATAAACCCAATGTGACCCCCAAAAAAGAGGTTGCCAACGCCAGATCCATAAATAGGTTAACGGCAATAGTAACTTGTGAAGTGGCAACGATATCATTAATTGCAATGAGTAATCCGTTTAAACCGGACTGGGCAGCTAAAATACCGATAAAGGTGTTTTGGGGGATAGCTCCTAAGGTGGCTATTTGCCATAAAATATAAGCGAATAATGGGATCGCACTGCCAATAATAAAAATTTTACGTAACTTTTTGATATCCCCATTCATATAGCTTACCAGGCTAGGAATACTGCCGTGAAAACCAAAAGAAGTAAAAATAACCGGGATGGCTGATAAGACTAAACCTTTTTCTACTGGCATAGCGGTGAGATTGGTATTTTTTACGTGTGGCATCATAACGACTAGCATGATGAGCAGAAAAACAATTTTAGCGATAAACAGCATGCGATTTATCAAATCGACAGAATGCGTACCAATACAGACAATCGTACCTCCAATAAGAGTGAATAAAATAATAGCACAATTGATGTTAATATTTATTCCAATCCAAGATGAAAGACTATTCGCGAGCAAAATACCTGCTCCGCCGATATAAGCCGTCGCTAATGCATACATCAGTAGTAGCATACTTAAACTGGTTATCACTTTTCCCGGTAAACCAAGATACCGTTTGGCAATAGAGCCTAAACCTAAATATGAAGGATTGTATTGATATACTTCGACTAACAGTAGCGCGGTATAACTCATTAAAGCCCATAGCCCAATTAGCATAAGCGCTATCATGGGAAAGCCAACGCCTGATGCGGCAAGCGGCATCGCTAACATACCTGCACCAATTGTTGTGCCAGCAACAATCAAAATACTACCCAGTGTGGGATTTTTCACAAGTGATCCTGAGTTTTATCGCTAAGTTTATTATAGCGGCAGAGTAAATGATTGCTTAGTGTGTGTCAAATTAATATTACATTATTTGGAACTTTATGTTTACATTGTGAGATTGAGTATTGGTGAATTGAATAATGATCAGGCATAATATAAAAATTCGATTAGTGAGTGATAGTTAAGCTAATTTTATACCAATCATTGGAATTTTAGTTATGAAAGAAAATATTTATGATCAGGATGATTTTTTTATCGCCTATAGCCAATTTCCGCGTTCTGTTGATGGATTGGATGCCGCCGGCGAATGGCCTGCATTGCAACGTTTATTACCTAATTTTCAAGGTAAATCAGTATTGGATTTAGGCTGTGGTTATGGCTGGCATTGTATATATGCAGCACAACAGGGTGCGATAAAAGTGATTGGCACAGATATTTCGCAGAAAATGTTAAAGGTGGCAAAAGAAAAAAATCCCTTTCCTACAATCATTGAATATCGGCAACAAGCGATAGAGGATATGCAATTTGCCAATGCTAGCTTTGATGTAGTCGTCAGTTCGTTAGCGTTACATTATGTCGCCGATTTTGCGCAAATATGCCACAAAATCCACGCTTGTTTAACAGAAAAAGGCCAGTTTATATTTTCGCTCGAGCACCCGGTTTTTACTGCTCATGGTTCCCAAGATTGGTGTTATGATCATTCCGGCGCTAAGCTTCATTGGCCTGTAGATAACTATTTTAGCGAAGGGGCTCGTCAGGCAGAATTTCTCGGTCATAAAGTGACTAAATACCATAAAACTTTAACAACTTATTTAACCAGTTTATTAACGGCTGGATTTTCTATTGAACAACTTATTGAGCCTCAGCCGGCTGATTATCTGTTAGATAAAATTGCTGGCATGAGGGATGAACTACGGCGTCCGATGATGTTACTGGTGGTTGCTAAAAAAGCGTAAATAGTTTTACTGTTAGCGTCTGATGCTGTTATTAATCACTATCAATATCAATATCGCTAAGGGGTTGGCAACAGCAGGCTAATATCTCATTTTTATCAATGAATGCAATCGGTTTATGACGATATCTCACTTTCCCTTTGCATAGACGAAGCCGGCAGGCACCACAAAAGCCTTCTCGACATTGAAATTCAATCTGAATTTTACTCTGTTCAAGGGCATCAAGTAGACTAGTATGCTGTTCGGTATGAAAAGGAATTTGTCTACCCTGCGCGTTGCGCAGGGTAATTTTATAGCTAGCCATAACAGTTATAACTCGAAACTACGTAGTTCATCGGTATCAACCTGAGCATCAATTTGCCCTACTAAATAGGAGCTCACTTCCACTTCTTGTGGTGCTACCTGAACATTATCAGAAACTAACCAGGCGTTGATCCATGGAATAGGATTAGAGCGAGTTTCAAAAGGTAATTTTAATCCAACCGCCTGCATGCGAATATTGGTAATATATTCAATATATTGACATAAAATATCTTTATTAAGACCGATCATTGAACCACCAGAGAATAGATACTCTGCCCACTCCTTTTCCTGTTCAGCGGCTTGAACAAACAATTGATAGCATGCTTCTTCACACTCTTTGGCAATCATAGCCATTTCAGGATCATCTTGACCGGAACGCATTAGATTTAACATATGCTGAGTGCCTGTGAGATGCAGTGCTTCATCACGTGCAATTAATTTGATAATTTTAGCGTTTCCTTCCATCAATTCGCGTTCAGCAAAGGCGAATGAGCAAGCAAAACTGACATAAAAGCGAATAGCTTCTAACGCATTAACACTCATTAGACATAAATAGAGTTGTTTTTTTAGCTCATGTAAAGAAATGATTACATTTTTATCATTAATGGTATGATTGCCTTCACCTAACATATGGTAATAGCTGGTCATCTCAATTAAATCATCATAATAACCTGAGATATCTTTTGCCCGCTTTAAAATTTCGTTATTAGTTACAATATCGTCAAAAATAATTGATGGGTCATTAACAATATTACGAATAATATGGGTGTAGGAACGCGAATGAATAGTTTCTGAAAATGACCAGGTTTCTACCCAGGTTTCAAGTTCAGGAATGGAAATAAGGGGCAGCAGTGCTACATTAGGACTACGTCCTTGAATAGAATCTAATAGTGTTTGATATTTTAAATTACTGATGAAAATGTGTTTTTCATGTTCAGGTAGCGCTTGATAATCAATACGATCACGAGAAACATCAATTTCTTCTGGGCGCCAGAAAAAAGAGAGTTGTTTTTCAATCAACTGTTCAAAAATAGGATATTTTTGCTGATCATAACGCGCAACATTGACCGGCTGCCCAAAGAACATAGGTTCTTGCAATTGATCATTTTTGGTTTGCGAAAATGTTGTATATTGGTATTCCATACGTCCTCACGTTAAATCTTACAAGCTCCGCCGTCACAATCGCTATCAGCAGATTCAATAACCTCTTCAAGATCGGCTTGGGTATCTTCTGCGCCATCACGGGTATTATGGTAATAAAGCGTTTTTACTCCATATTTATAAGCGAGTAATAAATCTTTCAGTAGCTGGTTCATTGGAACTTTATTATTTGGGAAACGGGTTGGATCATAATTAGTGTTAGCAGAAATAGATTGATCAATAAATTTTTGCATAATACCAACCAACTGCAAATAACCGTCATTGTTGGGCATTTGCCATAATAATTCATAATCATTTTTCAAGCGTTCGTATTCGGGAACTACTTGGCGCAAAATTCCATCTTTTGATGCTTTAATGCTGATATAACCGCGCGGTGGTTCAATACCATTGGTGGCATTAGATATTTGGGAAGATGTTTCTGATGGCATCAATGCGGAAAGCGTTGAGTTACGCAAACCATATTGCTTGATATTTTTGCGTAAAGTTTGCCAATCATAGTGTAGTGGTTCAGATGTTAGTGCATCTAATGATTTTTTATAACTATCAATCGGCAAAATACCTTTTGCATAAGTGGTATCGTTAAACCATGGGCAAGCACCTTGCTCTTTTGCCAGTTCATTGGATGCTTTCAATAAATAATATTGGATCGCTTCAAAGGTTTTGTGGGTTAGATTATTGGCACTACCATCGGAGTAGCGAACACCCTGTTTTGCTAAATAATAAGCATAATTAATGACACCAATACCTAAAGTACGACGACCCATAGAGCCTTTTTGCGCCGCAATAATCGGATAGTTTTGATAATCGAGGAGTGAATCTAATGCACGCACGGCCAATATCGCTAACTCTTCCAATTCATCTAATGAGCTAATGGCGCCTAAATTAAAGGCGGAAAGAGTACAAAGTGCAATTTCACCCTTTTCATCGTTAATATCATTTAGTGGTCGGGTTGGCAAGGCGATTTCTAGACAGAGATTTGATTGGCGAATTGGTGCAACATTAGGATCAAATGGGCTATGGGTATTACAGTGATCGACATTTTGAATATAGATGCGACCCGTAGAGGCTCGCTCTTGCATCATAAGTGAAAACAGATCGAGCGCTTTCACACGTTTCTGGCGTATGCTTGCGTCTTGTTCATATTTTAAATATAAACGTTCAAATTCATTTTGATCAGCGAAAAATGCTTCGTATAAGCCGGCAACATCAGAAGGGCTAAATAGGGTAATTTCTTCACCTTTGATGAGACGTTCATACATGAGTTTATTAATTTGTACGCCATAGTCCAGATGACGAACACGATTGCCTTCAACGCCACGATTATTTTTCAAAACCAATAAGCTTTCAACCTCTAAATGCCAGAGAGGGTAAAATAGCGTAGCGGCACCACCACGTACGCCGCCTTGAGAACAAGATTTTACCGCGGTTTGGAAATGTTTATAGAAAGGAATACAGCCGGTATGAAACGCTTCACCTCCCCGAATTGGACTACCTAGCGCGCGAATATGACCGGCATTAATACCAATACCGGCTCGTTGAGAAACATATTTCACAATCGCGCTGGAGGTGGCATTAATTGAATCGAGGCTATCACCACATTCAATTAATACGCATGAACTAAATTGGCGGGTTGGCGTGCGTACCCCTGCCATAATCGGGGTAGGTAGTGAAATTTTAAAAGTGGAAATTGCATCATAAAAGCGATGAATATAGTTTAACCGCGTCTCTTTTGGGTAGCGTGAAAAAAGGCAAGCTGCAACAAGAATATAAAGAAACTGAGCGCTTTCATAAATTTCACCGCTTACCCGGTTTTGCACCAAGTATTTGCCTTCTAATTGTTTAACTGCCGCGTAGGAAAAATTCATGTCACGCCAGTGATCTAGAAAACTATCCATCTGCTCGAATTCTTCTGCTGAATAATCTGTGAGCAGATGTTTATCATATTTACCTATTTTAACCATATGTAAAACATGCTGATATAATGCAGGTGGTTCAAATTGGCCATAGGCTTTTTTACGTAGATGGAAAATAGCTAATCGCGCTGCAAGATATTGGTAATCAGGTGTATCAGCTGAAATAAGATCTGCCGCCGCTTTGATCATGGTTTCATGAATATCGGAAGTTTTGATGCCATCATAAAATTGGATCTGAGAACGTAATTCCACTTGTGAAACGGATACATCTTTTAGCCCTTCAGCTGCCCAGGTAATGACTTTATGGATTTTATCAAGATCAATACGTTCTTTATGTCCATCACGTTTAGTGACTAACAGACTTTGGTTCATGAGTAGATACACCTAAAATTAACTAGCTAAATATTTATTGATCACTACCCTCGAGGATTAATAACAAAAATACAAAACGGCGTGCTGTTAAATCGCTTATTAAGTTTGTATTTTGAACTAAACAGGAGAGTAGTAAACACAATATATAGTGTTTGATTGCGTTTATACTAACAAGATAATGGTATTTGCTACTTTTATCAAGTGTATAAACAATGGGGTTTTTAGCAATTATCCAGCGCTGAATTTTGCCAATTAGCCGATAACTCTGTGTGATAATAGGAGAATATTATAATTTATGTTACCAGCAATGGTGAAAAATAAATTCGTAATGACCAACTGATTGCTGTTTTATTCAGCAAATGTTAACAATTTTTGGTACTGGATAAATGCAACATATAATTAACATCAACATTCGATCCTAAGAAAAATTTATCGCTGATAGGATTATATTGTAATCCAGTGATATGTTGTTCTTGTAAAGATGTTTTATCTACCCAATTGAGTAGTTCTGAAGGTCGAATAAATTTTTTCACATCATGCGTACCCTTGGGAACCATTTTCAAAATATATTCAGCGGCAATGATTGCTAATAACCAGGCTTTTTTATTACGATTAATTGTAGAAAAAAATACATGGCCGCCTGGTTTGACTAATGTTGCACATGATTGAACTATTGACTCAGGATCAGGCACATGCTCCAGCATTTCCATGCAGGTGACAATATCGTAAGTTTTAGGGTATTTTTCTGCATGGCTTTCAGCGGTTTCTTGTAGATAGTTAATTTGCACATTGCTTTCTAATGCATGGAGCTTGGCGACTTCAAGTGGCTCTGTGGCCATATCAATTCCAGTTACCAGGGCACCTTCTTTCGCCATGCTTTCTGATAAGATCCCACCGCCGCAACCGATATCGAGAACTTTTTTACCAAACAGGCCATCAGCATGTTGCAAGATATAATTTAAACGTAATGGATTAATCCGATGAAGTGGTTGGAATTCACTCGTTTGATCCCACCAACGAGTGGCAACAGAGCTAAATTTGTCGATTTCAGCTAGATCAACATTGGCCTGACTGAGCGAATTTTTGTTATTCATCAGAAAATTTACTCCTTAATTTTTTTATTAACATAGACTGTATAGTGGCATTAGGTCATTATACATGTTTTATTGATCATTATGCGTTTCCTGTTTTTATAAAATGGCGATTTTGTGGTATAATTTTACTCCTTAATGAATAAGGAGTATGAGGGACAGTGGCTCCATGAGTGACATAGCAAGAGAAATTACCCCAGTCAATATCGAAGAGGAGCTGAAAAGCTCTTATTTGGATTATGCGATGTCTGTAATTGTTGGACGCGCCCTTCCAGATGTACGAGATGGATTAAAACCTGTTCACCGTCGCGTATTATATGCGATGAATGTGTTAGGTAATGATTGGAATAAACCTTACAAAAAATCAGCCCGTGTAGTCGGTGACGTCATTGGTAAATACCATCCTCATGGTGATAGTGCTGTTTATGATGCGATAGTTCGTCTGGCACAACCTTTTTCAATGCGCTATATGCTAGTTGATGGGCAAGGTAATTTTGGCTCTGTTGATGGCGACTCTGCTGCTGCCATGCGTTATACCGAAGTACGCATGGCAAAAATTGCCCATGAGCTGTTGGAGGATTTAGATAAGGAAACTGTCGATTTTATCCCTAACTATGATGGTACAGAGCAGATCCCTGATGTTATGCCAACACGGATCCCAAACTTGTTGGTTAACGGTTCTTCAGGTATTGCTGTTGGCATGGCTACCAATATTCCACCTCATAATCTTAGTGAAGTTATTGATGGCTGTTTGGCTTATATCGATGATGAAAATATTAGTATTGAAGGATTACTGGAGTATATTCCAGGCCCTGACTTTCCAACCGCAGCGATTATTAATGGTCGCCGTGGTATCATCGACGCGTACCGGACTGGGCGTGGCAAAGTCTATATTCGTGCACGTGCCAACATTGAAGTTGATGATAAAAATGGACGTGAAACAATTATTGTCAACGAAATCCCTTATCAGGTTAATAAAGCCCGGTTAATTGAAAAAATTGCTGAATTGGTTAAAGACAAGCGTGTTGAGGGAATTAGCGCATTGCGTGATGAGTCTGATAAAGATGGCATGCGTATTGTGATTGAAGTAAAACGGGATGCAGTGGCCGAAGTGGTACTAAATAATTTGTATTCCCTTACCCAACTTCAAGTCTCATTTGGCATTAATATGGTCGCCTTATGTGATGGTCAACCTAGACTTTTAAACTTAAAAGAAATTCTTGAAGCTTTTGTTCGCCACCGTAGAGAAGTGGTCACTCGGCGGACTATTTTTGAATTGCGTAAAGCGCGTGAGCGTGCTCATATATTGGAAGCGCTCGCTGTTGCATTAGCAAATATTGATCCGATTATTGAACTTATCCGCCAAGCATCGACGCCTCATGAAGCGAAATTGGCCTTGATTGCTCGTCCTTGGCAATTAGGTAATGTTTCTGCCATGTTGGCAAGCGCCGGTGATAATGCAGCTCGTCCTGAGTGGCTCGAACCTCAATACGGTGTGCGAGATGGTCAATATTATTTGACTGAACCGCAAGCTCAGGCAATTCTTGATTTGCGTTTGCAAAAATTAACCAGCTTAGAGCATGACAAAATATTAGATGAATATCGTGAGCTGTTAAAACAGATTGCAGCATTACTCTATATATTAACTAGTCCAGAACGTTTAATGGAAGTTATTCGTGAAGAGCTGGAAGCTGTTAAAGAACAGTATCGTGATGTTCGTCGCACGGAAATTACTGAAAATAGCGCAGATATTAATATTGAAGATTTAATTAACCAGGAAGATGTAGTCGTTACCTTATCACATCAAGGGTATGTTAAATATCAGCCACTCTCTGATTACGAAGCACAGCGACGTGGAGGTAAAGGTAAGTCGGCAGCGCGAATTAAAGAAGAAGATTTTATTGAGCGTTTGTTAGTTGCCAATACCCATGACACAATTCTATGCTTCTCGAGCCGTGGCCGGCTCTATTGGATGAAAGTTTACCAGTTACCGGAAGCTAGCCGCGGTGCGCGTGGACGCCCAATAGTCAATTTATTACCATTAGAACAAAATGAACGGATTACCGCAATCTTACCGGTACGTGAATTTGATGATGGTCATTATGTATTTATGGCGACGGCAAGTGGCACGGTTAAAAAGACTTCACTAAAAGATTTTAGTCGTCCTAGAAGCGCCGGGATCATTGCCGTTAACCTTAATGAAGGTGATGAATTGATTGGTGTTGATTTAACCGCGGGAAAAAATGAGGTAATGCTTTTCTCTGCTGGGGGTAAGGTAGTTCGTTTTGCAGAAAATGAGGTTCGTCCGATGGGGCGCACTGCTACGGGTGTTCGAGGTATTAAGTTACAAGCAGGGGATAAGGTTGTTTCATTGATTGTACCTCGTGGTGAAGGTGATATTTTAACCGTTACAGAAAATGGTTATGGTAAACGAACCGAGCAGAGTGAGTATCCAACAAAATCCCGGGCTACCCAAGGTGTTATTTCCATTAAAGTTAGTGAACGTAATGGTAATGTAATTGGGGCGATTCAGGTAGAAAAAACTGATCAAATTATGATGATCACTGATGCTGGCACCTTGGTGCGTACCCGAGTTGCAGAGGTTAGTATTGTCGGAAGAAATACTCAGGGTGTCACTTTGATTCGTACTGCTGAAGATGAAAAAGTAGTTGGTTTACAGCGTGTTGTTGATCCTGAAGAAGAGGAAGATGATAACCAAATATTGCCAGAAGATACAATTAGTATAAAAGCAGAGCCTGATATTAATAACATAGAAAATCTTACGCTGAATGAATGATCGATTAGCTTTGTCTGTGCGGGCACTTTAGGTGCCCGTTTTTACGATTTATGTCAATTCACTATTAGTGATAACTTTTTATTATTTCGCTTATCGTATATGCTTTACCATTAATACACTTCTTTTATAGTTAGGACAGTGTTTGAGATATATATCTTCATTTAGAACGTCATTAAAAATTTCTCGCTATTTGTTCCGTACTCTCGGCGTTATGCTGTGGATAATGGGAGCAGTAATAACACTTTTTTATCTATTTAATATTTTTAATAAAGTTAAATCTAATATACATCAACAGTATATATCCACTTATGACAGTATGGTTGAATATGTGAATTACACAGATAAAACCCTAAGGTCAATCCAATATATGGTAGATAGCCATATCGAAAAATTAGCGCTAGATCCCAATTATATGCCCGTGTTGCCGAAACAACTTAATTTCACCTATTTACCCCTCACGGCAGATGCCGATTGTAGCAAATTGCACGAAACATCAAAGAATTACATAGTTGCATTTAATCAATTATTCTCCTTTTGGCGAAATAATATTGTGCCACCACAAGGCTTAAAAACAGTTTTTATTGTTGGCCCAGAAAGTAATTGTATGATTGATTTAGCTATCCGAAACAGTACTACCAGTCTCCAGTCGTTAAAAAAAATAATCCATGAAAATATGCGAACTTATATGAGTTTGAGAGCACAAGGAAGAGAGCAAAATATTTATTGGATCACGCCAGCCTCGGGAACTGATAATGGCTCTTTCTACATATTAGCGCCTATTTATGATAAAGGGACTTTGATTGGTTTAATTGGTTTAGAACGTTCAATACGACTGGAGCAGTTTAATTTACGTTATGAAAGACCCATTAGTACCTTTGTCTTAAATACAAATAATAGATTAGTATTGCATTTTCCTTATGATAGCAATTTAAGATCTGATGATTATGTTTATAAATTAGAAAACTTTCATTTTGGTTATGATAATGATTTTAGTCGATTAATTTATAAAAATCGCTTACTACCTTCGCTATTAAGTGTGGTTTTCTCTGTGCCTATTAGTGATATTCTTAATGAGTTTAAGCTGTCAATTATAAACGGCATACTCTTAAATATAATCTCATTTATTTTAATCACTTTTTTGATCTGGCTATTAGAAAGGAAGATGTTATTACCGGCAGAAAATAATGCCATACGTTTAGAAGAACATGAACAATTTAATCATAAAATAGTAGCGTCAGCGCCGGTTGGTATCATTATTTTACGCCTGGTTGATGGTGTTAATATATTGAGTAATGAACTTGCCCATGATTATTTTCGATTATTAAGTCATGATGATAAAAGCCGTATCCTATCAATTATCCAAGATAAATCTAGTAGCTATATTGATGTTGTTACCACCAGTCATACTCATTTACAAATAAGTTATGTTATTTCACGCTATCAAAATAAGGAAGTCGCTATTTGTGTTCTGGTTGATATTAGTGCTCGCGTTCAGATGGAAAAATCTTTACATAATATGGCACAGGCATCAGAGCAAGCTAACCAGGCCAAATCAATGTTCCTAGCTACAGTGAGTCATGAACTACGAACTCCACTTTATGGCATCATCGGTAATTTAGAACTATTACAATCTTATGAATTACCCATTCAAGCAGATCGTCTATTGGCGACAATGGATCACTCTTCATCATTATTATTAAAAATAATTAATGATATTTTAGATTTTTCAAAAATTGAATCTAAGCAACTTAATATTGATCCGGCACCATTTAATTGTCGTGAAGTTTTCTCATTTATTATTTCTAATTATATTCCTCTAATAGGCAAAAAGGGTCTTTCCATTTATTACTATATCGATCCTAATGTACCCGACATCATTAATGCTGATTCGGTTCGAGTACAGCAAATTATTTCTAATATTTTAAGTAATGCGATTAAATTTACAAAAACTGGTTTTATTCTTTTAAATATTTTTATAAAAGATTTTTATATTTATATTGAAATTAGGGATACTGGAATTGGCATACCTGATAATATATTAATGCAACTTTTTGATCCTTTCTTTCAAATTAAAGTTAATAATGAAAGTTTTTCCCAGGGAACCGGTTTGGGCTTACCTATTTGTGAAAAATTAATTAACTTAATGGATGGTGATATTGAAGTTAACAGTCAAGTTGGTATAGGTAGTAGCTTTACGGTCAGGTTGCCTTTATTTGATAGTGAATATGTAACTTATAGACAGCCAGAATATCGGCAAAATTTTAGTATTGGTTTGTATTTTTTTAATCATCATCTGCGATCTTATCTTCAAACTTATTTAAACTACAATGGCTTTAATCTAACGACAGTTTGGGATGAACACAGTAAAGGTAAAATATATGATTTGATTATCACCGATTCTGAAAGCTTAGTGACAGAAAGTAAATTTATGCTTAGGCTATTTTCAACTTTTATCGGTGAACCGCAGGAATATGCGAAAAATGATTGGTTTCATAATACTTACCAACTTGATAAATTAGCTAATTTTATTGATCAATTAGTGATGGAAAATAGTGAGCACGAAGCTGCTAATCAATCTTCAATAATGTCGCTACCAGATAAAAAATTATGTTTTCTTACGGTATTGATTGTTGATGATCATCCGATTAACCGAAGTTTACTAGCCGATCAACTGAAATCAATAGGCTTTAATATAGCACTTGCTGAAGATGGGCTAATTGCTTTGGATTATATTCGACAAAATAATATAGATATTGTTTTGACAGATGTGAATATGCCTAATCTGGATGGCTATGGTTTGACAAAGTTAATTCGAGAAGAAGGTTATGCGATACCTATCGTTGCTTTAACTGCAAATGCAATGGCAGAAGAAAAACAGCGTTGCTTAAGTGTTGGAATGGATGACTGTCTATCCAAACCGGTTACATTAAAAAAATTAAAGCAATCGCTGATGAAGTGTTGCGATGCTAGCATGTTAACAACACAAGAAAATAATAATTAAGGACTATTTTAAAATTCAACTGGTTATTAATTTATAAAACAGAATGGAAAACCGATTAATCTTATTCATTACCTATAAAATTAGGATCAATCAGTTTTTTATTTACTATCACATTACTAGTTAATTTCTTTCTCTATTGTGACTGAAGAAAGATAATTTAATAATGCTATATCATTTTCAACACCAAGTTTTAGCATAGCCGACTTTTTTTGGCTACTAATTGTTTTAATACTTCGATTAAGTTTTTTTGCAATTTCGGTGACTAAAAAGCCTTCCGCAAATAGGCGCAACACTTCACTTTCTTTTGGTGATAAACGTTTATCGCCATAACCATTAGCATTAACTTTCTCCAATAATTTCGACACATTTTCAGGAGTGAATTTTTTTCCTTTCTGTAAGGCTGCTAATGCCTTTGGTAAATCTGCAGGTGCACCTTGTTTCAAAACGATGCCTTCGATATCTAAATCTAATACAGCACTTAATATTGCAGGATTATTATTCATGGTAAGGACAATGATTGATAGGTTAGGGTAATGGCGTTTAATATATTTAATTAATGTAATTCCATCACCGTATTTATCACCAGGCATCGAAAGATCAGTAATTAGAATATCTGCATTAAGTTTAGCTATATTATTGATAAGAGATGTGGAGTCTTCAAATTGACCAACCAAATTAATTCCCTCGATTTGCTCAAGAGATTTTCTTATACCAAATAGTACAATAGGATGATCATCAGCGATAATGACATTAAGGTTATTCATTTTATTGGTTACCCTCTGGCATTAGTTTTTTGATAAAGATATCAATATCTCTAATGCTATTTAAAATCTCAAATTCATTATTATCTGCTATGTGCTGTTCTAATTGTTCACATGCTTTTTTAAGAAGCTCGAAGTTTAGCATAGCAAAAACACCTTTTAGTCTATGTGCTGTATCTTTTAGTTTTTTTAAGTTACCTTTTTCTTGGTTAGTATACAGCTTATTAATATCTATAGGTACTGTAGTAAGGAATAAATTACGATAGTCACTATCAGAAAGCTCTTTTTTATAATCCTCAAGGATTATAGGGTCTGAATTATTGTTATGATTGATGATAGTAAATATTGATTTATCTGTTGATTCTTGCTCTGCAATCAAATTATCTTCAATTAAGATAGAAATTGCGTTAATAAGCTCATCATTAAAGTTGAAATTACATTTTATCAAATTTTGTTTTACTACTCTATGATTAATAATATTATCGACAAGATAAATTGTCGGTTTATCATATTCTGTTTTATGATCAGTTATAAATAAATCATAGGATGAGTGACAATTATTTTTGCCTATATCAGAATAATGAGCTCCATAACTCATTAAATGCTGCTGAGTAATTTTATGGATTTCAGGATTTCTAATATCAAGCAGTATATTAACACCATCAAGAAGAGGTAATAGCTTAGAACTTTGTTCATTTTCTAATTCTAAGGGCAATGTCACAGTATAATGAGAACCAATTCCAACTTTGCTTTTTATGAAAAATTCACCTTTCATACGGTAACATAGCTGATGACAGAGATAAAATGTCATTCCTGAATTGGATAGGGTGCCATCATTATTTGTGGAGCTAGCAAAAGGCATGTGAATATTTGCCAGATCCATTGCATTAAGTCCGATACCGCTATCAATGATTTCAAAGGATAGACGTTTAGTTTCATAGTTCACAATAACAGTAATTTTACCAAAATTAGTTGTATTGATTGAATAACTCAATAAATGTGAAATAATTTTAAATAAAGCGTTATTATTTGCGGTGATATATTGTTCATAATTTAAATTATTATGATAGTAAAGTGAAAGACCTTTATTAATAATCAGTGATATTTTTTCTTTTAGTATCTTATTCATCATCTCAGCGATTGAGACTGGTTTAAATTCATTTGGCTGCTCTAACTTCCATTCACCAGATTCAATGGTATTAAGTAGAGCAATATTATCTATCCAGTTAACGATATAATGTATTCTAATTAATGATTCATTAATTAAATATTTTATGTTGTGATTATCAGAAGCTTCTTTTAGTTGGCAAATAAGACTATTAATTTCTATGATGGGAGTTTGGATCTCCTTACACATATTCGACAGCATCGAGCGTCGGACTTGAATATTTTTTTCATATTCATGTTTAGCCATTAGTAATTTTTTATTTGTTAATGCTTCTTTATCTTGATCATGAATAAAAAACATATAAGTATTATCTAATAATTGATTATTTATTAATTTTATTTCATAGATAGTATCTTCAATTGAAATTTGAATGGCGCCATGATGCTGGATTGCCATATCACGAATACGTATCAAATCCATATGGGGTAAAAGCAATTCAGCTATCCCATTACTCATAATTTTGCGATTAGTAGAGAAATTATAAAGTAGGAAACCAATAGGAATGTTTGAAATAATATAGTTGCTAATTGTGTTTGTAATTTGTATTTCGTGGAACATATTTTGATTAGGGGCAATAAAACGCGTCCTAATGTGTAAACTGCCAACAATAGAAATAGTCGTAAAAAAACAAATGGCGATTATGGCCCATAAGTTATTATATAAAAGATCCCATAAAACATCCTTTATTGGTAATTGATAGACTAACTGATAAGTTGTTCCAGGAATAGGTTGGGTAAATTGTAGTGAAAGGCCATTAAATTCAATATCAACTAGGTTGCCATTGTTGTGCATTATTTCATTTGAAAAAGCAATTGATAAATATTCAGGATTTATATTTTTTGACAGTAATAAATTTATTGGTAATTCAAAAGTTATGATAGTGGTTAATTGGCCTGGTGAGTTAAACATGGTACGGTAAGTATAATAATATGAATTATCAGGGCGTGTACGATGAATGTCGGACAAGCTTTCACGTTTGTCTATTGCCGATGATAATGTCAACATTTCAGAGCGTTTTTCTTCTGCAGTTAAAGTTAAATAACTCTCTTTATAGCGTATCTCAGGTTTTAGTATCGAATGGGTAGTTACCAATAAAAGTGTATTATCAGGACCATTAAGATAGTACATCGAACTATATTCATTTTTAGCGCCCCATATTATGCCCATATAGTTAGATAATTTATATGCCAGATTGATATTCGTATTATTTTGCCGACCAAAAATAATTGCATCGACATGTCGCTCATAGTTATTGATCCAAAAAATATCAGGGCGCAATTTTATTGGTAAGGGGGTATCACTCTTAGTTTCATCTTCACCATCGTTAGCAATATAATAGAGTTGACTTGCGTAATAACGGTAATCTTCAATTTCATATTCAAGTTGTTTAGTGATGTTACTCAGTGCATTTTGACTATTATTGATCCAATTATGAAAGTAATTGTAGGCAAATAAACATAACAATAATACAAGCGAGCTGATAAACATTATAAAAAAGCGAGTTAGTGATGAAAGTTGTAAAGTTGGTTGATTATAATCCATTGGTAGAAGAGGCGCCTTTTTATTAAACAAGAAAAAAATCAGGGTATTGACTACTAATTAAACAATTCTGTCTTATTATTTTAACAGGTAATTTCGCATAGTATAATTTTAGTGATCAAACTTTGAACAAATGATAAAAAAAATAATTTTTTTTCTCTCAAGGTCTAGACAAGGTCATCACATTTCGCCATAATTCCGCGCCATGGAAGGATGGCCGAGCGGTCGAAGGCAGCGGTCTTGAAAACCGCCGATGGGAAACCATCCTAGAGTTCGAATCTCTATCCTTCCGCCAAATTTCGCCGGCTTAGCTCAGTTGGTAGAGCAACTGACTTGTAATCAGTAGGTCACCAGTTCGACTCCGGTAGCCGGCACCAAATAAGTTAAAAGCTATCCAGTGTATCCCACAGCACCTTATGTTGGCTGGGATATTTCTGGGGTGCTTTTATAGCATTAATATCTATTTATTGCCGATATCTGTTGGGTAGATAGGCACATCTGTGAGATATTTCGTTTGATATCAATCCTAATCTCTATGAGGGAAATGTGTAGTTGATGTTTAAACTAGCAGATCGATATCTTAAAATCATTTGAGTAAAAGTGTTTAATATTTTAATTTGATTTTAGGCAGTATGTTAAACAATCCCTATTTTTACCTTGTCACCACAGCACAATGATTGAGACTAATATAAATGATATCGTTATAATCAACTATAGCAATTTCATTGTTTACTTTGGTTCGTAGTTAGATATTTATATCATTGTCATCAACAAGACCGTCTTTGTCCCAACAAAATCTTTCTCCCATTTTGTCATCAAAATGACATGCTGTAAAAAAACCATTTTTGTTATATATATATTTATCCACCGCTTTATCGCTAGTGGTTACATCAGCAAATGAATATGACTGAATAAGAGGGAAAGAAATAATAGATAATATTTTCAAGCTATTTTTCATTATTTTTCCTTGGTTTTTTAGGCTAATAATAAACAAAATAAGTTTATCAACAATACATTAATAATATCAATTAATTTTAAATAATTTTATTGCTCTTATCTATGAGATAATATTACTAGAGTTTTATATTAATTATTATTTGCTTGGTGTTAGAAAATATCACAAATTTAGACAAGTGAAGTTTTATATTTAATATGATTAATGTTATCATCGTAAATATTAATGTGAAAAATGATATTAATATTCAGCATAGTATTAAAATTAGTTACTTTATATGGAAATTGAATGTGGCTTTTTATTCACAAAAGTTAGAAATTCAAAAATGATTAAGCCATAGTATATTAGTAATTGGATTAGTTAAAATATAATTAAAACTTCTTGTACTTATTAATTTATAATATATGGAAATATGTTTTAGATTTTTTTAAATCAAATCAAATCAAATCAAATCAAATCAAATCAAATCAAATCAAATCAAATCAAATCAAATCAAATCAATTTAATTTATTATATAAAATTTTAAACAATAATTTTGTGAAAATTAAATTATTTTTTAAATCTAATGGCTTGTCGTTTTTTTACTTTAACTATTTGAATTTTTTATAATATTGTTACCTATAATGTTGCTTTTATACTTAGCATTAATCACTCATAGGATATATTATTGTTGTGTTTTATGATTGATCTAATATTGTTATTCCACGACGAAAATAGAAATCATTAATCCTATATTTTAATTAGATTAAGTGTTTCTTTTTTCTTCTTTTGCTGCCGAATTATTAATACTATTGTAGAGTTTAAAATCAAACCAAGAGATATGAGAAATTTCATCAGTAGAAACAACAATATTTAAATCTTTTATTTTATCAGGATATACATTTGTAAATTCTAACAACATAGTATCTTTGTCTCGATAGCCTGACATAACAGGAAAGAAAGAGATATATTTATTTGGTTGTTCTTTTTCGTTTGGATCAGATAATCCGCTGATAATACCAATGTAAACTTTTTTTGAAGAGAGGTTTATCAATACAGGACGTTTAGGTGTTGACTCTAAAGCATCAAGTAACATGCAGTCGATACTACCATTTGATAATGTTTTTCTCAGTACTCTCGCATTTTTAGCTTGGTATATTTTATTGTAAGTTGCTAAATGTTTTTTGCTGTAAAAGTAACCAAGTAGATAGTTTTTTATCCAAACAATAAAAACGTATATCCATGAAAATAAAATTGATGTGACTGATAATAATGTTAACAATGCATAGATATGATCATTTCTTTCATCACCAGTTAGGATAAAATTTTTTGCAATCAGATCTATCAAATGAAAATTTGGCAAAAAGAATTTAATTAATACGGCAATTATTGTGGAACAAAAAAGGCAAAAAGTACCGTAAGTAGCTACTTTTAGGTATAAAAGTTGCCCATCGTGCCTGTGTAATCTAAAGTAGTGGTAGGGATTTTGGACTATCATAATATAGCCGCTAACTAAAATGGGAATAAGAAGTAATGCTAACAAGCTATTTCCCTGTACACGTTTTTTTCTGTTTTACTATTAAGCTAGCCATCTTTTGCATTTCTTTTACTTCGGGTAATGCTGCAATTTCATTAGAAGGAATATAAGCGGCACCACTTTTGTCAACACGTACGAATGCAGAAATTTTATCATTTTGTCTTTTGCTCGTTTTCTGATGATCATTCGGAAAGTATCTGGTAATCCAATTCCGCAATGTTGACATAATAACCACCTATGAACATAGACTTTTTATCAGTTAATTGATTGCTTGTTTGATGGTTTGAGCATCAAACAATATTATATACTTTTTGTTGTCAATTTGTATACAGTCCATCCTCTTATGGTAGTTAAATTTATCGCAGCGTATTATCTTCTATCATATTAATAATGATTTCCTATGTTAAAGAGAAATCCTGAAAAATAACTATTGATTTTGTTTTATAATCATATAAAAAGATGATACAGCTAGCGGCAATTGAGTCAAATACGTTTGGACTATCTCACATGTAAGAGTAATAAATTGAATTTCGATCAAATGGCGATATTAAATAAATTTTGCGCTATCTTTGAAAAATAGTCACGACTTTTGAAAAATTTCTACTATTATTTTTTAGTGAATCTAATAAAAATGGTTAGTGTAGAATCAATGGCTTAAATGAAAAGACTATAATTCATATTTATAATTTTCAGCTACTTAGCTTGCTGGTCTATTCATTGTTATGCAATAAGAAAATAATATGCCTATTATGTCAGGTTTTAGCTAATCTTTCCCTAGCTATTAGAGTAGCTAAGCTAACATGAGAGTGATATTGATGCTACCTATATCGCAGTCGATAATTTTATATCAGACAATTGTTTTATTTTATCAGTCATCGTTGTGAACAGAACTTTTCTTATCTTTTTAGTTGCCAAATTGTCAAATTTATCAGGTTTTGCTCGGATGTTATTATAAAGCTTTTCTAGTGAACAATTTTTATTTTTTGTCATCAGTCAGTACAATTACATTTTTTGTCATTTAGAGTATTAAGCTGTGATGAATATCATACTAATTAGTTTTTAGATCAATATTCGAGCAAATTTGTGTTATGTTTCGTTATTCGCTGCAATTGATTGGCTTTATATTTTAGTTATTTGTCTTACATCATTATTTTTTCCTGTGCGTTTTGGCCAGCTTAGCTGGCTTTTTTTTCAACTTTCTATGGTGATGTTGTGCGTTTAATTACAGTATGTTTAGCAAAAACAAGCGATAAATTTAACCCATTGCTCATCTGATTATCAATGTCTCAGCAGGGTTATTTTTAATCAAAATTTATTACTCATTCAATTAGCAAGGAAATTTTTTGACAATTTTACCCCTGATAAATTTCAGGCACAAAAAAACCAATCATAACTGATTGGTTTTCTTGGTAAAAGCTGGTCGGCATGAGAGGATTTGAACCTCCGACCCCCGACACCCCATGACGGTGCGCTACCAGGCTGCGCTACATGCCGATATAGGCTCGCTATACTACCGTTTTTTTGGTTAAAATCAATAGCAAATGCTACGACTGATTGATTTTTAAGCATTAATTAATATTGAAGCGGGTAGATTCGGCAAAAGCTTTTAGTAGCTGGGTCAAATCAGGTTTTTCTCCTGTTATTTTGCTACCTTTATCATCAAAGATATAAACCTCTCCATTTTGATGAAGATAAAGAGTTTTATTGGAATAATTCATAGTCAGCACCTGTTCATCACCTGATAAGACCCAGGGTTGGTTACGTTTAGGGGTAAAGAGATCCTCACCTTGAGAATAGTCTTCTGGTGAATTATCAACATAAAGTAAACGTTGCATTAAGGTAGTCATAATATCTTGATGACTGGTTAACTTATTAATTTGTTGTGGCGGGGTATTGGGCCAATATACCCATAAAGGCACTTTCATTTGTTTAAGGTTGAATTTACCGTTAGTGAGCCATTTTGTTGTTGCATGTGTTTCTGTATTGCCACTATGGTTCGCCGTAATGACGATAACGGTATTGTGTAACATATTTTTTTGTTTTAACGCATCAAGAATACGTTTAATTTCATAATCTAATTGTACTTTATTGTCACTTTGCGACTGATGGTTATCAAAACCATTAATATTAAGGAAAGAGAACCATTTGGCATTAATTTCTATGTTATTTAGCCATTCAAGCCACTCACTGGTAGTTTGATAATCATTACCACTAGTATTTTCGGGTAACGAATAATCGGCCAAAATTGCATGACGAAAGAGGGGGGAGCTAAAGCCATCCGATGAAAACAGACCAAATTGGTAGTTGTGATATTTTAATGCTTCAATTAAAGCAGAGGGTTTTCTGCTATTAAGAATACTATCTAAATAATTAGGTGATAAACCATAGAATAGACCAAATAGCGCGCGTTGATTTTGAATACCTGCACTGAGGTGCTGATCGAATTGTGTACTGATTGCTTTAACAGTATTTAATATTGGCATACCCTCAATGGTATCTTGATAGCCAAGGTTATTAACCACAAGCAGCAATAAATTATATTTTGGTACTTGTTTTTGGTAGCTAAGTGGTTTAAGTGGATATTCAATAGACAGTGCAGAAGGGTTGCCTTCTTGTTGTATCTTGCGTTGATATTCAGCTTGATCGAGATAACCGTAACGTTCAAGAAATTTTCGTGCTGTCATTGGATGAGATAACGGGTAATTAGTGCGTTGCATTGTTATTGGACGATAAAAATTTGCATCAGCCCAAATATACATTAAATGCGAAGCAACAAATGCCGAGATAAAGATACCAACCAAGGGTTTAGTGAATCGTTGACGGTTTAGACTACGTAATTTTTGCCAACTCCAGGTAGCAAATAACATCTCAATTAAGAAAATGACCGGCACACAAATAAACATCAGTTGCCATTCTCGTGCCATTTCGCCGTTTTTAGGATTTATTAATAATTCCCATAGTAGCGGCGTTAAATGAAGGTTATAGCGCGAAAAAAAAGCGATATCAAAAATGAGAAAAGTCAGTATGGTTGTCGTAATAATAGTATATAGAAATCTTAATAGTCGCTGTGAACCGACAATAAAAGTAATAGGAAAGATAATTAAAAGATAGCAAGCAAAAATAACAAAGCTAAAATGCCCAAGCCAACTAACAATGGCATAAATACGGCCGAATAGCGTACTCGGCCAATTAAAAACAAACAGATATCGGCTGCTTAATACTAAACTGAGTACTATATTAAATAACGTAAACCAGTGTCCCCAGCTTATCATTTGGGAGACTTTTTCACGATAGTTTCGAGAGTTGGTCACCATGTTTTTAATTTTATCTGCTAAATTAGTGGATGTTTTCTTCATTAACGGAAGAAAGTAACGCTTGAGCGAAAGATTCTGCGATAGTTTTACGCTGAGTCAGTGTAACAGCTGTATTAATTAAATTTGTTACCATGTTACCTAATACTATCAATGATAGATTAGTGGGTGCTTTATGTTTTTCTAGCACCTTAACTAATTCTAGGAGTAGATGTTCAATTTGCTCATCACTATAACGGGATGATTGTGGCATAATAAAAATCCTGAATGAATAAAGCTTTATATTTTAGCGTATTGTTACGTTTTTTGCTGTAGCTGTTTTGTCTAATTAACAGGATAATTTCATTTAGTAATATTTTAAATTAACCCGTTTCCATAAGTTATAAATCTTATTATATGCCCATAATACAAAAATGTTATATCAATAGATACCAATTTGGCCGCGGGAAAAGGTTATCGATGTTTGAATACCATTGATCTTTATGCCATAAAGAAAATAAGGAGTAAATGATGAGTCTGGATATTTGCCAGATTGCTTTACATCAGTTGATTAAACGTGATGAACAAACACTAGAGGTTGTACTACGTGATTCTTTATTAGGCACGGATAATATCGTGCAAGAAATGATGGCAGAATTGCATCGAATTTATAGCGTTAAAAGTAAAGCCTTTGCCACTTTTAATCAAGCGAGCGAATTAGCTGAAGCCTTAGTTTCTTTAAGAAAAGGAGATGAAAACTTTTTGGGATTTAGCCGTGCGGCTACAATTCGTTTGCGTGATGAATTGGCAAAATATCCATTTGCAGAAGGTGGTGTGGTACTGTTTTGTCAATATCGTTATTTAGCGGTAGATTACTTATTAATAGCCATATTAAATAGCTGTAATAGTATGTTTGTTAATGATAATTTAGAGTTAAACACTACGCATTATCTTGATATTCCGCATGTTGATATTGTTGCTCGCATAGACTTGACTGAATGGGAAACAAATCCTGCTTCCGAACGTTATTTAACTTTTTTAAAAGGACGAGTTGGGCGTAAAGTTTCTGATTTTTTTATGGATTTTCTATCAGCTAGCGAAGGCATGAATACTAAAATACAGAATAAAGGATTACTGCAAGCCGTAAATGATTATTGTGACTCTTCTGAGTTAAACCAGGCAGCAACGCAGGAATATCGACAGCAAGTTTATCGCTATTGTAATGAGCAACAACAAGCCGGAGAAGAAATTGAATTAAAGAGTTTATCAAAAGAGTTACCCGTTTTAGGAGAGCAGAATTTTGCTGAATTTACTCAACAAAATGGCTATCAATTGGCAGAAAGTTTTCCAGCAGATCGTACGACTCTCAAACAATTAACCAAATATTCAGGTAGTGGTGGTGGCTTGACCATTAACTTTGATGCTTTGTTGTTGGATGAGCGTGTTTTTTGGGATCCGGCAACGGATACTTTAACAATTATAGGCACACCACCAAACTTACGTGAACAATTAGAGCGTAGTAAAAAAAGCCGTTGATGATGTTGAAAAACAAATAACGCCGCAAAGGCGGCGTTATTGATGATGAGCTTGATAAAAAGCACAATTTTTGGTTATTAAACCCGCAAGAAATCAATATGGGTTAGTTTAGGCTTAAACGGATGGCGTTGAACCGCTTGTACTTTAACTTTGGTTTTTTTGCCGTCAACCACCAGCGTTAATACTTCATAAAACTCTGGCTTACTTTCTTGGTTGATAACTTCATCATGGTTGAGTTCAATAGAAACAGGTTCTTGATCACCACCATAGACGATAGCCGGTAATTTGTTATTTTTACGCAGGCGGCGGCTCGCACCCTTACCCTGCTCTTTGCGGATTTCTGCATTAATAGTTAGCATGATTTGTTCTCATAATATAAAAAGGCTCTGCGACAGGCGACCCAGTAGCAGATCCGTTAATAAAAACTTGTTAGTGATTGCTAATCAAGCGGGCGGCATTTTAACGAAAAAACCGCTCTACAGCAAATGAAAAAATGACCTAATTTTAGGACATTTATATTCTTTTAAGCAACAACGGCTAGATAGCAAAGAGAAATAGAAACCATTATGTTAATAGAGGTCGTTAGCCAGACGATACTTTCCATGATAATCAAAAATTTTTTCTCTTATTTGCCAAAACTGGTTTTGTTTACGTGCGATAACAAAGTTAGGATGACGTAAGCTCGTTTTTTGACGTAGAATGTCGTCTACTGTTTGCCATTGGAAAGGAAGGCCTGGAGCTCGCTGGTGTTGCAACAGAAAACGTTGTTCAAAGATTTTGCGCTGAGCCGACGTTGCTAATCGAAATCTTTCTGAGACGTTGCTGCCATCTTCATCATAATAAGTGACTTTTAACCATTCTCCTTTCTTATCGTGTCCAGCCGTCAGTTGCATGCCGCCGCAGCGAAGGATCAGTGAATTTTTCAATTTTAACGCCGCTTTTAACATATCATCTGGATCAACTAAAATTGCCTGACATTGATGACAACGTCGTGCTGCAATGTCATTTTCAGCATTACAGTCGGGACATTGTTTAAAACGAAAGCGAAATTGACACTGTTTTTTTTGTCCATTATGCATTTCTTCCCAGCCTTGGCAGCGACGGCCGTAATGTTCAATTACTTGACCGTCAGGATCGCTTTTCCCCCAGAATAGATTGGCAAAATGACAAAGTGGGCAAAAAACTTGAACGGGCACGTTTTGTGGATCATTTTTGGCACTGCCAACTTCTGGCATATAAAGATCATGGGGATTTCCTGCATAATCAAGAATAATACATTGGCTTTTATTCGGAAATAGTCTTAATCCGCGACCAATTATTTGTTGATAGAGACTGACTGATTCAGTGGGACGTAAAATAGCAATCAAATCAACATGAGGAGCATCAAAGCCAGTTGTTAAGACCGATACATTAACTAAATAGCGAATTTTTTGTGCTTTAAACGCATTAATCGTTTTTTCACGATCCATTGCTGTCGTGTCTGCGCAAATTAATGCTGCTTTGTTATTAGGTAATAATGCCAAAATTTCTTTGGCATGTTCAACAGTAGCGGCGAAGATCATACAGCCCTGACAGGAACGGGCATATTCGATAATTTGCTTAATAATTAAGGGAGTCACTCTATGCTGACGTTTAATTTCCTGATCTAAGTCAGTGTGATTAAAAATACCTTCTTGACTTAGGCGCAATTGACTAAAATCGTATTGAATAATCGGCATATCTAGGCGTTTAGGTGGCACAAGGTAATGATTTTTTATCATATACCTTAACGGAAGTTCATAAATACAATCACGAAAAAAACAGTTCTCATCGCCTTTTATCATACCATGGTAGTGATACTGATATATCCAGCCTTCAGACAGACGATAAGGTGTTGCCGTTAATCCTAAAACACATAAATTAGGGTTATTAAGTTGCAATTTTTGTATGATTTGTTGATATTGACCATCGTTATTGAGACTGATGCGGTGGCATTCATCAATAATTAATAGCGAAAAGGGAGCATTAAAATCAGTTAAATTTTTTGCCACAGATTGTACGCTAGCAAAAATAACTTTATTTTTATTTTGTTTTTTATTAAGCCCGGCGGCATAAATGTCAGCCGTTAAACCATAGGCCTGATATTTATTATGGTTTTGTTCAACGAGTTCTTTTACATGGGCTAATACTAGTACACGTCCACGGGCCAATCGGGCTAATTCAGCAATCACTAGACTTTTTCCTGCGCCAGTAGGTAATACAATAACCGCCGGTTCTTTATGGCGGCGAAAATAGTTTATTGCTGCATTAACGGCATCATGTTGATATGGTCTTAGCGTAACGATCATGATTATTAATTAAGATATTAAAATAAATAATAAGTAAATTAGCATTTTTCGCTAATTCATGTCGAAGTAATCTATATTAAAAATAAAATCTACTGTAGCAAGCTATATCTTCTCTAACAAGTTATTGATATAATTGATTGCGTTATAGTTATTCACGTTACTTATTGTCTTAATTGTTTTAAAAGCAATTATTGTAATCATCCAATGATTTAGCATAATAATACATATGCATTCTAACTCTTTCATATAAATTTAAAAATTATGATGCGACTCGATAAGTTTTTATCTCAACAACTAACAATCAGCCGTGGCTTGGTCATGCGAGAATTACGAGCAGGAAAAGTTATGGTTAATAATGAAGTAATAAAAACCGGATCTTATCAAATTACATCTGAGATGGTAGTTAGTTATGAAGATGTCGTACTGCAACATATTATCGGCCTGCGCTATTTTATGTTGAATAAACCACCAGGATATGTTTGTTCGACGGTAGATAGCGTTAATCCAACAATTTTATCGTTTGTTGATGAACCAGCTATAACAAAGTTACACATTGCCGGCAGATTAGACATAGATACCACCGGGTTAGTGATTATAACAGATGATGGTAAATGGACACATAAAATGATCTCGCCCAAACATCATTGTGAGAAAACTTATCTTGTCACCTTGGCACACCCGATTTCAACTGAGGTAGTGGATAAGTTTTTAACAGGCATATGGCTTAAAGGAGAAAAATTACCCACAAAACCCGCAAAACTATCGATAGTTTCATCAAAGCAGGTACGTTTGACAATAAGTGAAGGCCGGTATCATCAAGTCAAAAGAATGTTTGCAGCGGTGGGTAATCACGTTTATGCACTTCATCGTGAACGCATTGGAGGTATTTATCTTGATCCAGCATTAGAGGCTGGCGAATACCGTTCTTTAACACAAGAAGAAATCAAAACTATTTAAATTATATTTTTACTTTCTCGATTTGGGAGTATGTTAGTATGCAACGTCAGCGTTCCTCTTATTTCAGCCTAATTTTGATTTTAGGCCTTATATCCATGTTGATGCCATTATCCATTGACATGTATTTGCCTAGTTTACCATCGATTGCAAAAAGTTTTAATGTTGATACCGGTCAAGTTCAGATGACCTTAAATAGCTATATTTTCGGTTTTGCAATAGGCCAACTGTTTTATGGTCCGATGGCAGATAGCATAGGTCGAAAGCCCGTGATATTAGGCGGTGTGATCATTTTTGCTATTACTTCAGGGATTTGTGCACTCGCTAACAGTATTGAGCAATTTATTTTTGTCCGCTTTTTACAAGGATTATCGGCGGCGGCAGCAAGTGTTGTCATCACTGCTTTGATGAGAGATATGTTTAGTAGTGATGAATTTTCACGTAGCATGTCTTTCGTTTTGTTAGTCATGACCATCGCGCCATTATTAGCACCAATTTTAGGTGGTATGGCAATGATCTGGTTTTCCTGGCATGCTATTTTTTGGATTATATCCATAGCAGCCATCATAGGAGCTTTATTAGTTACTTTTTTTATTCAAGAAACGTTACCTCAGGAAAAAAGGCAAAAATTTCATTTACGTAATACTATAAAACAAATTCTTACCTTGTTTCGCGCTAGGCCAGTCTTTTGCTATATTCTTGCTAGTGGGTTTTCGTTTGCTGGGTTGTTTTCATTTTTAAATACCGGGCCATTTGTCTATATTGAATTAAATGGGGTTTCACCACAGCATTTTGGTTATTATTTTGGCTTAAATATTGTTTTTTTATTTTTACTGACTACGTTGAATAGCCGTTATGTACGCCATTTTGGCGCATTGAAAATGTTGCATATTGGCTTAACACTGCAATTCATCATGGGAATGTGGCTGATTTTTAGCACTATATTAAACTTAGGTTTTATTCCAATGATATTTGGTGTTGCTGTTTATGTTGGTAGTATTGCTATGATATCTTCTAATGCAATGTCAGTCATTTTAGATAATTATCCACATATCGCTGGAACAGTTTCATCTTTAGTTGGTACAATACGTTTTGGTATCGGCGCATTTTTTGGTTACTTGCTTTCTTGTTTCAAAACAACGACAGCTTGGTCGATGGTAGGATTTATGGGATTATGCGTTTTTCTTGCAATGGAGTTTGTTCTGTTAGCTAATTACAGCAAAGACTAATATAATTAGAATTATTATCTATTTAATAAAAAAATAAATTTTATTCGTGTTATGTTGTTATTTAAATACTCATTTTATTCATATGGACTCAGTATAATTTCTTATCACTAACTTCGATAACAATCACAATTTAGATAGGCTCAATCCACGAGCCGTTCAATTTATTAAATATTTTATCTTTCATTATTGCTTATTTAAGCTAATTGGTTGATATATGGTTTTATATAAAAAAATCAAATCAAATATGATCATTTTACAATTGAAAGATAATATATTTCGTTAAATTTCTTAACATATTTTGTTTTGTTTAAGCTGGATTTTTATATTACAATAACAAAAATTTATCATATTAATATGATGTAAAATACCAGGATAAGTATAAAATAGCTTGATAAGTTAGTATGTTAAGTTATTTCTTTACTTAAATAGAAAAATAATATAATTAATTAGAATATAGGGTTTTTTGTGGGTAATTTTAAGTTATCTGTCATTCATCGTTTACCGCAAAATTATCGATGGTTAACAGGGCATATAGGTAAAAAAATCGAGGTAATGCCTGATAATATATCCAGTTCCAAGTCTAATATATTAATTGGCTTTAAAGTACTTTGCTATGAAATTAGCGATAATTTAGCGGTGTTAAAGCATTTAAGTTCAGCTTTAGACGAAATACAAATTGCTAATGATTTGCTTGAATGGCAAGGTCAAATTTGTCTTTTTATTCGTTATGAAGATGAAGGTTTAGCAACTTGTCATTTTAAAACAGCGGGTGTTGCTATTGCGGAATCAATAACGCTGCCTGCTCGTCCTTATTCTCATTAAATATTAATAGCTATCGATGATTCGACGAGCGGCATAATAACGCTTACTCCAATAATCATCATTTATTGTAGAAACAGTTACACCACTACTTGTTGATGCATGGACAAATTTATCATTACCAATATAAATACCGACATGTCGGTTGGTTGGCCCAGTTCTAAAAAAAACCAGATCACCAGGGCGTAAATTTTGTTGTTTAACCCAGTGGCCGGTATATTGTTGTTCATTTGTTGAGCGAGGTAAATTAACTCCAAATTTCTCACTAAACATACGTTGGGTAAAGGCAGAGCAGTCAATACCTTTCTTAGTTGTACCACCAAAACGGTAGGCTACACCTCTCCAGTTTGCATACTGCTCTAAAATTTTAGTTTTAATTTCCACATTGCGTACTAATTGTTCAAACTCAGCTTGCGATACTTGATAAAGTGAATTAGATTGTGCTTTATATAGTGACGAATTTGGTGAATTACAAGCGGATAGCAATAGAGTAATGACTAGTGCCGGTGTAGGCTTCATACAGTATTTCAGTAACGGTTGTAGTTTGACCATTATTGATTTATCCCTTGTTATCCATATGTGGATATTTGCCATAAAGTAAATTTGACGATATTTTATTTTTCCTGTTGAAGGCTAAAATATCAACAATATTGTTAGTTATATAAATGTATATAGCTCAACACCTTTTTCAAATACATTAATATGTTAAACATAAACAAGTTTATACAAGGAAATAAAAAATGGCGAGTTTTCTTGTATTAATTTACAAAAAAACAAATTTTTAAATTAAAAAGTAAAGTCGATATTGATAAATTTATTGTAATAAAATCTAATATTTGAGTTAAGTAGACTATTTAAAAATAAAATTATTGGTGATTAGCAATGCAAATTAGCTAATTGATAAAAAAACATGCAAAAATGGTTAACAATATTTTATTAATTTATAGTTAGTTCTTTTGTTAAAAGTTTTTATAAAATTGAGTTTGTTATTTAAAATAAATGAGTCTGTTTTCAGTAGCAAAAATTTTTTAATTATGTATAAATATAAAAATTATCATTTTAAAATTTTGTGTTAATGCGTTGTTTTTTGTTTATTAGTGAATTTTTTGATTTTATAAGTCAGATAGATGATATTTATCATTTTAAACTAGTAGTTGAAATGCCTATAGAGTGCTAAATTTAAATAGCAATTAAATTAGAATGATTAGTAAATAATAAAAAAGAGTGGTAACTTGTTATATTTAAACAATAAAATAGTAAATTTATTATCACATAAAAACTATGTTATGCTGAATTTCGTGGTTAACTATATTTTATGTTTCAATCAGATATTGAGTTATGGTAGTAAATGTAATTTTACTAAATCATTAGCAAATTCAAAGCAATTATTTAATAAAAATATTCAATAGTAGTTTTATATATTGACCAGGCTTAAACCTCTTATGGTTTTATATGAAAAATATAGCAATGCTCAGCCTAAGGGTTAGAAACCCTATTTATTTAAATAAGAATTTTTTGTTTATACTAGCATTAATCTTATCAGCACATATCTATAGTGAAACAGATAATGGCGGAGTAATTCATTTTTATGGCGCTATCACTGCACATGCTTATCAAAATATTGTAAATGATAATATGTTAGAAACGAATTATTGGCATAAATCTAGCGAAGTGGTAACGCGTGAAGTATGTAAGAATTTATTAATAAAACAGCGGCAAAAATCACTCGCTAAATATGCTAAAACTCGTTTTTTATGGGTTAATAAAACAAACAGCAGGGCATGCTGGAAATTAGCTATTTTTGATTTTATTTTCAAGTTAATCACTTTTTTTATTAATATTACTGCTCTTTAATTAAGAGCAGCCATTGTTTAAATTTTATCCATTTTAGTCACAACGCCCCATATAACGGCGCTCTGCAATGTGGATGCGAATTTTTTCGCCGATTGATAAGTATTCGGGAACTGGTATTATTAGCCCAGTTGCCATCTTGGCAGGTTTTGTTCTTGCATTGGCTGATGCCCCTTTAATACTCGGTGCTGTTTCTACAATGAACATATCAACAGTTTGAGGAAGTTGTAATGCAATAGCTTGGTTATTTATTACTAAAACTTGCAAACCAGGGATCCCTGAGTCAGTAAAGATTAAAAGTTCTTCTTCTATATCTGTTTTTTTAAAATTGTAGAGAGTGAAATCTTCATTATCCATAAATATATATTCATCAGCATCAACATAAGAAAAACTTACTGCCCGATGAGTTAAGTGGATTGTTTCAAGATTATCATCGCCTTTAAAACGTTCTTCAACTTTTTGTCCGGTTTTAATATCAGTAAAACGCATTTTGTAGAGGGTGCTGGCGCCTCGTGCACTTGGTGTTTGAATATCAATATCTTTTACTAATAGCAACTTGCCATTTAAGTTTACTGCATAGCCTCGTTTTATTTCATTGGCTTTAGCCATATGAATTCCTTTCATTAGGTAATAATAATTTTAATTTTATTATAAAATTGCCTGCAATTAGAATACAAAGTAATGCTTAGTTCCCATTTGCCTCATGACAACTAGGATCACCTAGTATGAGGCGTTGGAATTAATCTAAGCAAGGGTGATACTATTTATAAACTGGCAAAATATCAAATAGTGCTAATATATGAATAACTGCGTTAATCAAACCAAATAGGATGACAAAATAAATTAATAGATCACCGCCAGGCGCATGATAGGCTGCTTGCGGGAATTTTTTGCGACTAGCTTTAGCCATCATTGCCGGCACAATTACTGCCCATATAGTTGCTGCTAGGCCAGCAAAACCAATGGCACGAATAAAACCATCAGGATAATATAAAGCAAAAAGGGTAGGTGGAATGAAGGTTATCAAGGCGGATTTTAAACGGCCTCGATTATTATCTTTAAATTTGAAAAAATCGGCAATGAAATCAAACAGTCCAAGTGTAACGCCTAAAAAAGAGCTCGCAAGTGCCATGTAAGAAAACAGATTTAAACACTGTTTTACAATATTGTTATTGATGCTGTGATTCATTTGTTTTAATAGCGAGTCAACATTACCACCTTCAGTCATAATTTGTTTAAAGGCTGTACGAGATATATTACCTTGAATAGCATACTGCCATAAGATATAAATGACTAAAGCAATAAGGGTACCATATAACAAACTCCGAACAACTGCTTTGCTTTCCTTATGGTAATATTTTACTAAACCAGGCACATTACCATGGAAGCCAAAAGAGGTTAGTAAGTAAGGTAAAGCAATAAATGCATAAGGTAAATAATCCGTATCCAGACTATTTTTATTGAATAAGATAGTAGATGAAACGCTATTAAACATGCCACTCACTGACATAATAAAAGTAATAACCATTCCACCAATCAAAATCGTACTTAGACGGTCAACGGCTTTAGTCGATAGCCAAACTACAAAAGCAATCAATAAGCTAAACAATAAACCGGCAACAGGATGATTTATTGGTATGAACTGATTAAGATTATGCGTAATGATCGATCCACCAGCTGAAATATAAGCATAAGTTAATATATAAAGAACAAATGTAATTGAAATGCTATTTAGTAAATTCCAGCGGGCGCCAAGTAAATCTTTTACCATGGTATGAAAGCTGGCACCGCAAGGATAATTCATGTTGGCTTCTAGGATCATTAAACCAGAAAAAAACATACATGCCCAAGTATAAACTAATAAAATAATTGAACCTGTAAACCAGACGCCAGAAGTAACAATAGGAATAGAAAACATACCGGCACCTACAGTTGTGCCTGCAATGATCATGGCACCACCAAGTAAGGGAGGGCGTTTAAATTTTTGAATTACATCACTAGCCATTATTGCCTCTGATATTATTGCTTTTATGTACTAGCTCGATGATACACGATGAGTGATATTTAAGTAAATTAATATTTATTTCAATTTATAAAAAATTGTTTTTAACTTTAGTTTTAGAATGTTGTACTTGGTCGGTTTTTGGTGTTGATAAATTAATCAATGGGTTTTTGCTAAGTTATTGATCTATTGTTATTTACAGCTTGATAAAGAATAGCCTAGTGAGTTGAGGATTAAACAGATAGAAATGCAATATTGATTTATTATCTTACAATTTTAACTCACCATAATAACCATATATTATGGCTGGTTACAGATAAAAATTAACCATGATAGATAAATTTTCACCTATTTTCAGAACGATTGATTTGATGAAGGTTAGTTATTGTTGTGATTTTAACCAGGCAATTTCTTGAGACCAGATCTCCGGATTGATGGTTTCAAGAATCAAAGGTATATTATTGAAGCGGTTATCCTTCATAATATAACTAAAAGCGCTGTAACCGATATTACCTTGGCCTAGGCTTTGGTGGCGATCAATATGACTGGCAAATTGGCTTTTGGCATCATTTAAATGCATGGCTCGTAGATATTGAAAACCGACAATTTTATTAAATTGGGCAAAAGTATTATCGCAAGCTTCTTTTGTTCTTAAGTCATAACCTGCCGCAAAAGCATGACAGGTATCCAAACAAACACCCACTCGCTGTTTATCTTCAATATCTTCAATTATCGCTGCCAAATGCTCAAATTTAAATCCTAAATTGGAGCCTTGACCGGCAGTATTTTCAATTACAGCAAAAACATTTTTAGTTTGCGCTAAAGTAATATTGATTGATTCAGCTATACGGGCAAGACATACATCGACGGTAATTTTATTCAGATGACTGCCAGGATGAAAATTGAGCAAAGTAATACCTAATTGCTCACAACGTTGCATTTCATCCAGGAAAGCGGCCCGTGATTTTTTCAGTGCTTCAGTTTCCGGATGGCCTAAATTAATAAGATAACTATCGTGTGGCAGTATTTGCTGTTTGCCAAAACCATATTTCTCACAATTGAGTTTGAATTGTTCAACTGTTTCCGGTTTTAAAGGTGGAGCTTGCCATTGACGCTGGTTTTTAGTGAAAAGAGCAAAGGCAGTGGCATTGATTTCGTGAGCACGGAGTACTGCTTGATCAACACCGCCAGCAGCGCTGACATGGGCTCCAACAAATTTCATTTTTTTCTCCTGATTTTATTTTAATTATGACACTTTTGGCTTAAAAATGAAATGTATAGCGTTAAGTCATTTCGGCCATAAGAATTTCTGTTTGCTAGCTGCAGGGGATAAAAAACAAAATTCTATCGAATGTTATTGAAAAAACGATTGCATCAAACAATTTATAAATAAGCCACCGATAGTTAGCCAGCCAAAAAGGCAGATAGCCATAACTAGTGGTTTGATCCCAGCTTGTCGAACCACACTAATATGGGTAGTTAATCCAAGTGCAGCCATTGCCATAGATAATAGAATAGTATCAAGAGTAATAATGGATTGAACTAAAATTTGTGGCAATAAATGAAAAGAGTTTATGTACGCAATGATAATAAAAAATATTGCAAACCAAGGGATCACAATAGTGGGTTTTGATTGGGATAAATTGCTGGTTATCATTTTGCGATTTAGATAACCTGATAATATCAATAAAAATGGTGCTAACATCATAACGCGGATCATTTTACTGATCACTGCACTATTTTCAGCTTCAGGGCTAATTGCATGGCCAGCAGCAACTACTTGAGCGACTTCATGCACAGTAGAGCCAATAAAGATACCAAACTGAGCCAGATCAAGTGAAAACCAGTGATAAATTTGATTTAAATGGTAAAACCACGGATAGACAAAAATAGCCAAGGTACCAAAAATAACTACAGTTGCAACTGCAATTGTCACTTTATCAGCCGATGTTTTAATGACAGATTCTGTTGCTAAAACTGCAGCGGCGCCACAAATGCTACTACCGGCTCCAATCAATATGGTCGTCTGACTATCCAACCTCAAAAAATATTTACCGATCAACAGTGCAATTAAAAATGTGGAAGTTAGCATAATCAGATCAATCATAATACCAATCGTACCAACCTCCATAATCTGTTGAAACGTCAATCGAAAACCGTACAAAATAATCCCTGTTCTTAATAAATAATGTTTAGCGAATTTGATCCCTTCGGTACAAGAGGGTTTTACGACAAAATAAATGGTATTTCCAACCACAATGACCAACAGAATTGCCAGGCTTAAAGGACTTAATCCGATATTTGCAAACCATTCTTTATTACCAAGATAAACGGCAATAGTAGTTACAAACCCTGTCAATAGTAATCCAGGTATATATTTAAAATTTTTATGTTTTATTTGTGTTGTCATAATTGTTTTAACCATTGGTTTATGCAATCTGCACAATTTTATTCTGTTCTAAGCATATATCATTACAATATATCTTGAAAATAGATAGTTTTTCTATTATTTATTAGAAAAAGTGGTAAATTGATGGTTAGCTAGATTATTATGGTAGTCTGATTTATATGGTTAATTAATAAAGTGAGCATGGTTATGCGAATTACTTTTAGACAACTTGAAGTTTTTATTGAAATTTTGCAATGTGGCTCAACAATTCAGGCTGCTCAATCATTGGCATTATCACAATCAGCAGTAAGTGCTGCTTTAACAGATTTGGAATCTCAACTTGAAGTACAGTTATTTGATCGCGTTGGTAAACGTTTAGTAACTAATGAATATGGTCGGTTATTATATCCAAAAGTATTAGCATTACTTGAACAGGCAACTGAAGTTGAACAAATTGCCAAAAATGGATTAGCAGCGGTAAAAGTGGCGGCAAGTACCACGATTGGTAATTATATATTGCCAGGGAAATTGGTCCATTATCGTCATGATAATCCCACTATTCCGTTTGAATTAACGATAAATAATACTGCGGAAGTGATCAAAGCAGTACTCGAATTCAAGGTTGATTTAGGTTTAATTGAAGGAAGCTGTTATGAACCAGAATTGATTACTATACCATGGAAAAAAGACCAGTTGGTGGTATTTTGTTCGCCGAATAACCCACTGGTAGGCCGTCAATTAAAACAACATGAACTCGAAAATGAGAATTGGATTTTGCGTGAAAGCGGTTCTGGAACCCGTAATATTGTTGATCAACTATTATTGAGTAAACTAAGCCAGTGCAATATTTTAATTGAATTTAATAATTCTGAAGCCATTAAGCATGCTGTTATAAATGGTATGGGAATAAGTTGTTTATCTTATCTTACAATAGAGGAACAATTAAAGAATGGTTCATTGGTCGCGTTAAATATTGATGAACTCGAACTTTCACGGACATTATATTTAATTCATCATCAAAATAAACATTTATCTAAGGCGTTATTACTTTTGTTAGAATATTTTCAATGAAATTTTAATAATAAGATCCTGCGCAAAATTAATAATTTTCCGTCAATTATGAAGGTATCTTATAACTGGGAATAGTTGCTTATTCCTGGTAACTCTATCTGTTACAATCACTGATGTTAAGATCCACGTTGAATAAAAGGTCATTAATGTCAGAACAATCTACCCAGACATCACCGGGCGCTACAACAAAATTGCGTCGAGAACTAAAAGCACGTCATTTGACGATGATAGCTATCGGCGGCTCTATTGGTACCGGATTATTTGTTGCTTCCGGCGCAACGGTAGCGCAAGCGGGGCCAGGTGGTGCTTTATTATCTTATATTATTATTGGTTTAATGGTTTATTTTTTAATGACCAGTTTAGGTGAGCTAGCAGCTTATTTACCCGTTTCCGGCTCTTTCTCTACTTATGGTTCACGATATGTCGATGAAGGCTTTGGTTTCGCTCTTGGCTGGAACTATTGGTATAACTGGGCGGTCACTATAGCTGTTGACTTAGTTGCTGCGCAACTAGTTATGGGATATTGGTTTCCTGCAATTGATGGTTGGATTTGGAGCGCGATTTTTCTGTTTATCATTTTTATGCTTAATTATATCTCTGTGAAAGGATTTGGTGAGGCAGAATATTGGTTTTCGTTAATTAAAGTCATTACCGTCATTATTTTTATTGCGATTGGCGTATTGATGATTATTGGTATTTTCCGCGGGGCAGAAAATGCTGGCTGGCATAATTGGCAGATTGGGGAAGCACCTTTTGTCGGTGGATTTTCGGCAATGATTGGGGTTGCTATGATCGTCGGTTTTTCTTTTCAGGGTACGGAATTAATTGGTATTGCTGCTGGCGAATCTAAAGATCCGGGTAAAAATATTCCTAAAGCGGTACGTCAAGTATTTTGGCGGATTTTGTTATTTTATGTTTTTGCTATATTGGTGATCAGTTTAATTATCCCATATATGGATCCACGCTTGTTGCGTAATGATGTCAGTGACATTAGTGTCAGTCCTTTTACCTTGGTTTTTGAAAATGCAGGATTATTATCGGCTGCTGCTGTCATGAATGCGGTCATTTTAACGGCAGTATTATCCGCCGGTAATTCAGGTATGTACGCTTCTACCCGCATGTTATATACCCTGGCTAAAGAAGGAAAGGCGCCAAAAATCTTTTCACGCTTATCACCGGGAGGAGTTCCTCGTTATGCTTTAATTGCGACTACCGTTGTGGCAGCACTCTGTTTTTTAAGTTCAATGTTTGGTAATCAGGTTGTTTACTTATGGTTATTGAATACTTCAGGTATGACCGGATTTATTGCTTGGTTAGGGATTGCTATCAGCCATTATCGTTTTCGTAAAGGTTATATGTTACAAGGCTATGATTTGAATAAATTGCCTTATCGTTCAAGCTTTTTTCCAATTGGACCTATTTTTGCTTTTGTTCTCTGTTTAGTCATTACATTAGGCCAAAATTATCAGGCATTTTTAGTTGATAAGATTGATTGGTATGGTGTGATTGCTACCTATATTGGTATTCCTCTATTCCTTGCTATATGGTTTGGTTATAAACTGATCAAGAAAACGCATTTTGTTCACTACCAACAGATGGATTTTCCTGAGTATGATCAAAATCTAAACAAGTAATTGTCAATAATCCTCTCGATTTTCTATAAAGACACACGTATTTTATGCGTGTGTCGAGCGTTAATTTTTTACCTAGGTCAAAGAATAAATAAAAAAAAGTAACGTTAGTAATAATCGTATTGATAATAATTATTATTTGCTTTATTGTTACGCGCAAATCGGATCAGTTGAATGGAGAGGCAATCAAGTGAAGTTTGCGTGCAGTTTTATTACCAAGAGCGTTAATAGTTGTTTATTAGCGGGTATAACGTTAATGACATCGTTTGCAGCATGGTCAGTAACGGTTACTGATATAGCGGGTCGCACTGTTCAGGTACCAGATAAAGTAAATCGTATTCTGTTGGGAGAAGGGCGCTTATTTCATGCGATTGCTTTACTGGAAGGAAAAAAACCTTTAGCGCGCATTGTTGGTTGGCAAGGTGATTTTCGTAAACTTGATCCGCAATCTTATGCTGTTTATAAAGCCAAGTTTCCAGAAATTGAAAAAATTCCCTTAATTGGTAATACCAGTGCCGAAAGTGTTAGTGCGGAGAAAGTATTAACACTAAATCCTGATATTGCTATTTTTGGCCTATCTGGCCACGGCCCGGGCAAAAATAGTGAATTGGTCATGCAACTAGAAAAGGCTGGTGTGCCAGTTATTTTTGTTGATTTTCGTAGTGAGCCACTGAAAAATACTTTACCCAGTATTCGCTTATTGGGTAAGGCGTTGCAGCGAGAGCAACAGGCTGAAAAATACGCCAATTTCTATGAAAAAAATCTTAAGCTAGTAACGGATATTACTAATAAAATTCCTAACGATAAAAAACCGACTGTTTTTATTGAATTAAGAGCGGGTTCCTCCGAAGACTGCTGTGGTACAGCGGGAAATGGTAATATGGGCAATTTTATTGATCTAGCTGGTGGAATAAATATCGCTAAAAATGCGTTACCCGGACCATTAGGGATGATGAACCTTGAGAAAGTGATTGCTGATGATCCGGCAATTTATATTGCCAGTGGAGGCAAGATGCCTGGTAGCAAAGAATTAGGCGTACAATTAGGTGCCTTATCAACAGAAAAAGCAGCTATAACAAGTTTAACCAAAATAACTGAACGTAAAGGTATTAACACACTCTCAGCGATTAAAAATGGACGTAGCTATGCTATCTGGCACAATTTTTATAATTCGCCTTATAACGTTATTGCCACTCAAATTTTTGCTAAATGGTTCTACCCAGATAAATTTGCCGATCTGGATCCGCAAACTACGATGAAAGAGTTATATCATCAATTTTTAGCCATAGAACCAACGGGTGTTTACTGGGTTAGTCAAGACTCATTAAAAAGCAGGTAATTATTTGCATGAGTATGACGACTGAAACTATGTCAGCTTTTAGGCAGCAAGCTAACCATGATGGCATAAATATTAAAGCGCATTATCAATATATATTGAAACGTCGGATTATATTGATATCGTCAATTATTATGTTAATTATGCTGTCATTAGTAATTGATTTTACCTTGGGCCCATCAGGTCTTTCTTTAGCTAAGCTATGGCAAACGTTGATCTCACCTGCGAGTGTTGATATTGCTACACAAGTAATTGTTTGGGATATTCGCCTACCTTATGCATTAATGGCTGTTATGGTTGGTATGTCACTTGGACTTGCTGGTGCTGAAATGCAGACTATCTTAAATAATCCGCTAGCCAGCCCTTTTACATTAGGTGTTTCTAGTGCTGCCTCTTTTGGTGCCGCATTAGCGATTGTTTCTGGCATTGGCATTGCCGGTATCTCTGAACAATGGTTTATTTCTGTCAATGCTTTTATCTTTGCTTTACTAGCGGTATTAATGTTGGATGCGATCACTCGTTGGACACGCATTGCAACTTCCGGCGTGGTACTGTTTGGTATTGCATTAGTATTTAGCTTTAATGCATTAGTTTCGATAATGCAATTTATTGCCACTGAAGATACCCTGCAGGGATTGGTCTTTTGGACAATGGGGAGTTTGGCAAAGGCAACGTGGGCTAAGCTGGCAATTATGGCAGTCATTTTTGCAGTTATTTTTCCCATCTCCATGCTGAGTGCTTGGAAGTTAACTGCGTTACGTTTAGGGGAAGATCGCGCAATCAGTTTTGGTATAGATGTTCGTCGATTGCGTTTGGGGACATTATTAAGAATCAGTATGTTGGCAGCTTTATCCGTCGCTTTTGTCGGCCCTATCGCTTTTATTGGTTTAGTTGCTCCCCATATTGCTCGAATGATGTTTGGTGAAGATCATCGATTTTATTTACCAGCCAGTGCTTTAATTGGCGCTTTAGTACTATCGATGGCTTCGATTGCGTCAAAGAATATTATTCCCGGCGTCATTATACCTGTGGGTATTGTAACTTCATTGGTCGGAGTTCCTTTTTTCTTGAGTATGATCCTGCGTCATAGAGGAAATATTTAATGATAAATGGATTACAAATAAATCAATTTAATGCAGGTTATCCTAAATGTCCGGTGATCCAAAATTTGTTCACCGGTATTTTACCTAAAGGCAAAATTACTGTTTTGCTTGGGCCAAATGGTAGTGGCAAATCTACTCTATTACGTTCTTTGGCTGGATTAAATAGCGCAGCAGGCCAGTTATGGTTAAATGGCCTGGATCTGATGACGATGAATTTTGCTCAACGCGCTAAACAAGTTGTTTATTTGCCCCAATCATTACCGGCTGGTGTTCATTTACATGTGCTGGAATCAATTATTGTTGCCCAACGTGCTGCTAGCGGAGAGTGCCATCAAATCTGCCAATTAGAGGTGATGAAACTGCTACGGCAATTAGGCATAGAGCATCTGGCCTTGTGTTATTTAGATCAGTTATCAGGTGGACAAAAACAGCTAGTGGGTTTAGCCCAATCCCTTATTCGGCAACCAAAGCTATTGTTACTTGATGAACCATTGAGTGCGCTGGATTTAAATTATCAATTTCATGTTATGGATCTAGTGGCTAAAGAAACTAAGCGCAGAGATATTATTACTATTGTTGTTGTGCACGATATTAATATTGCCTTAAGACATGGTGAACATATATTAATGTTAAAAGAAGGTTGTTTGGTTGCAGAAGGTTCGGCTGAAGAAGTTATTACAGCTGAAAATTTGGCTAATGTTTATGGTGTCGTTGGACGCATTGAGCACTGTTCACAAGGGGTTCCTCAAGTATTAATCGATGGATTAGTTGCCAATTTATTCTAATTGAAATCTCAAATTAGGTTGTGCTTTTCGAGTGAAATAAAAAATTAATAAAAAAAGACCGGGAAAATTAATTTCACTGGCATCTGAGCTTATGTTGATTTTCTGACTAATAAATAATCCTGCTATTTCTTGGAGAATAGGGAATGAATTTTTTTAATAAAAATAAATTAACATTAATAATTATCGCGTTTATTTCTGCGGCCGGTTATGTTGCTGAAGATAGTGACACCATTATTGTTACTACCGCATCTGGCTTTCAGCAGAAAATTGAAGATGCGCCTGCATCTATATCAGTCATAGCAGGTATAAATTAAAGTATTTAAGTATCAATAATGTATATATCGCTTATCACTATTATTCACTATTCATTCACTATGAACTACAGCTCAATCCATCCATTACTTCTGTCATCTTGATATTTAGCTGTCATTTCAGCTGACTTATGCCCAAGTAATTTTTGGGCAAATTGACTTCCCATCTTCTCTGTATAGAGTCTTGCTGATAAACTACGGATCTCATGAAAAGAAGGAGGCAATCCTTCCCAAGATAGTTGGGTTTTATCTCTTAATTTTGCAAAGTTCTTAGATATCTTTTCTAATGAAAATTTCTTGCTTTTATCATTGATAATATATTCAGAATTACTTTCATTAACTTTAATTAAAGTTGATAGTTTAATATTTATTATTTCAATATTTAAAGGAATTGCTATTTTGGTTCCTGTTTTTTGTTGAACGACCCATAATTTATTATCATAAACATCAGTCCACTTCATTTTAGAGATATCTGAAATCCTTTGACCCGTAACCAACGCTAATTGCATTGCTTGAGATAACCAGCTATTTTTGTCATCTATAAAACTTAAAATAGTGTTAAATTCATTGAGTGAAAGTCTTGATCTTTGAATTTTTATTTTTGGTGTTTTTGTTAGCTCAGCAGGATTTGATTGTATTAAACCACTAGCCGATGCTTCCTTGAAGCAGTCAATCAAAGATACTCTCAATATTTTCGCTGTAGTTATTTTTCCTTCATGAATAAAGGTATAAAGAAAATCTGCAATCTGTTTCGTGGTTATGTTTTGAATCGGCGCATTAACAAATCCTTTTCTAATCACACCTATTCTTTGCTTATAGTCTTTTAATGTTTTCTCTCTTAATCCTCTTGTTTTCAATATTTCTTCATATCTATCTAAAAACTCATGGAAATAGACAGTTCCCTGTCCGTCGATCCTTTCTGTTAGTGGCTTTACTTTCTCTGCTTTGAGCAATAACTGATTTGCACTAATAGCCTCGTTAATTGCATAGGCTTTGTTTCTACCCAAACCGTATTCCTTCCGTGTACGTGGGTCTCTATAGGAATAATACCCGTTTCTTTTGTACAGGTTAGGGGGCAAATCCCGATTTTTTGTTTTTCTGATTCTGGTCATGGCCTATCCTTTGCAGCAACATACTTTTATGACTAACTTCGTTAATGCTGTTAACTTTGACTGCACACTCTTCAACTAAATATTCTCTTCCATCCTTGATGGGGGGAGGTTGGATTAGCCCATTTCTAACCCAACCCCTAACTGTGTCCATTCTTCTTGGCCTATCCCTCCTTGCATTCCATTCTGCTAAAGTAATCATGTTTATTTATCCTCATTCAAAAACACACACTATTCTCAGGCGCTTCA
>JACXIX010000130.1:0-366119 GCA_014737535.1 Bombus cullumanus | reverse complement strand
GTTAATTATGTTTAAAAAGCCACCTAAGGGTGGCTTTTTGACGTTTTATCTACTGATAATATTTTGATTTTAGATATAAAAAATAAAATCATATTTAGCGGTAGGAAATTGAGCTAGCCTATTAGAGAATGCGACGTATTAACCTATCTACGCGGATCCTGCGTAAACGGCGAATAAGTTTTTTAATTTTTACTGGATAGCGTTGGATATTTTCAAGCTCTTGATAATGTTTCACAATATGAGTATTTGTTGTGATACATTTTAATTCTTTGTTTTTTTGCTGTAGTAGAACTTTTTGGGGATCATGAATTAAAATTGCATTTTCCAAATCCAGTCCCCATGCACGTGGATTTAGATTATTGCCAGTAAGTAATTGCCAATTATTATCTATCCAAATTCCTTTTAAATGATAGCTATTGTCCCCGTCTTTCCATAATCTGATGGTTAATTGTTGGCTATCTACAAAGTGTTGTAACCGACAAATAAATCGACGTAGATTAATTTCATATAAATATGGTAATGCACTGATAATTTTGAAAGGTTTTTCTGGTGGAATATAAAAATCATTAGCCGTTTTATCGCCAATGATAATTTCAATATGTTTGCCATCACGTAATAATTTACTAATTATACGCGTTAAAATAGTAGGTAAATTAAAATAGGGGGTACAGATAGTCATTTTTTTTTCTGTACTGTTCATTAAATGCATAATAACTTTATTTAATTCATTTTTTTTGCCTAAACCGATTAATGGAGTTACTGCTAACTCTTCATTGGTGGCATTATTGTGCCATTGATAGTGACAACTTTTTAAACTATGACGAAATTGTTTAATCAAACTTTTAATTTGAGTATTTCGCGGGCGATGTGCTTGATCTAGACGCTGAATGGCGGGTGAAGATAGCAAGCTTTGGTCGATAAAACTTTTCATTGTCGCTGCTAATTGGGCATTATCTAATATATGATAACGATCGTAGCGATAACGTTGATGTTGTTGCAGATAGACATCATTAATACTGGCACCACTATAAATAACGGTATCATCGAAGATGAAGCCTTTTAGATGTAAAACACCTAGTGCTTCACGTGTATTGACAGGGATACCAAAAATAGCAATATTCACTCCTGGATGAGCCAGCGCCATTTGATAATACCAATCAGCATTAGTTGCGCTGGCATCTGCACCAATGCGACCACGTTGCGCTCGATGCCAGTCAACCATTATTTTGATATCTAATTCAGGTCGCGCCCTTTTTGCTTGGTAAAGCGCATTTAATATGTCGCGTCCAGCATCATCATGTTCGAAATAGAGTGCAGTAATATAAATATACCGTTGAGCGTTGGCAATTTTGTCTAACAGGGCTTTACGGAAACTTTCTGTTTGGTAAAGCGTGACAACGCCAGTGGCAGACTGAGGTAATTTTGCTAATTGCTCAAGATATTGTTGATGCTTTGCTTTTTTTAATTTGGACAACATCACAGTGTAAATTTTCTCTTTTTTATTAAGGGAGTAGATTATATACTCTTGTTTAGGTTTATTGAAAATTAGTGATTCATGATACCATTAGTTTAATTTTTTGTATCTATTAATCCCAGCTATGTTGAGCGATTGTTCAGTCATTATTTACTACATTATTAGGCCTATATAGTTATAAGATTATTTTCTTTATAGTGCTAAATCTAGGTTGACAATACTATCTTCAAATTGAAGATCGAGATTAAAACCTAATTTTTGTGCTAGTTGTAGCATTTTTTTATTTTCAGGCATGGTAATTGCGGTAAGTCGCTGAGTACCTCGGCTACGGCTATATCTGATAATTTTATCCATTAGTTGATATCCAAGTGTATTACCTTTCATATCAGAACGGACTAAAACGGCAAATTCTGCTTGCTGATTGTCAGGATCCTCTACTACGCGAACTACGCCAATGATCTCGGAATTTTTTTTAATCGCAATAAAAGCCATTTCGCGGTCATAGTCGATTTGGGTCATATTTGCTAAGTCATCATGGGTAAATTCGCTAATTTCACTAAAATAACGATAATAAAGATCTTCTTTGGTTACCTGAGTAATAAAATCTTTAAGTAGATGTTCATCTTCCGGTAGGATAGGTCTAAGTAGACACTTTATGCCATTTTTAAGAGAAATAATTTCTTCTAATTTATTAGGATAAGGTCTAATTGCTAATCTTGCCTTAGGATCACCAACAATAGGGCAGAGTTCCATTGCAACATCCAGTAAAGTGAATTCATCCTCAAAAGCCAGCAGGGGATGAATATTTAGTCGTACAATCTGCGGACAATCTATCAGTAAGTTTGAAACACGGACGAGTAATTGGCAAAGACCATCAATATTTAGTTGATGGGATGAATTTGTTGATTTTATTTTTTGATTTTTTTAATTGCTTGAATAACTAGATATCTGGCTAATGTCATGTTGAGAGGGGGGAGCGCTACCGCAGCATGGGTTTCTGGCTGCCATTCAATATCACCATCACCTAATAAGATCAAAGGACCAAAAATGGGATCTTGTTCAATTGCTATTTTTAACTCGAGAGAACCTGCTTTATTTGCCATACTTTGTACTAATAGGCCTTGAATCATGGCGTTAGGGAAGTGTTGAGCGGCGCGATCAAAAATTCCCTGGCTAGCATCTGCCACTTCTTTGGCATTGCGTAAATAAAGCATAACGCCTTGAATATCAGATTTGTGAGGAATATCTGCCGAGCGTAATTTTAAAGCAACCGGATAGCCAATTTTTTCAGCGATAGCGATTGCCTGATCACTATTATGGGCTATCCATGTGGGTAATATTTTTAAGCCATAGGCGCGTAAAATAGGTTCCACCTCATGCGTATCAAGCTGGGTTATCCCTTTTTTTAATGCTTTTTGAATTAATGCATGGGCTTTTGTTGTGTTAGCGGTTAATCCAATAGGTAATGCCGGTGTTTCTGTCAATTGTTTTTGGTTACGGCGATATTCTACCATATGCATATAAGCAGTAATGGCGCCTTCCGGTGTTCGATAAGTTGGAATACTCGTTTCACTAAAACGTTTACGGGCATCTTGGGATGAATATTCGCCACACCAGTTAGTTAATATAGTTAACCATTTACCGCGGGGATGTGATTGAATGGTGTGAATGATCCTCTCAGCGGTAAATAAACTGGGGGCAATAGTACTAGGCGAATGAATAAGTAATATAGCATCATGATCCTGGCTATCTAACATAATATTAAGGATTTTGATGTAGCATTCTATGGTTGCATCATCACCGATATTAATTGGATTTTGATTTGAGTGAAGATTGGGAAAAATGGCTTGAATTTTTTGTTGCGTATTAGTATTCAGTTTTGCCAGCTTTCCTTTGCGCCGAAAAAGCTCATCGAGGGCCATTGCGGCGGGCCCGTTACCATTACTAATAATAGAGAGCCTGTCCCCCTTTAAAGGGGACATGTGACTTAATGTTTCTACTGCGGAAAACATTTCATGGGTATCTTGCACTCGAAGTAATCCCGCTCGTTGAATAGCTGCGTCATAAGCAGCATCAAAGCTTTGGACTTCACCTAGTAAATATTGTGCTTGTTGAGTACGTCCGCTTTTAACAACTAGAATCGGTTTATTACGTGATGCACTGCGAGCAGCTGAAAGGAATCTTCGCGCCTGCTGAATATGTTCTATATAAAGTAATATGGCGCTGGTTTTATTATCTCTAGCCAGAAAATCAAGTAGATCATCGATATCAATATCCAAACTATTTCCCAGCGCAATAAAGTAAGAAAAGCCAATTTTACGCTGTTGTGCCCAGTCCAGAATAATATTTGAAACTGCAGCAGATTGAGAAATAAAAGCTAGTTTGCCTTTTAAGATTGGAATTGGTGAAAAGCTGGCGTTTAGTTGTTGCCAGGGGGCTAGGATCCCCAAACTATTGGGCCCCAATAATCTTATATTGTACTGCTGTGTTAATGCTTTAAGTTTCACAAACTGAGAAGGTGGCGACGAGAGGATAATGGCCGCTTTACAACCCATTTTACCCAGTTGTTTTAGACAAGCTAAATTTCTATCTGAATTTGTGCAGATAACCGCTAAATCTGGTGAAAATGGTAATTTATCAATTGTAGGATAGGTGAGTATTCCCATTACCGCATTTTTATTTGGTGTAACCGGCAGGATCGGGCCTGTAAAGCCACTAGAAAGTAGATTCTTGATAATCACAGATCCTGCTCGTTCTGGTTTTTCTGAGGCACCAATAACTGCAATGGATTTAGGTCGCAATAATGCGTCGAGTCCACGCTGGCTCATAGATATTTACCTTGTCATGGGTATTGTCTATCAATGTAGCTGATATTTTCGCATTTTTCTGTGATTTTTGCCGCCAGAGGACAAAGTTTGTTGGTCAGATACTATTTATAAAAAATAAATTATGAAATCATAATTTCATAATTATTAGTTTCTTATGAATATTTTTTTCATTCTTTAATGGTTGTTATTTTAATATCACACAGATTCACACGATAAAGATTAAGTGGTGTTAAAAAAATTAGCTTGCTTTTGAGAGCGGAATTTAAAAGTAAAAAAATATAAAAGTTTATTATTTTAAATAGTAAAGAATATTATGTTGTTTTTTGTTAAATAAAAAATAATTTCATCATATTACTGGTGGTAATTATTACTCTAAAAAGAAATTAATAAAACGGTGTTTTGAGCGATACGGTATTGGCAATAATGGAGAATTCAACATCATAGAGGTAAACATGTTTAAGATCTTTAAAAACGAAAATATTTTATTTTCCCCCATAGAGCCCGACCTTATTAGCGAAGAACAGCCTAAAGTAAAAAAGGACTTGGCAATTTTAAGCGAAAAATTAACTTTAGATAGTGGTTTAGGTGATAGGCAAGATTTGCAAAATAAAAAATTAGCTAGCTTACTGGAGAAATTACAAATCAGAGAAGCGGGTGATTGCTTTGAGTTAGTTGAAATTGATTTGACGGGTATGGAATTACCCGCAGAGATTGATCTTAGTAACGTTAATTTAATGCACAGTAAATTAGTGGCGGTTAAGATGATTAATGCTGATTTACAACATAGTAATTTGTCTAGCGCGGATTTGAGCAAAATAGATTTAAGGAATGCCAAATTAAATAATGCCATTTTGAAGTGGACGATTTTAACAGATGCGAATATCGCTAATGCGGATTTGCAAGACATAGATCTCATGAATGCTAATTTAAAATATTGCAATTTGGCAATGGCTAATTTGAGCAGAGCTCATCTACAGTATGCTGATTTAATGAGAGCTAAGTTGAAGGGAGCAAATTTATCGCAAGCATTTTTATTGTGTAGCATTATGCAACGTGCTGATTTAACTGCCGCAAATATGTTAAATGCTGAGATGTCCAATACAGATTTAACGGAGGCTAATTTGACTAACGCTAATTTAGAACAGGCCAGGGGGGTAAGTTCAATATTAACTAATGCTAAATTAATAGGTGCAGACTTAACGCGAGCTCATTTTCGTAGCGCTAAGATGCAAAATGTAGATTTTACCAATGCCAGTTTAATTAAGACCGATTTATGTGGCGCAGATTTAACTAATGCAAATCTCACGGATGCAAATTTAAAAAATGCTAATCTAACCAATGTTAAACTCACTAACAGCAATTTAAGTGGTGCGACAATATCTTTGCAATCGTTTATTAACTTAGATCTCCAGTCGATTATTTTGCATAAAGCCATTAATTTATCGATTGAGTTAAAGTTGGAACAAAATAGCCTTGATCGATATTTAAATCATATAAATAATCGAGAGACTAATAGTGTTTTAACCCAGATTGCCAGCATTGATAAAATGCCCGATGCGGCAAAAATAGATATGATAAAACAAATTATTGCATCATTAACAAATCAGCGAGTTGACACGTCCGCTGTCGCAGCATCATTAATCGATATTTTAGCTGAACCACCCTTTTATGCTGATACTGAAATTTCAAATTGGCTAAAAAGTGTTTGTGCTAGCTATATTGAAAAATTTAATGATTGGCCGATGCCATTACAAAAAGAATCGGTTATTAATTTGATGATTGATACTTTCCAACATTATCCTGATTTACTTTTTAGCGGTAATTCAGCCTTTATATAGACTATTTCTCAAGCTATATATAAAGTTGATTCAGCGCAATTAAAAGAAAAAGCGATCGCTATTTATGAGCATTACCTAAAAAGTAGCCAAATCCAACCTTATGTCCAGTTGGATGATTTTGGCTGTTATGGTGATAATAAAACTGATTGGTCAGACAAAAATGCGGCAAACTATATTCTATTTTCTCCTAACGAACAGGGTTATGCCATGATGTTGTCGCAAAATGTACTAACTGGAATGTTAATGCCAAATCTAACAGGCAAAGATCAAGTATTAAACCAATTTTTTCTTTACCAGCAACAAAATAATTTAAATCAAGCTGATTATCAATTAGAGGATATTTTAAAAAATAAATTTCCAATATTTTATAGCGGATATCAATCTCTGCTTCGAATAAATACTTTTAACCGTTTGCTTGATTTATTAGACTTAGATGAAAAATTGTATGACTTATTTATTGCAGTAACAAAAAAAGCTATTTCAACAGAGAAATTAGTTAACCCAGAAGAACAAATTCAATTAGAAAAGCTATTAACTAATAAAGCCTATCAGGTTCTCACGCCAGTTAATTATCAATTAACAGAAAAATTTTATCAGGATATTCTCAATACTTATAAATTAAATGAAGCAACCGATAAGGAAAAAGCAGAAAAAATATTTAGCTTATCAGCGGTATTTGTCAAATATACTTCTAGTGCTATTTTGGGTACTGAAACCGAATCACCTAATGCTTTAAGATATTTTTCCTGTGCGATGTTGAATAAAGCTTATGAAATTTGCCCGTCTATTTTTGATTCCGAACAACAAGTTACCGAGTGGAAAAGTCGATTGCTTGGCTTAGAAAAAAGTTTTTCTTGTACTTCGCTATTGTTCAGTGAAATGATAGATCACGCAAGGAAACAATTTCCTAATCAATTAGCAACAGTATTGCCGCCTGATTGGTATTAAACATTAATCTAAATTTTATCGAGATGATTTTTTAGCTTTATCGTTGACGAGGTTATATATTATTTTGAGTGTCTATTAGCAAATAATAGCGAGTTCTCTGACTTAGGTTAACAGCGGTTTTCATATTGCCATTTTACCCATCAACATTTGATTTGAATGGTTTACAATCAATGGTATGTTGTAAAACTAAAACTTAGCATGATATCTATAACATACAGGCCCAATGATAGTTAATGATAAGAATTAATACTCAGAGAACTCACCGTGATATATGAACATATTAAGCTAACTTTTCCATACGGAAAATATGTCCTGTACTGTAATTAGTGCCATCTATTGCGCCGGCTAATAGTGCACCGCCTAAATTCATTATTGTACCAACAGGATCACCAATTTTTGCCCAGCCTACCGATGATCTGGCAAAGGCTGAGGTATTAGACCTAAAACCATTTTCAACCTCAGAGCTATCCTGTGCATACTGCCGAGCTTTCCAACTGGGTATATCTACCCCGTAAGTTCCCATACTACCGTTTATATTGTATATTGCTTGACCAAACGGTTGATGGCAATTCTGAGTCTGTTCTGAAAGCAGTTGTCGAGTTTGGCTCAATTGCTCAGGAGCGACTTGGTTTGGAAATAGTGCTTGATTAACACCAACAACTAAATCATTAAGTATCTTCATTTTTCCCCCTAGTTAAGTATTTAAAGGTTGAGCCTAAAATTAGTTATGTGTATTTAAATTTTTTGCTAAAAACTTACTCATCATGCTTAAGTAATGGCAATTGGTTGCTTTTTTTGTAACAAATAAGTTCATGATGACAAATTGATTATGCTATGATTTCTAGCATTAATTCAGAAAATTGAACAAACTCATCAAACCGGCCGATTAAGTTTTTTTCAGAAAAAACCATATCAGTAAATCCTTGCCAAATAACTAACTGTCTATCATCACTTATTGCTAATACGGGTTGATAGAGTTGATGATTTATTAAATTAAATTTCATCAACTCAAGAATTTTTTCTTGATTGAGAGTTTGTAATACAGTGCATAAAACCAATCTACCCACCGGGTACTCAATTAATCTAACAGAAAATTTTCCATCGACTCTGATGGAAAAATCAATTTGATTAAAATTTATTGGTAATTGCAGTCCAATATTTTCATACAGTAATGTTAATTGAGTCGCAAATTCATCTCTCATGTGTTTATCCCTTGCGAATAATACAAATTAGATGGTTTAATTATTAAATGAATAGAATTTAATCATGATCAGGTATAGACCTGAAATATTTTATGTTTTGTCAAAATACACATTGGTAGCTAAAAATAAGGTAAACCTAAAGGGGAGCAAATAATTAAATAAGCCTGATTTAAAAAAAACAACGCTGTTATAAAAAATAATATTTTTGACTAAGGCCGACGTTGAATGAAAAACACTATGACTATGTTTGCTTTTAGAACTTAGCGAGCAGTAAAACACTTTTGGTAAGAGTAGAGATACAGCCTATACAAGCTACACTATAGCAACTTATCAATAGATAAGGCCAAAGCAGGGAAATGTCTTTTATGCTTTAGTTGGCTGAAAATCTTTCCATAGCAGCAAAATTTAATCTTTCTGAATTAATTCGTCAGCTTTCTATTTTTAGCGTTAATAATAAAGTATAAAAAAGTCAGTAGCGTTTGATCCTAACATCATGTAATCTGCCTGGCATAACGTGGCTGGAGGCACTCATGAATGATTCATATAGCGGTAAAAACGGTAAAGTAAAAGTGATGTATGTTCGTAATAACGACAGCAACACCACCAATGATCGACGAAAGAATAAACATCTTTCCACTAAAAATAAGAAATCGTCATCACGCCGTAATGATCGTAATAATGAACGTTTAACGGATGATCCCTGGAAAGCGATTTCTCAACGCCGAGATCCTGTTACTAGCCATAGTGGTATTAGTGGTAAAAGTCTACTTGATCCAGAACAAATTCGTCGCCAGCGTTTAGAAGAGACACGTATCTATGGTGAGCATGCCTGTCAAGCGATGTTTAAACATCGTCCGGAGGCAATTGTTCGCGCCTGGTTTGTTCAGTCTATTACTCCTCATTTCCGTGATGCACTCAAGTGGATGGCAGCAAATCGCAAAGCCTATCATGTGGTTAACGAAGAAGAGCTAGTAAAAGCTTCTGGTACTGAACATCACGGTGGAGTTTGTTTCTTAATTAAAAAGCGTGCTGGGTTTGATGCTGAAGCTTATTTAGCCCAATCAACTAAAGTTGATTGTGTATTAGCCGTTGAGGATATTGGTAATCCACATAATTTAGGGGCAATTATGCGTAGTTGCGCTCATTTTGGCGCACAAGGCATTATTCTACATAATGTTGCAGCAATGGAGTCAGGTTCTGCAGTTAGAACCGCAGCAGGTGGTGCCGAGTATATTAAATGCATTCAATCAGATAATTTTGCTACCACATTGAATAAATTCCGTCATGCAGGCTATACCATTGTTACAACGTCTAGTCATAAAGATAATATTGATATTGCTAAAGCAGAGTTACCGGAAAAAATAGTACTGCTATTGGAACAGGAAAGTGATGAATTGACGACAAGTCTTTGTCAGAAGGGCGATATGAGTTTATCTATTGGAGGCACCGGTCAGGTTAAAAGTCTAAACGTTTCGGTCGCTGCCGGTATTATATTGGCTAAATGGTGGCAACAAAATAAAATTTAGTCATATATTATTGAGATAGCGAGTAAAACTAAACTATCTCAACAACTAGCATAATTATTGCCTAACTTATTTTTTATCACGCCTTCTATTAATGTGCGCCTCCGCTGTTTTGGCTGTCCCCTGCAGTGAAAGGAGGTTTTGCCAACCAAAGTAAAACTAAAAGAGCAATAAAAACACCTGCTGATAACCAAAAAATTTCATTAGCTGAGATAATTAATCCTTGATCGGTAATCATTTTGGCTAGATAAGCTGATGATTGTTGCTCATTTAATCCTAGAGCGGATAATTTTGCGTAGAATTGTTGTGACTCTGGATTATAGGGGGTAATAATCTCCGTAAAATGGGCATGATGCATCGCTTCCCTTTGTGTCCATAAAGTCGTTGTCACAGACGTTCCTATCGCGCCGGCAAGTGTGCGGGTAAAATTTGATAGACTGGATGCTGAAGCGATCTTTTCAGCTGGCAAGCCAGATAAAGTAATGGTGGTAAGTGGCATGAAAAAGCAAGCAATAGCTAATCCTTGCACGAATTGCGGCCAGGCTGCGGCGGCAAAATCCATTGCCGGCTCAAATGTCCACGCGCGCCAATAATAGCATATGGCGTAAACAATAAAGCTGAAGGTAACGATGACACGCATATCAATTTTATGGCTAAATCGCCCAATTAACGGCGTTATTAATAGGGGTAAAATTCCGACCGGCGCTGAGGCTAAACCTGCCCAAGTTGCCGTATAGCCAAACACTTCCTGTAATAACTGCGGAAGTAGTACAATCGTACCAAAGTAGAGCATATAAGCCAGACTGAGTGATAAACAGCCAATGGTGAAGTTACGCTCTTTAAACAGTGAAAGATCAATAACCGGGTTATTATCTGTTAATTCCCAAATAATAAGGAAGCTCAATGCAATTACTGCGGTTATCGCAAGCACAACAATTTCTGTGGAATTAAACCAATCTAGCTCTTTACCTCGATCAAGCATAATTTGTAATGCACCGATACCAATGATCAGTAATGTTAATCCAATAGTATCAATGGGTTTTATTTGGGTTGCTGTTTCACGATCAGAGAGTGTTTGCATAATAATGAAAATAATAGCGAAACCGAACGGGACATTAATAAAGAAAATCCAACCCCAGTGATAATTATCACTAATATAACCCCCCAAGATCGGACCACAAATAGGGGCAATGACGATGGTTATTGACCAAAGCGCAAGCGCCATATTACGTTTAAGCGGAGGATAGTTATTAAGTAGTAAGCTTTGTGACAAAGGAATCAGTGGGCCCGCGACCATTCCTTGTAAGATGCGAAAGAAGATCAATGTTTCCAAGCTGCCAGCAATACCGCATAACCATGATGTCAGGGTGAATAGCCCGGTTGACCAAAGAAAAAGTTTAACTTCGCCAACACGTTTCGCCAACCAACCTGTAATTGGGATCGAAATGGCATTAGCTACTCCAAAGGAGGTGATTACCCAGGTACCTTGTGAATTGGAAGCACCTAAATTACCTGCGATTGTTGGGATTGCAACATTAGCGATGGTAGAATCCAAAACCTGCATAAAGGTCGCTAATGATAGTGCTAATGTCATCCATGCCAGTTTTGCGCCTTGTAATGGCTCTTTAGCCACGATAAGCTCCTTTTATTTTGTTCCTGAATTATTATTAATAATATCGGTAACGAGTTGATCGACGGGAGCCATATCAATTTTAAATACATTAGTATGGTAAACAGGATTAGCGCGAATTTTTTGTGAAAGTGTCAGGCCATTTTTATTACTTGTATCGACGGTAACTTCACTTGATAGTCCAATCCTTAGAGGATATTTCTTTAACTGTTCCGCATCAATGGTTATCCGAACGGGTAAGCGTTGAACAATTTTGATCCAGTTACCACTTGCATTTTGGGCCGGTAATAGTGAAAAAGCACTACCGGTTCCCATATCTAAGCCTTCAACGCTTCCTTGGTAAACAACACTTTTACCATAAAAATCGGTAGTGATTTTTGCTGGTTGACCGATACGTATATCAGCAAGTTGGGTTTCTTTAAAATTTGCGTCAATCCACATATTATCGCTGGGTACTACCGCCATAAGCGGTGTTGCTGGGGTAATACGAGCACCGACTTGAACACTACGACGTGAAACATAGCCATCAATTGGGGTAACAATTTGAGTTCGTTTTAAAGTTAACCAAGCGTTACGAAGCTCAGTGGCCGCTTGTAAAACCGCGGGTTGTTTATCAAGCGGGGTATCTAACACGATAGCTTGATTAGCATTAAATTGCTCAACAGCAACATCTAAGGCGGCTTTAGCGCTGGTCACTGCTTCACGAGCATGTTGTAATTCTTCTTTACCAATAACGTTTGATTGGCCAAGTATTTCACGACGTTGAAGATCTTGTTGTAATTTATTTAGTTCAGAACGACGAAGAGAGATATTAGCTTGATACTGTCGACTATTAATCATATGTTGATGGGTTTGCCGCACGCTATTAGCTAAATTAGTTTTTGCTTTTTCCAATGCCAAAATAGCATCTTTGGGATCAAGCATTACCAGCACTGTGCCACTTTTTACAAAATCAGTATTTTCAACGTTAACGGTAATAACGCTGCCAGGCACCTGAGACATTATCTGGATTTGATTGCCTGCAATGTAAGCATTATCTGTACTTTGATGGTGTCGAAGCACTAAAAACCAATAAATTCCACATATTAATGCAGTAATAATAAAAAAAATACTGACTAGTATAATTATAGTTCGGCGTTTTTGTGTTTTAGTGGCTGTTATTTGTTGTTCATTAACGCCCATGTTGTATCAAACTCCATATTATTCATTTTACTAATGTTTAATCTACGCTTAATAAGCAAAAGTTTCCAGTAGCTTACTATTATACCACTGGAAACGGTATGGTTATTATTAATAATTTTTTATGATTGGGATTGGTTTTATGGTAATCATCAACATACTGTTTGATTGTCAAGATCATCAAGTTTAACTAATAACTTTCTCATCAATTTTTCGATAGTATTTTTTTCTTCAGCGCTAAAAACAGACCAAATTTTTTCTAAGTTTTCGTTTTGGCGAGGAAGTATTTTTTTTAAAAAGTTCGCCCCCTCTTCGGTTAAATGGAGATGTAAACAGCGGCGATCATTGTGACTTTCCTTACGTTCAATCCATTTGCGATTTTCTAGTTCATCTGCAATGCGCGTTGCATTTGTTCTCGAAGAACCTAAAGCATCGCTAAGTTCAGAGGGTTGTATACTATGGGTTTTTTGGGTATCGAGAATTATTAATGCCATAAATAACGTTTCATTAATTCCTTGTTTTTTAAGCATACTATTTCTATTTTCTAACAGTTTACCTTGAACATGCATACATAAGCGTGTTAGTAAAATTTGCTGATAGGGTAACGGAATCATTGATTTTTGTTGTTGTTGTTTGCGCTCATTAAGTAATTGCTCTATGGGAGAAAATGAAGTTTCTTTTTGTGTTTGTGTGCTTTCCATTATTTATATACCTTATTAGTTTCAGTTGGTAAGATAGCAACTGTCATAATCAATCTAAATGGTATATCAAAAGCTAAAATTATCAATTATAGTTATTTATTATCGCGAAATTTATTTTGTTATTGGTATTTAATTCATAAATATTTTGAATGTTAATATAAGAAAAATAAATTTTAAAATAGATTTAAATAGGCCATAACTTCTTATTTGCAAAATAATTTCATTATCAAATTAATAAAAAATAAATATCATTTGTAATAAATTATATACAATTAATATTAATTGATTGTTTTGTTATAACACTAACATTAAATTAACCATATATAAATTAAAATAAACAATGGTTAATCTAAACTAGCTATCTATTTGATTGTAAGATAATAAGTAAAAATTAATTTCCTTATTCATTTAAATATAGGTGAATGTCTTTATCGTCATTAAGTTGCAATACAATATAAAAATAGGTTGAAAAGAGAGCATTCAACCTATTTATGGAAAATCACATAAAATGTGTAACGATAGGATTTTTACAAGCTAGCTTTCTAAAGCCATCTTTATCCAGTTATTAAAAAGTTGTTGATGAGCTTTTATCCAACCTTGAGCATGACGTTCAATGTCAGCTTGCGAAGCTTCACCATTATGCATACGAAGATTCTGGGCATTAATATCTGTAATTGGAATTTTCATAATGGCAAATAGTTTTGCCGCAGCAGGATTCTTTTCCGCCCAAATTTTATTAGCGACGATATGCATTGTGCTAGGTGGAAAACCATAATTTTTACCATTTGCTAAAGTGGTATCACTTTTATCATTGTTTGGTAGTGAAGAAAAAGGAACTTGCAACCAGACAACGTCTTTACCCGGTTTAAGCAAGGCGTTGACCCAATAAGGTGCCCAGGTATAGTAGAGGATGGGTTTACCTTCTTTATAACGAGTGATGGTATCTGCAATCATCGCCGCATAGTTACCCTGATTGTGCTCTACGGTTGTATTTAAGTGATAAGCATTTAAATGGTTATTAATTGCGGCTTCACAACCCCAACCTGGGTTACAGCCAGTGAGGTCAGCTTTACCGTTACCATTAGTATCGAATAATTTAGCAATATTCGCTTCTTTAAATTGGGCTAAGTTGGTGATGTGGTATTTATCAGCCGTTTTTTTATCTATCAGGTAACCTTGAACTGCATTACTGATATAGATACCTTTGCGGTATAGGCGTTTATCGCCACCAACTGCTTCATATTGAGCATTGTGTAATGGCTGCCAATTAACAGCCATAAAAGTTGCATCACCGGCAGCGAGTGATGCGTAAGCAACGGTATAGTCGACCTCTTGAGTCGGTAATATTTGGTAACCTAATTTCTGCAATGCTTTATTAACGATCAAAGTTTGGAAAGTCTCTTCCGCAATGGTGCTTTGAATAGGTTGTACTTTTATACCTTTGCCAGGTAGTTCAGTAGCAGAAAGTTTAATACTAATTAATATTGTTAAAACCGCAGCCAGAAAAACAGAGTTGCGCATTGCTATTTCCTCTCTAGGGATCACAGACAGATGAGCGAGCTAAAAATTTTTTAGCTGATGAAAATAACATTATGTTTATTGCCCAAAGCGACTTTTAGTTTTTTGCAATAAACAGATAATTAAGCCAATAGGTCCCGTGTGATACCAAGCGATATTTTTTTTAATGCTGGCTTTTTCACCTAATGATTGTGTTAGTCGATCCAGAATAATTGCCAATATGACAATACCTGTACCGCCTACGGCCGCTAATCCCATATCTAATCGGCCAATTCCCCTTAGTACCATCTGTCCCAAACCGCCAACAGCAATCATAGAGGCAATAACAACCATCGAAAGTGATAACATCAATGTCTGATTAACTCCCGCCATAATAGTTGGCGCAGCAAGAGGTAGTTGAACTTTAAATAAAAGTTGATTTCGACTGGCACCAAACGATTCTGCTGCTTCAATAAGATCATCAGGAACTTGCCTTATTCCCAAAATAGTTAATCGAATGATTGGTGGTAGAGCAAAAATAATTGTAACGACAATACCAGGGACGTTACCAATTCCAAATAACATGACAATAGGGACCAGATAAACAAACGCGGGTGTAGTTTGCATTGCATCTAATAGCGGCCGAATTATTTGACTTGCAGGTTTGCTATTTGCTAACCATATTCCCAAGGGTAAACCAATTAACAGACAGAAAAATAAGGAAGTTAATACCAGAGATAAAGTGATCATTGCTTCTGACCAGGTGCCGATGGCTCCAATGAAAACCAATGAGATAAACGTCGCTACTGCTATTTTTTTATTTGCTAACTGCCAGGCTAACAGAGCGAAACAAATAATGATAAAAGTAGCAGGTAATGTGGTTAGGATATGTTCAAAACGACTTAACATAAAATCAATTGGCAGACGGATCCCCTGAAACAATGGGCGAAAGTGTAAAACTATCCAATCGATAGCCTGCGAAACCCATGAGTCCAGCGGTATTAGTGGCTGCTGGAAGGGATGCATGATATCAAAATGTTCCGTTGCTACATCTACGGGGTTATCTAACCAATCTGTAGCGCTTTCTGTCGTTACCGTGTTCCAAGGATCATTAATTATTTCTTGATTTAGGTGAGCTTGATTAACCATTTATTGTCTCCTTATCTAATGCTTGCAGTAAGATCCCTTTGGAAATAACGCCAATATAACGTTGATTATCACCAATGACAGGAACTGCACAGGGAGATTGAGCAATGGTTGAAATAAGTTCATTAAGTGGCGTGTTGGCATCAATAGCACCAGGTGAGGTTAGAATTGCCTGCTCAATATTTTTTTTATCGTGTAATGCTTGTTCCAATGAGCTAATCGAAACGATACCGACAAATTTTTGTCCTCTTTCAATTAGATAGCCATAATCACGATCTTCATCATTCAGTATTTTTAGTGCTGAACGTGGTCCAAAACCAGGAGCAACATGTAATAGGGCGTCAGGTCGACGGCGGGCAATATCCTTGGCAGAGAAGACTTGGCTAATATCGACGCCACGAAAAAACGTTTTAACATAATTGTTAACTGGATTATTTAAGATCTCATCAGGAGTACCGACTTGGATAATAATGCCATCTTGCATAATAGCGATTCGATCGCCGATCCGCATCGCTTCATCTAGATCGTGAGAGATAAAGATAATTGTGCGTTGTTTATCACCTTGTAAAGACAGTAATTCATCTTGCATTTCTGTTCTAATTAGCGGATCTAATGCAGAAAAGGCCTCATCCATCAGCAGAATGTCAGGATCATTAGCCAATGCCCGCGCAAGACCGATACGTTGACGCATTCCTCCTGATAGTTCGTTTGGAAAAGATTGTGCCCATTGTTCAAGATTAACTTGTCGTAATGCGACTAATGCTTTTTCTGTTCGTTCTGGTTTGGCAACACCGGCTAATTCCATACCAAATGCGACATTATCTAATACATTGAGATGGGGCATTAACGCAAAGGATTGAAATACCATACTAATTTTTTTACGCCGGACTTTTCGTAATTTTTCCTGCGAAATGCTAGCAATATCTTCGCCGTCGATTAAGACTTGACCTTTGGTCGGTTCGATTAGGCGATTGAGGAGGCGCACTAGGGTAGATTTTCCTGATCCCGATAGACCCATAATGACAAAGATTTCGCCTTCTTCAATGGCCAGATTGGCGTTTTTGACACCAACAGTTAAACCGGTTTTATTAAATATTTGTTCTTTATTTAAGCCTTTATCGATAAGTTTAAAAGCTTGTTTAGGGTGATCTCCGAATATTTTGTATAAATTTTTCACTTCAATTTTAAATGACATGTAATAATAATATCCTTTGATTAGTTAATTAATGGTGTATTAATTCTTCGTATCCTTATTTAAATTTATGCTTTATATAACCTAACATAATGAAATATGCTGACAACCCTATATTTAATAAAATTAATCAAAAAGAAGGGTGTTTTTTTGGAGAGAATGTGGATGGAGCCTTAATTTTGGCGCAACTTGTTTTTGAAATAATAAGGTTTTGTTTTATAACTAATTGATATTAATGTAAATATATTTATTTCTCATTAAGGCTGTTATTTTTGGCTTTATCAAGTGATCTTTAGTATAAAATTTTATTTACCAATTAAATTAATTTATGAATTTAATTAATTTTATTTTTTATAGTCAAATGCTATGGGTAATTATTGCGAAAATAGGTTTGTTTTCGGTTATCAAGATAAGAGAGAAATTGATTTGATATCTGTTATTGATAATAAAAAGCAGGCTAAATAAAGTATGCATATATAATATTCTAAACTGCATTTATTTAGCTGCTTTATTATCATTATTTAAAAAAATATTAATAAATCAGAAATTCCAATCCTCATCTTCTGTAGTAATGGTTTTACCAATAATGTAAGAAGAACCTGAACCAGAAAAGAAATCGTGATTTTCATTGGCATTTGGTGATAGTGCTGACAAGATTGCCGGGCTAACATCAGTCATTGTTTCCGGGAAAAGTGACTCATAACCCAAATTCATTAATGCTTTATTGGCATTATAGTGAAGAAATTTTTTTACATCTTCTGTCCAACCAACGTCATCATATAAAGATTCACTATATTTAATTTCGTTCTCATATAAGTTTAATAATAAGAAGTAAGCAAAATCTTTTATTTCGTCTTTTTCTTTCGCACTATATTTGATTAATGATTTTTGAAATTTATAACCGATATAGTAGCCATGGATTGCTTCGTCACGGATTATTAACCGAATAAGATCGGCAGTATTGGTTAATTTGCCTCGGCTTGACCAATACATTGGCAGGTAAAATCCGGAATAGAAGAGGAAGGATTCGAGAAAGACACTGGCAATTTTTTTCTTAAGTGGATGAGTATTACAATAGTGCTCCAGTATTAAATGGGCTTTTTTTTGTAAAGCGCTATTTTCTTCACTCCATTGATAAGCATCATCAACATCAGAAGTCAGACAAAGGGTTGAAAAGATAGAGCTGTAAGAACGAGCATGAACGGCCTCCATAAAGCTGATATTTGACATGACAGCCTCTTCATGAGGTGTTAAGGCATCTGCCATTAATGCAGGCGCTCCTACGTTGTTTTGGATAGTATCCAATAGGGTTAAGCCAGTAAAAACACGTATTGTTAGTTTCTTTTCCTCTTTTGTTAATGTATTCCAAGTTGGAATATCATTTGAAAGCGGAATTTTTTCTGGTAACCAAAAATTGGTGGTTAATTTATTCCATACTTCTAGATCCTTATCATCCTCAATACGGTTCCAGTTGATTGCTCGTACTATCGAATTTGTTATCGCCATTTGTTAAACCTATAAATTATAGTGCACATGAAACGCAGCCTTTGACTTCAGTTCCTTCTAAAGTTGATTGGCGGATACGAATGTAATAAAGGGTTTTTATACCTTTTTTCCAGGCATATATCTGAGCGCGATTAATATCTCGTGTGGTTGCGTTATCAGTAAAGAAAAGGGTTAATGATAGTCCTTGATCGACATGTTGAGTAGCAGCCGCATAAGTATCGATGATTTTTTCAGCGCCTATTTGATAAGCATCTTGATAATACTCTAAATTTTCGTTCGTTAGGTAAGGCGCAGGATAATAGACGCGGCCAATTTTACCTTCTTTACGAATTTCAATACGCGCAACAATAGGATGAATACTTGAAGTTGAATGATTAATATAAGAAATAGAGCCAGTTGGCGGAATGGCTTGTAAATTCTGATTGTAGATCCCATGCTCCATAATAGATTGCTTGAGTTTTTGCCAATCTTTAGAAGTGGGAATATGAATGGCCGAGTGTTGAAATAGCTGTTTTACTTTTTCAGTTTTAGGTTGCCACTGCTGATTGATATATTTTTCAAAATATTCGCCAGAGGCGTATTTAGAGTGCTCAAAACCGCTAAAATAGTGTTGACGCTCAATAGCCAGCTTATTTGAGGCCTGCAATGCGTAGTAAGTTACGGTATAAAAATAGATATTGGTGAAATCAATCCCCTCTTCTGAACCATAATAAATATGTTCACGTGCTAGGTAGCCATGTAAATTCATTTGCCCTAAACCAATAGCATGTGATTTTTTATTACCTTCTTGAATCGAAGGCACTGATTGGATCTGGCTCATATCTGAAACTGCCGTCAATGCTCTAATAGCAATTTCAATTGAATGTGCAAAGTCTGGGGAATCCATCGTTTTAGCAATATTCATTGAGCCTAAATTACAACTAATATCTTTACCTACATGGCGATAATCTAAATTTTCGTCGTAAATACTGGCATTATTAACTTGTAAGATTTCTGAACACAGATTACTCATATTAATTCGGCCATAAATAGGATTTAGACGATTGGCATTATCTTCAAATAAAATATAGGGATAGCCTGATTCAAATTGAATTTCTGCTAAGGTGAGAAAAAACTCACGGGCGTTGATCTTCTGTTTGCGAATGTTTTTATTATTTACCATCTCTGAATATTTTTCAGTGATGTTAATTTCCGACATAGGGACACCATAACAGCGCTCAATATCGTAAGGTGAGAATAGGTACATATCTTGATTATTTTTAGCCAAATGAAAGGTAATATCCGGGATCACTACTCCTAGTGATAAGGTTTTAATGCGGATTTTTTCATCGGCGTTTTCACGTTTAGTATCTAAAAAGCTTAAAATATCGGGGTGATGGGCGTGAAGATAAACGGCTCCAGCGCCTTGTCTTGCACCAAGTTGATTGGCATAAGAAAAGGCATCTTCTAACATTTTCATTACAGGTATGACACCAGAAGATTGATTCTCAATTAGCTTTATTGGGGCTCCAGCCTCACGTAAATTAGTCAGTAAGAAAGCCACACCGCCGCCACGTTTTGACAGTTGTAAAGCCGAATTAACAGAGCGGCCTATCGATTCCATGTTATCTTCTATGCGTAGTAAGAAACAAGATACCAGTTCACCGCGCTGTTTTTTACCGCAATTTAAAAAAGTGGGAGTTGCTGGTTGGAAGCGGCCACTAATGATTTCATCTACCAGTTGGCTAGCTAACTCCTGATTTCCTTGTGCAAGTGTCAGAGCAACCATGCATACTCTATCTTCATAACGTTCTAAGTAACGTCTACCATCAAAAGTTTTTAAGGTATAACTAGTATAATATTTAAAAGCGCCAAGAAATGTTTGAAAGCGAAACTTGTGGTTATAGGCTTGCTGGAAAAGTTTTTTTATAAAAGTAAATTCATATTGTGCCAGTATTGCCGATTCGTAATAATTTTCTGCTACTAAAAAATCCAGTTTCTCTTGTAAATTATGAAAAAAAACCGTGTTTTGATTGACATGGTGGCGGAAGTAATGATGTGCCGCCTGCTTATCTTTATCGAGTTGAATTTTATTATCGTTATCATACAGATTTAGCATGGCATTAAGCGCATGATAATCGAGTTGTTCTTGAGGCTGTACTGTCATAAAGGAAGCTCCGTATTACTTTACTGCATTTGTTGTTGCCAAAATTGTTGTAACCCTTGGCGTACTTGTTGAAGATCCCATTCAGTACCGAGTAATTCAAAACGATAGAGCAATGGTACTTGGCATTTAGCGGAAATAATGTTGCCTGCTATAGCATAAGTTTCACCAAAATTACTATTTCCTGAAGCAATGACGCCTCGTAAAAATTTTCGATTCTGTTGTTGATTTAAAAAGTAAATAACAGGTTTAGGCACAGCTCCTAATGTGCCACCACCACCATAGGTAGGTAGCAGTAAAACGTAAGGCTGTGTCGCATTTGTTAGCATTTCATTTGCATCCATGGGAATGCGGGTAGCCGGGATCCCCAATCTTTGCACAAAGCGATGGCAATTTTCCGATTTGCTGGAATAGTAAATAAGCGACTGTGTTTTCATGATATTGTTTTAGTTACTGGCTAATTGACTGATCATATCTGGACGAAAGCCTGACCAATGTTGCTTACCTGCAATAACCACGGGCACCTGTTGATAGCCCAATTTGGTAATAAAACGCAGTGCTTCATGATCTTGGGTTAAATCCACAACATCATAAGGTAAGTTTTTACGTTTTAGTGCTAGACAAGTAGCATTGCACTGTACACAATCTGGTTTGCTGTAGACGGTAATAATCATTGTTAGCTCCTTAATGCATAATGACTAAGTTTACAATCGATCAATTATTATAAATACTATATCTTGATTTATTTTTATTCAACCATACTATATATAGTGTTATCTGATTTGTGGCAGGAATTATATCTAACTTGTTATTTCAACAAGAAATAAAAAATTTGTATTTTTATAATATTTTTTTAACAATGTTCCAATAGGCAGAAATATTTTTGCAAATAGAGTTAATTTTGCTTGAGGAATAAAATGAATTGTTAAAATAGTTCTCTATTTTAAGGAAGTTGTTATGTACCACCATTATTTTTCCACTCCCAGTGATTTTCCAAGACCTTTCATTCACATTAGCGCTGATAATCATGGAGTAACCAGTGTTAATTTTGTTAAAAATATAATTGAAAAAGAAGGTAAAAATGCGCATATCGAACAGTGTATAAAAGAATTACAGGAGTATTTTAATGGTGAAAGAAACAATTTCTCTGTACTACTAAATCCTACCGGTAGCCATTTTCAAAAAAGAGTTTGGCAGCAACTTAGTGAAATTCCATATGGCCAATGTTGGAGTTATAAGAAACTGGCAATTGCGCTAGGTTCTGCTAATTTTTGTAGAGCAGTTGGTATGGCCAATTCACGTAATCCTATTGCACTTATTATTCCGTGTCATCGCGTTATTGGTCATGATGGTAAATTGGTAGGTTACAGCGGCGGGTTAGATATCAAAAGCTGGCTTATAGGTTATGAAAAGAATAGAAATAATCGAAAAATTGGCTAAAAATGTTATAATAAATATTTATAAACACGATTATTAGTTTTTTTTATTGTTTTTTTAGGTTGTTATCCTATATTACAATGATAATTTAGGTTTTTGATTAATTTCGTGATCTTGGTAGTAGACAATCAAGCATAATTTTTGCTGTACTATATGCGGCACAAACTGTGTGTTTTTATTAAGTAAAGGTAATTTTGATGTCAAAAGTTAAAGGTAACGTTAAGTGGTTCAACGAAGCTAAAGGTTTTGGTTTTATCACTCCAGAAGATGGCAGTAAAGATGTTTTCGTTCACTTCACCGCTATTAAATCCGAAGGTTTTAAGACTTTGGCCGAAGGTCAGAAAGTCGAGTTTGATATTACTGAGGGGGAGAAAGGGCCATCTGCTATCAACGTTGTCGCCATTTGATTTACTCTAAGAATTTATAATAGTCCGTCTCAATTAATGAGACGGGTTTTTATGTTGGTATGAAATTAAATGATTTATCATTTAATTTCTATGCCTTTCGCTTGTAAATCTGCATGATAAGATGAGCGAACTAATGGGCCACAGGCGGCATGCGTGAAACCCATTGCGATTGCCTCATTTTTCATTTCTTCAAATTCTTTCGGGCTGACGTAACGTTTTACTGACAGATGATGACGGCTGGGTTGCAGATATTGACCCAAGGTTAGCATGGTAACGCCGTGGCGGCGTAAGTCACGCATAACATCAACAATTTCTTCATTAGTTTCACCTAATCCAACCATTAATCCTGACTTTGTGGGTATTTCAGGATGCATTTGCTTGAATTTTGCAAGTAGTTGTAATGACCATTCGTAATTAGCGCCAGGACGCACTTGGCGATAGATACGCGGAACATTCTCAAGGTTATGATTAAAGACATCAGGTGGCGCGGTGGCTAAAATTGTTAAGGCGCGATCCATACGGCCACGAAAATCAGGCACTAGCGTTTCTATTTTGATGTTTGGATTTTTCTCTCGAATAGCAGTAATGCTATCAGCAAAGTGTTGGGCTCCGCCATCACGCAGATCATCACGATCAACGGAAGTAATGACAACGTATTTTAATCCCATATCTTTAATGGTTGCTGCTAATTTTTCGGGTTCATTGGGATCAGGAGCATTAGGTCGTCCATGGGCAACATCGCAGAATGGACAGCGACGAGTACAGATAGCACCTAAAATCATAAAAGTGGCAGTACCGTGATTAAAGCATTCAGCCAGGTTAGGACAAGAGGCTTCTTCACAAACTGAATGTAAGCCATTTTTACGCATTGCGTTTTTGATTTCTTTTATTCGACTGGAATCAGCGGGAAGTTTTATTTTCATCCACTTAGGTTTAGGTAAAATTTCTGTATGATCCGTTCTAACTGTTTTGACAGGGATCAGTGCCATTTTATCAGCGTCACGATATTTAACGCCACGCTCCATTTGAATTGGTCTACTCATAATTATGCCAGTTCCATTAGGTTCCTGCTGCGGATCAATAATAGATATATTTTATGCTAACACAGATGCTCATTATTTATGCCATGTTTCAATTTTTTTTTAATAATTATAAAAAAATTATAACAACTTATTCTGCAAGTTGAAATCCTAATAGGTTGCAGAAATGCTTTACTAGTAAAGGTTCGACATCTTTAACCTGACAGCCAGGAACTAAATCATTAAGTTGAGTCATTTGCATACCGGCATAGCCACAAGGATTGATACGCTGAAAAGGGGCAAGATCCATATTAATATTTAATGCTAGGCCATGAAACGAACAACCTTTATGAATACGTAATCCGACAGAGCATATTTTTTTTTGTTCAACATAAACACCGGGAGCTTCGCGCTGTGCATAAGCGGAAAGACCAAATTCAGATAAAGTATTAATTACCGTATCTTCCAGTGTAGTAACCAGCTCTCTTACACTCATTTGATTACGCTTTAGATCTAATAAAACATACATTATTTGCTGACCCGGGCCATGGTAGGTGATTTGTCCGCCACGATCAGATTGGATAACGGGAATATTTCCAGGCGCCAGTAGGTGCTCTTTTTTACCAGCTTGGCCTTGGGTAAAAACAGGGTAATGCTCCACTAACCAAAGTTCATCTGGCGTATCAACCGTGCGTTTTTTAGTAAACTGATGCATCGCATCGGAAATGGGTTGGTAAGTATGAAGCCCAAGTTGACGTAATATAATAGTTTCTTTTAACAATCTTTTTCTGCCGCTGATAGGGGTATATGCACTAATTATGCAGTATAACCTGCGCAAATTATTCTTACTAGCATAGTTAGTAGGGCACTTGAAATTATAAAACTCGAAAATATCAGTTTTTCCGGTTTATAATTTCAAGCACAGTAATAAATTGTGTCTACAACACCATACGAACTAATTCTAGTTTAGCTAATTCTTCATACAGTTTTTCTATCTGTTCAATATTGGTTGCTGTGATGGTAATTGATACTGAGTGAAAGTTACCTTTACTGCTTGGTTTAACTGATGGTACATAATCACCCGGAACATGCCGTTGAACCACTTCAATAATTTGATCAGTTAACTCAGGTTTAGCGACTCCCATCACTTTGTATGTAAATGAGCAAGGGAACTCTAGTAGTTCATGTAGTCTGGTTTTCATAGGTTCTCCTAAAATACTACCACCACCCTTATTACAATATTAAATGTTATATGATTTAGATAGTATACTTATTCATATTTCTTGATTAAAATTAAGTTATAAATTGAACATATTTACTATAATCAAGGTTGCAATGTAATTTTTCAATATTTAGCCAAACCAGCGCTGAAAAAACAATTTAATATAATCTAATATCATACTAAAAAATCCACCTTCATCGACTTCTTTCAATACCACCAGCGGCCGTTGTTCAATGATCTTACCATCTAATTGTAAGTTAATCGTGCCCACCACTTGGTTTTTGGCTAAAGGCGCCTGTAGTTCAGTATTGTTTAATATGTAACTGGCTTTTAAATCTTTCATACGGCCACGGGGAATGGTCAGATAAAGATCGTTTTCAATACCTAGCTTTACTTGATCAGTATTAGCAAACCAAACAGGTTGAGAGGCAAATTCCATCCCGCCTTGTAATGGGTTAACAGTTTCAAAAAAGCGAAAGCCCCAAGTGAGTAATTTTTTACTTTCTGCATCACGCCCTTTACTGCTATGACCACCTAATACAACAGATATTAGTCGCATATTACCCTCGGTAGCAGAGGCAACTAGATTGTAACCGGCAGCACTAGTGTGTCCGGTCTTAATACCATCTACATTCAGACTTTTATCCCATAACAAACCATTCCTATTTAATTGACGGATTTTATTAAAGGTGAACTCTTTCTCTTTATAAATGGCATATTCTTCAGGCACATCGCGGATCAAGGCTTGACCGATTAACGCCATATCACGTGCGGAACTATATTGCCCATCGGCATCTAAGCCATGGACAGTAAGAAAGTGAGTATTTTTTAATCCAAGCCGTTGCACATTATCGTTCATTAATTTGACAAAACTCGCTTCGTCACCCGCTACATACTCGGCCATTGCAACACATGCATCATTCCCAGACTGCAGGTTAATACCACGTATCAGTTGAGATACAGAGACGCGATCACCGGGTTTTAAGAACATTAGCGAAGAGCCTTTAAAAACCGGATTACCAGTAGCCCAAGCATTTTCGTCGATAGTAACAATATCATTCATGCTAATTTTGCCGGCTTTAATGGTTTGACCAATGATATAACTGGTTATCATTTTAGTTAGACTGGCAGGATCACGACGTTGGTCGGCATTTTTTTCTGCTAAAACTTTGCCTGAATAATAATCAATAAGAATATAAGCTTCAGCGTCAATATTTGGTGCTGAAGGTATCATATTGATTTGCATCGGATTATTGCTATTAGCTAATAGAGTGCTGGAAAATATAAGACTAGTAATTAATATTAGACTACCGATAGAACGGGAGAAAATTGCATAGTTCATAATAATATACGAGATCCGCGGGCAATATGTTAATAGAGTGGGCATCCTATTATCAGCATAAAAAAGCAATATTCTATTCTAAAACAGAGATGCCAGCTTAGTTGATTTTTGTTTTACTCTAATTAGATTTTATTGATTAATCAATAAATTATTCGCTATTTATGATAATGCTCGATTGTTGTAACTCTGTTAATATTTTATTTTTTATTTGTTCCGCTGTATGAGGATCTTGAAATGGGCCAAGTTGTACGCGATAGATATTGTTAAATGCTTGAATACGGCCAGGTGTGTTCAGTTGTTTCGAAACAGACTGTTGCCATGCTTCTGCTTTTGCTTGATCACTTAATGCACCTATTTGTACAAAGTAATGTTTAGCAGCTCCACTAGCTGATTTCACTGGCGACGGCTTAGGATGGTTATTTTCAACAATCCCATTCGTTGCTAGCGTATTGCCGATTGTCATTGGTTGGGTTGATTGAGATAAAGCGGCTGGGTGGTGAGGCTGATTCCCCGCTGTTGATTGATTGGTGCTTGCAGCCAAGTTTATGGAATGGGTTTCTAATTTCGGTGGTTTAGGTAAAGCATAACTTTGTTTAGCAATATTGACACCAAGTGTACCAGGTCCGGTTAAAGTGCCGGCAGGGGAAACTAAGATCGGATCAATTTTAATACGCGCCGTTTGCATTAAATTTAATCTATCGGCAACTGCTCGTGATAGGGCAATAATTTTACCTGATATATAGGGTCCTCGATCATTAATGCGTACTATTATCATTCTGCCATTAATTAAATTAGTAATGCGGGCATAACTTGGAATAGGTATAGTAGGGTGTGAAGCTGTGAACGCATAAGGGCTGGCTTTTTCACCTGTTGCAGTTATTTTACCGATAACTTCAGAGCCAAAAATGCTGGCAAAACCTGTTTCACTAAAATGAGCAGGATCTTTTACTATTTGATAAGTTAGACCATTCAGTTGATAGTCATTATTAGCGCCAGCATGATAAGGTTCGTAACGGGGCTCTGCTCCTAATATATCTTGTACCGGCATCTTAGGCATATCGGTATTTTGTTGAGTTTGGGAAGCACAGCCAGCTAAAATTGCTATTATAATGCTAAGTATAAGCCCGTGATAGTGCATTACAGACCTCATGGTTATAAACTTTTTGACAGAAATTTTCGGTGGGTATGGATTGACATAATAATACCGAACCCAGCCATTAAAACGATTAATGCAGAGCCGCCATAACTTACCAATGGTAAAGGAACACCCACTACAGGTAAGATACCGCTAACCATGCCAATGTTGACGAATATATAGACAAATAAAATTAACATTAGGCCACCAACCATCACTCTACCAAAGGTATTTTGTGCATTGGCAGCAATTATTAGTCCGCGCATAATTAGCAATAGATATAATGCAAGTAAAATAACGACGCCAATTAAGCCAAGCTCTTCAGCTAGTACTGCAAAAATAAAATCAGTGTGGCGTTCTGGTAGAAATTCTAATTGCGATTGGGTGCCATGTAACCAGCCTTTGCCAAATAATCCCCCTGAACCAATAGCAATTTTTGATTGGATAATATGATAACCCGCTCCAAGTGGATCCGTTTCTGGATCGAGTAACATCATAACGCGATCTCGTTGATAATCATGCATCAAAAAGAACCATAGAATGGGAATAAAACAAGCAATACCTGTGGCTGCAATGGCAATCAATTTCCAATTCATGCCTGCTAAAAAAAGGATAAACAAACCGGAAGCAGCAATTAGAATAGATGTACCCAGATCAGGTTGAGCGGCAACAAGTAGTGTAGGCAGAAATATAAGTATCAATGCTAATAGCGTATTTTTTAGTGTGGGAGGACAGAGATCGCGATTGACAAAACGTGCTACCATCAATGGAACCGCAATTTTAGCAATTTCAGAGGGTTGAAAACGAATGAAGCCAAGATCTAACCATCTTTGTGCACCTTTACTGATTTGACCAAATGCATCGACAAAAACTAATAAAATTAGACAGAAAATATAGAGATAAGGCGCCCAATTTTCATATATACGCGGTGAAATTTGCGCCATAACAAGCATAACAACAAATCCAATCGCGATTTGTATTAGTTTACGTTGCATCATATCAATATCTTGCCCACTCGCGCTCCACATGATCATGACACTATATATTGTTAAGGCAAGAATAATCAGCAACATTGGAATATCAATATGTAAACGTGTCCAAATAGGTAATTTACGTGAATTATCGCTCATATATTACTGATCTTCTTCTAGAGATACATTCGTATCCGGTGTTTGTGATGTCGTTTTTTTACCAAGCAATACATAATCAAAAATACTGCGAACAAGATCGCCAACGGCCGGTCCAGCACCACCATTTTCCAAAATAATAGTTACGGAAACGGTTGGATTTTGGTAAGGCGCAAATCCAATCATTAATTTATGATCACGCAAGTGCTCAGCCAATTTACTGGCATTGTAGGTTTCATAACTGAATACCTGTGCCGTACCTGATTTGACTGCCGCTTTATAGGGTGTGTTGGCAAAACTTCTACGTGCTGTACCGTTTGGTGCATTAGCAACCCCATACATACCTTCTTTAGCTAATTCCCAAAAGCCTGAATGAATATTGCCGATTTGGATATGTTCTTTCTGTTCATAGGGTAGCATAGCGTTACCTAATTTAGTGCCATAAAGTAGGTGGGGAATTTTAACCACGCCGTCATTAATTAACGTCATTAATACTTTGGCCATTTGGATTGGTGTTGTCGTCCAATAACCTTGGCCAATGCCTACTGGAATTGTGTCTCCTTGATACCAGGGTTTTTTATAACGTTTTTGTTTCCATTCACGCGTTGGCATAATACCTGAACGTTCTTCCGACAGGTCAATACCAGTATAGTGACCATAGCCAAATTTTTGCATCCAATCGGAGATACGATCGATACCCATATCATAAGCAACCTGGTAGAAAAAGGTGTCGGCTGATTCGACAATGGCTCTGACAACATTTAATCTACCGTGTCCCCAACGTTTCCAATCTCGATAACGTTTTTCGGAATTTGGTAACTGCCACCAACCAGGATCAAAAATTGTTGAGTTAGGGGTGACAACATTTTCACTTAATGCGGCAACGGCAATAAACGGTTTAACGGTAGAGGCGGGTGGATATAATCCCTGCGTCGTTCTGTTAATTAGTGGGCGATTGGGATTATTTAATAAAGCTTGATAATCCTTATTAGAGATACCATTAACAAATAGATTAGGATCATAGCTAGGAGTGGATACCAGAGCCAGTACTTCTCCGTTGCGGGGATCGGTGACAACAACGGCAGCTCGGCTGGTGGTTAGCAATTTTTCAATCTCAATTTGTAAATTGAGATCGATAGTAAGATAAATATCTTTGCCAGCTTGCGGTGGTTGTTCATGTAGTTGGCGTATGACTTTTCCCCGACTATTCACCTCAACTTCTTCATAACCTGTTTTACCATGTAAAATATTTTCGTAATAGCGTTCAATACCTAATTTACCAATATCATGGGTGGCAGTGTAATTTTTTAGTAGACCGTCATTTTCTAGACGTTCTATATCCTTATCATTAATTTTGGCGACATAACCGATAACATGGGTTAGCGCCGAGCCATAAGGATAATAACGGCGTTGGTAACCTTTGACTTCAATCCCGGGGAACCGGTATTGATTAACGGCAAAACGTGCAACTTGTACTTCATCTAATGAGGTTTTCAATGGGATAGAGGTAAAGCGGCGTGAACGTTTACGCTCTTTTTTGAAGTTTGCAATGTCGTCGTCAGTAAGATCAACCACATCACGCAATTGGGCTAATATCTCTGGTAAATTAGTGACTTTCTCAGGAATGACTTCTAATTGATAAAATGTTCGATTTAACGCGAGAGGAATACCATTTCTGTCATAAATAATACCTCTACTTGGTGGAACAGGAACCAGTTTTATCCGATTATCGTTGGAGCGCGTCTGGTAATCTTCATGGCGAACCACTTGTATATGATAAAGATTAGCAATTAAAATACTGACTAATATTACGATGATAATAAAAGCTATTAACGCCCGACGAATGAATAGAGTAGATTCAGCGGTGTAATCGCGAAAAGGGGTGCGCTTCTTTTTTTTTGTTTCTTTCTTCGCATTCACACTCATAACCTACATATATATGTTATTCCCGATGGTAAGGATGATTTGTTGTAATGCTCCATGCCCGGTAAAGGCTTTCAACAACAAATATTCGAACTAAAGGATGAGGCATTGTTAAGGATGACAGTGACCAACTTTGCTCTGCTGCTGCTTTACAGGCAGGAGCAAGACCTTCTGGGCCACCAATGAGAAAGCTAATATTGCGTCCATCTTGTTTCCATTGATTTAATTGTTCGGCAAGTTGTCGAGTTGTCCAGCTTGTGCCAGGTATATCTAGGGTAATTATGCGGTTACCTTTGCCTACAGCAGCCAGCATTTGTTCTCCTTCTTTCTCGATAATACGTTTAATATCCGCATTTTTCCCGCGTTTTCCCGCGGGGATCTCAATGAGTTCAAAAGCCATATCTTTTGGAAAACGATGAAGATAATCTTGAAAACCTGTTTGGATCCAATCAACCATTTTGCTACCAACCGCAATCAGTTGTAATTTCAAATTCAACTCCAGAGTTTTTCAAGTTCATACATGCGGCGACTATCTTCTTGCATGATATGAACAATTGCATCGCCTAAATCAACCACGATCCAATCCGAAATACCTTGTCCTTCAACACCAAGAGGAATTATTCCTGTCTTGCGGCATGCTTCAATTAATTTGTCCGAAACCGATGTCAGGTGACGATTAGATGTTCCGGTACAGATTATCATGCAATCAGTAATGCTAGATTTTCCACTTACATCAATAGTGACAATATCTTGCGCTTTTGTATCGACCAGTTGGTCGATAATAAATTGTTGGAGTTCAGTTCCTTGCAAAGGTTCACCTTTAATTTCAAGTTAAAAAAAATATTAATGTTTTATATTATTCAGTTATAAAATTTTGTTGAAAGAAATAAGCATAAGATAATCTATATTTTAATCTAATTTTTAGTAAAACCAGTTGAATATTTATAATTAGTTTTAGGATAAATTATCGGAAATTATGCTCTATTTTCAACAGTAGTGTAAAAAGCGCCAAGATAGTACCAATCACCTTATATACTCACAATAGTTTAAGGGTACTTTTGTCAATTTTTTATATTTATTGGTTAATTATGCGCAATTTTGATAAAGATGATGTTTATCAATATAGCGCAAAACTGCGGGTGGCAATATATCTTTACAACTTTTCCTATTACGTTTTCGTTCGCGAATTTCAGTTGCGGAAATATTTAATAAGGGAGTATCAGCCAGATATATGGCACCACAGGGTTTATGGCTGAGTATTTGCGGATCATGCACTTGATGTTGTTTTAGCCATTGTTGCATTGATGATGTTGGAAAATAGGTGGTATAGCCTGGGCGGGCGCAAACTAATAAATGACAAAGATCTAAAATTTTTTGCCAATCAAACCAGGTATCGATCGACAGTAGTGAATCTTGCCCGATAATAAAAGCTATTGGTTTTTGCCAACCGATCTGTTGCCGGAAAGAGAGTAATGTTTCAACAGTATAGGAGGCGGTTGTGCGTTTAAGCTCACGGGTATCAATAGTAAATAGAGGATTATTTTTGATCGCTAATTTTATCATTGCGAGTCTTTGTTGAACGGTTGCTTCAGGTTGTGGGCGGTGTGGTGGCACATGATTAGGAAGTAAAACAACCTGTTGTAAGCCAACTTGTTTGGCTAGCGCTTCTACGGGAAGTAAGTGACCATAGTGAATCGGATCAAAGGTGCCACCGAAAAGTGCTTGAATAGATGGGGAATTAGTTGTTTGTTTAGTTTGTTGAGTCATTAATAAAACTCTCGGGCAGTGATTTACCGCACAATAGCATAGATAAAGTTTCTAATTTTGGCCAAATTGAGTGACCATAATCTTGTTTTAAATGTAATTCAGCTTGGGTAATTAACTGTATTGCATGTTGTAGTTCGCGCAGTGGTAAGCGTTGTAGCGTAGCGCTAATAAGAGGGCGGCGCGCTTGCCAAATTTTATGCTGATCAAATAATTTTTTTAAATTTTTATCGTTACTTTGTTGTTTTAATGTCCAAAGCAATATGAGCTCACGTTGAATTATACGCAATAGAATCACTGCTTCATAATCTTCGCGTTGTAATTGTTGCAGGATATGCCAACTGCGTTTAATTTTGCCTGCAAGTAGTGCATCAACCCAATGATAAGGTGTAAAATTAACAGCATTATTTACTGCTTCTTTGACACGCGGTAAGGTGAGGTTACCGTCAGGATATAATAGTGATAAACGCTCTAATGCTTGATTAAGGGCCAGTAAGTTGCCTTCATAGCAATAGCAAAGAAGCTGATTAGCTTGTTTATCTAAGGTAACAGACATCGCTTTTGCTCGTTGCGTTACCCATTGAGTCAGTCTGGACTGTTCTGGGGTCAGACAATTAATATAGATCCCATCTTGGCCTATTTTTTTACACCAGCCACTATTCTCTTGTGCTTTAGTTAATTTGCCGCCGCGTAATATAAGTAATAAATCAGGATGTAATAATTCAGCCAACTTAAGCAGCTTTTCAGCTATGACTGTGGTAGGGCCACTTTCAGGTAATAGCAAGATAAGGATTTGTCGGCTGGCAAACAGGCTAAGCGATTGACTCAAACGATAAATTGTGTCCCAGTCGGTGTTTGTATCTAGCGAATAGCTATAACGTTCTGTAAAACCTTGCTGCTTGGCTACTTGACAAATTTTATCCACACTTTCTTGTGCTAAAAAAGGGTCATTGCCAAAAATCAGGTAACAAGCTCGCAGCTTATCAGCAAGCTGCGAAGTTAGCTGTTCCGGGTAAAGACGGATCATTCTGAGTCTTCCGCTAGCGCTTTTTCAACAGCAACTGATTTTTCAGGCTCATTTTGAATAGTGCTATGAACGATCAGTAACTTACGAATTAACTGACGAGCAGCTTGTTCACGCATTTCTTGTTTAACAAGTTCGTTTTCGGCGTCTTTTGCCAGTGTTTCTAACGGATTATCAAAGAAAGCGCGCTCGACACGGGTTTTGATTGGGTAAACAGCGCCGTTGGGTAGGATAATTTGTGCGCTAACCCAAAAATTTAACTGTTTTTCTGCACTTTTACCATCTTGGTAGATAGAAACAGTTTTGGTGTTTTCCGATGAACCGACAATTTTTAAAATGGGCACATTCTGCAGATTATCATCGATTAAGTTGACATTATTCAGGCGTAATTGCTGTCTAATTGCGCGTGCCAGCGGGCCATAAGGGTCACCGCTACTTAATCTTAATGTTTTTAGTTCTTCAGGTACTTGCGTCGTACCTTGTAAGCGAAATCCACAACCAGCCGTGATCAACACGGCTAAGCTTAGAAATAAGGTAATTAAATAACGCACATTGTCTCCTTATTAAATTAGCCGACAACCAGGTTTAACAGCTTGCCAGGCACGTAAATTACCTTACGGATATTCATACCTTCCAGGTATTTTGCTACACCATATTCTTGCGTTGCTAAAGCTAAAACAGAATCTTGTGATGCATTGATATCGACAGTAATACGTCCACGCACTTTACCATTAACTTGAATAATGACTAATTTAGTATCGTCTATTTTTGCTTGTTCGTCCGCAATCGGCCAAGGCGCATTATCGATATCTTCCTGGTGACCAAGTGCTTTCCACATCATAAAGCAGGCATGAGGAATAATAGGTGACAGCATCCGCACGATAGCCTCTAAAGATTCTTGGAGTAACGCACGATCCTGCTCACTGTCATGGGGGGCACGCGTCAGTTTATTCATAAACTCCATAATAGCGGCAATCGCAGTATTAAAGGCATAACGACGGCCGATATCATCGGTCACTTTAGCGATGGTTTTATGCAGATCTCGCCGTAAATTTTTCTGCTCTGGCGTGAGACTAGTGCTATCTAATGGCGCTGTTTTACCTTTTTGTGTATGTTCAAAAACCGTGCGCCAGAGACGACGAACAAAACGATTGGCACCTTCTACACTGGATTCTTGCCATTCTAAAGTTAGTTCCGGTGGAGCGGCAAACATCATAAATAGGCGGACCGTATCAGCTCCATATTTTTCTACCATTAATTGTGGATCGATGCCGTTATTTTTTGATTTGGACATTTTACTCATTCCGGTATAGAAGAGTTGATGTCCATGTTGATCGGTTGCTTTGACAATCTTACCTTTTTCATCGCGTTCAACCGTTGCATCAACAGGTGATACCCAAACCCGTTGTCCATTTTCACCCAAGTAATAAAAAGCATCGGCTAAAACCATTCCTTGACATAACAAGCGCTTAGCTGGCTCATCGGAATTAACTAAGCCAGCATCTCGCATTAATTTATGGAAAAAACGGAAGTACAATAGATGCATAATGGCATGCTCAATACCACCGATATATTGATCAACGGGTAGCCAGTAATTGGCCGCGGCCGGATCCAGCATTCCTTGCTCATAATTAGGACAAGTATAACGAGCATAATACCAGGATGACTCCATAAAGGTATCAAAGGTATCGGTTTCACGTAATGCCGCATGACCATTGATGTCGGTTTTGGCCCATTGGGGATCGGCTTTGATTGGACTTGTGATCCCATTCATCACAACATCTTCAGGTAAGATGACAGGTAGTTGTTCTTCTGGTACTGGCATAACAGAGCCGTCTTCCAGGGTTACCATTGGAATGGGGGCTCCCCAATAACGTTGGCGAGACACGCCCCAGTCACGTAGACGATAATTAACTTTACGCTGAGCAGTACCTTGTGCAACCAGTTTATCGGCTATCGCATTAGCGCCTGTTTGGTTGTCCATACCACTAAATACGCCTGAATTGATTAGTGCATTTTTTTCAGTCAATGGACCAGTTTTTAGATCGGGGAGCCGGCCTTCATTATCAACAATAACTGCTTTAATCGGTAAATGATATTTACTGGCAAATTCCCAGTCGCGCTGATCATGCCCTGGAACCGCCATGACGGCGCCTGTACCATATTCCATTAATACAAAATTGGCTATCCAGATCGGAATTTTTTCATTAGTTAGCGGGTGAATTGCGAACAAATCGGTGGCGATACCTTTTTTTTCCATGGTTGCCATTTCAGCTTCAGCAACTTTGGTATTGCGACATTCATCAATGAAAGCGCTAAGTTTAGTATTTTTTTCTGCCGCGTTTTTTGCTAGCGGATGAGTGGCTGCAATAGCGAGATAAGTCACTCCCATAAAAGTATCAGGTCGCGTAGTATAAACAGTTAGTTTTTCATCCTTGCCTGCCAGTGCAAAGGTAATTTCAACCCCTTCTGAGCGGCCGATCCAGTTACGCTGCATGGTTTTAACTTGTTCTGGCCAGCCATCGAGTTTATCTAAATCATTGAGAAGCTCTTCAGCATATGCGGTAATTTTTATGAACCATTGGGGAATTTCTTTGCGCTCGACAGGAGTATCGCAACGCCAGCAGCAACCATCAATGACTTGCTCGTTAGCCAAGACCGTTAAATCATTTGGACACCAGTTAACGGCGGAGGTTTTTTTATAAACCAAACCTTTTTCATAAAGCTTAGTAAAAAACCATTGCTCCCAACGATAATACTCAGGAGTACAAGTTGTAATTTCTCGGCTCCAGTCATAACCAAATCCGAGCATTTTTAATTGATTTTTCATGTAATCAATATTGGCATAAGTCCAAGGCGCTGGGGCGGTATTATTTTTTACCGCCGCCCCTTCTGCTGGTAAACCGAAAGCATCCCAGCCGATAGGTTGCAGCACATTTTTGCCTAGCATGCGTTGATAACGAGAGATAACATCACCAATGGTATAGTTGCGAACATGGCCCATATGTAGTTGACCAGATGGGTAAGGTAACATTGACAGGCAATAGTATTTTTCTTTGTTATTATCTTCTAATACTTTAAATGTTTGTTTTTCTTCCCAACGACGTTGTACGTATTGTTCTATCTCTTCTGGTCGATATTGTTCTTGCATGATACCGATGTTCCTATGGCGAAAAATGCGGCATTAGCCGCGAATAAAATTGTGAATTATAGATCTGCATAGAATAGCGGATAATTGACCCTAACAACAACTATTGATGAATATTTAGTGGCCAGGCTAAATTAATTTTATCTAGACAAAAGTTCTGTAGATTCAAAGAGTAAAGTTTTAAATTATCCGTCTAGCCCGAATTAGGCCTTATTTTAATATTATTATTTAGCTAATTGGGCAACGGTTTTTGTCACCCAATAACGGATAGTTGAATTAATGTATGATCTTAGCAAGAAATTCTTTAGCACGTTCTGATTTCGGCGCAGCAAAGAAATCGTCTTTATTGCTATCTTCAATAATTTTTCCTTCGTTCATAAAAATCATTCGATGAGCAACTTTTTTAGCAAATCCCATCTCGTGAGTGACGACTATCATGGTCATGCCTTCATTAGCAAGCTTTATCATCACATCAAGTACTTCGTTGATCATTTCTGGATCTAATGCTGAGGTTGGCTCGTCAAATAGCATCGCAATCGGATCCATACAGAGTGCTCTGGTAATGGCAACGCGTTGTTGTTGCCCACCAGATAATTGAGCTGGAAATTTATTGGTGTGGTTAGCTAATCCAACTCGCTCTAATAGTTTTAAGGCGGTGCTTTCAGCGGTTTTTTTATCTCTGTTTAAGACCTTTATTTGTGCTAGTGTTAAATTTTCAATAATTGATAGATGAGGGAATAGTTCAAAATGTTGAAATACCATACCTACTTTTGACCGCAATTTAGCCAAATCGGTCTTTTTGTCATTAACATGAACATTATCAATATATATTTCACCGCTTTGAATTGGCTCCAAACCATTAATGGTTTTTATTAATGTTGATTTACCTGAACCAGAGGGGCCACAGATAACGACAACTTCCCCCTTTTTGACATCCATCGAACAATCAGAAAGCACCTGAAACTGTCCATACCATTTAGAAACATTTTTTAAAGAAATCATTAATAGTCCTTTTTCAGATAACTGACCAGCATAAATCTAAATAAATCAATAAAAAATCAAATTTTTTAACAAATAATAAATTATTATAATAAAAGAGAACATTAATTTAATGATAAATATTAATAAGCAAGATAAAACCGGATTATCGGTGGTTTAATCCATGATGATAATTAATATATGCTAAATTAGTTAATCTTCTTTTCGCTTAATAAAGCATGCCCATATAAGAAATAGAGTCACCAAGGCCCACATAGGCCAGTTACTCCAACGTGCATAAGGTGTAAGACCTGATGTTGGTGTTACCTCGGTATTTAATACTGAGCGAGTAAATTGAGGAAGTTTAGCCTGAATATCTCCATCGGCTGTGATCACTGCCGTAACACCGTTATTAGTGGCACGCAATAGTGGTCGGCCAAGCTCAAGCGCACGCATGCGCGCCATTTGAAAGTGTTGCCATGGGCCGATAGAATGGCCAAACCAGGCATCATTTGAAACTGTTAATAGAAAATCAGTATTTGATTTAAAGTTATCTCTGACTTGGGAGCCTAAAATAATTTCATAGCAGATAACGGCAGTTAAATGAATATTGCCAGCAGATAACTGCTGTTGCTCATAATCACCACGACTAAAACCTGACATGGGTAAATTGAATAAAGGGGCAATGGGGCGAAGAATATCTTCTAATGGCACAAATTCACCAAAAGGCACTAGGTGGTGTTTTTGATAACGGTTACTGGTTGGATATTGATAAGGTTTATTTTCTCCCAGCACAATAATACTATTAAAAAAATCACTCACGCCTTGTTTGCTTGGTTTGGCATCAACAATGCCAGTAATTAAGCGAGTATTTTGTAAGTGTAGTAGCTTATCTAATGAGGTTAGCCAAATGTTATTATCTAATTCGATCGAGGGTATAGCCGATTCAGGCCAAATAATGATATTAGCGTTGCCAAAATAAGGTCTGGATAGATCGAGATAGGTGCTAATAGTTTGTTCGAGAAATCCTGGTTGCCATTTTAAGCTTTGCGGAATATTACCTTGAACTAAAACAACTTGTGATTTCTTTTCTGCGACCGGTGTAAACCAGTGATAATTTTTAATTACTAGCGGTAAAAATAATAAGATCACGGCCGTGATTAACGGAATAACTCGACGTTTTATGCAAGCAAAAACCAAACAACTGCTAATAATCAGCAATAGCAAGGTTATCATCTCCACGCCAAATATCGGTGCAATGCCTTTAAGTGGCCCATCAATTTGGCTGTAACCAAATTGCAACCAAGGGAAACCAGTTAGTATCCAGCCACGTAAATATTCAGTTATTTGCCATATTGCTGGCGCGGCAAAAAAAAAGCGTGCAATATTAAGGCGTGAAAAGAATCTATTGAGCAGATAAGCAAATAGCGCGGGATAAAGTGATAAATAAGCCGCCAATAAGATAACTAAAAAGACATTAACCAGCAATGGCATACCGCCAAAATCGGCAATACTCACATAAACCCAGTTAATACCACTGCCAAATAAACCAATACCCCAGCAAAATGCTATCAAACTGGCTTGTTTGCTCGAGCGGTTAACAATTAGCAGTTGTAGGCCAAACAGAGAAAAAAGAGCGGCTAACCAAAAATCAAAAGGTGAAAAAGCCAGTGTTCCGCAGAGCCCGAAAAATAACGCGATCAAGGCTCGTAACCACTGACATTGATAGAGTGGTTTTTTTTTCATTAATGCTATTCTTCTACAAGATTTGGAATAGGTGCTTCATCAGGGATTTTTACCTGAACTTGAATGATTTTACGGCTATCAGCCATGGTAATTTTAAAGATATAACCATCAATCGTGATAATTTCACCACGCGCGGGCAAATGGCCGAATGCTTGCATCACCAAACCACCAATGGTATCAACTTCTTCATCGTTAAAGCGTGTGCCAAATGCTTTGTTGAAATCATCAATTTGGGTTAACGCACGAACAGAGTAAGCATGTTTGCTTAGTTGGCGAATATCAATGTCATCTTCATCATCATATTCGTCTTCAATCTCACCAACAATTAATTCAAGAATATCTTCGATGGTAACTAAGCCGGAAACACCACCAAATTCATCGATGACAATTGCCATATGATAGCGTTGTGAGCGAAACTCTTTTAATAACAGATCAACACGTTTACTTTCAGGTACCACTACGGCAGGGCGTAATACTTTATCAATATTGAAAGGTTCAGCATCGGTACGCATAAATGGCAGTAAATCTTTCGCCATCAATAGACCTTCAATATGATCTTTATCTTCACTAATTACTGGAAAACGAGAATGGGCTGAGTCGATAATTACATCAAGGCATTCATCTAACGATTGATTTCGTTTTAAGGTTACTATCTGCGAGCGTGGGATCATAATATCCCGAACACGTTCGTCAGAAATATTCATTACGCCTTCAAGCATTTCTCTGGTATCAGGATCAATAACATCTTTTTGTTCTGAATCACGAATTAGTTCAACTAAGTCATCACGATTTTTTGGTTCACCGTGAAATAATTGATTTAGGCGCCCGAAAAAACTCTTTTTCGAGTGATTGTCATTGTTGGTAGGATGGTCGTCGCTCATGGCGTTTTATTAATATTTCTCTCGGTAGTTAATCGTATCATACATTGTTTAGCATGAAATTAGCATTATGATCACGCTTTTTCATGCTGATAAGGATCAGGATAACCTAATTTTTGCATAATTTCAGTTTCTATTGTCTCCATTTCTTCTGCCTCAAAGTCATTCTGATGATCATAACCTAGTAGATGAAGACAACCATGTATTACCATATGCGCCCAGTGAGCATCTAAGGTTTTGTGTTGTTCAATAGCTTCTTTTTCAACTACTTGACGACAAATAACCAGATCACCGAGTAAGGGTAATGTAATATTATCTAATGCCTCAAATGGAAAGGATAGCACATTTGTTGGCTTATCTTTTCCTCGATAGGTCAGATTTAAATATTGGCTTTCTGTAATATCGACAATACGAATTGTAACTTCACTTTCAGCTTGAAATTGTGGCAGAAAAGACTCAAGCCAATGTTGGAATGTCGTTTCATCGGGTAAGCCATGATGATCGCTACAGGCAAGCTGGAGATCAAGAATAACGGATTGCAAGCTAATATCTCCCTTTTTATAGAGCGCCTGAAGGCTCTTTTTGTTGACGAAGTAACTGTTTGCGTTCTTGTTCTTTTGCTTCCCAATTTTCGTAGGCAATAACCACTTTTGCCACTATAGGATGACGTACTACATCATCACTATGAAAGAAATTAAAGCTAAGTTCTTTAACTTCAGAAAGTACTTCAATTGCGTGGCGTAAACCTGATTTATGGCCACGCGATAGATCAATTTGCGTTACATCTCCAGTGATCACGGTTTTAGAGTTAAACCCGATACGGGTCAAAAACATTTTCATCTGTTCAATCGTGGTATTCTGGCTTTCATCAAGAATGATAAAAGCATCATTCAGGGTACGACCTCGCATATAGGCTAAGGGTGCGACTTCAATCACATTGCGCTCAATCAATTTTTCTACTTTTTCAAAACCAAGCATTTCAAATAAGGCATCATAAAGAGGGCGTAAATAAGGATCAACTTTCTGACTGAGATCACCTGGTAGAAAGCCAAGTTTTTCACCGGCCTCGACAGCTGGGCGAGTGAGTAGGATTCGACGTATTTCTTGTCTTTCTAAAGCATCAACAGCAGCTGCAACGGCGAGATAGGTTTTACCTGTTCCGGCGGGACCAATGCCGAAAGTAATGTCGTGGCTAAGCATATTAGCAATATATTGTGCCTGATTGGCTGTGCGTGGTTTGATAGCGCCTCGTTTGGTTTTAATGTTGATGAATTTATCGTAATTGCCAACATTTTCAACTGATTGTTCAACAAATTTACTTTCCATAATAGATAAGTGGATTTGTTCAGGGACAATGTCAGGGATAATGCCACGAATAGGGGCTGTATCAACATATAAACGGCGTAAAACATTACTAGCTGCGTTGATATTAAGTGGTTTGCCAATTAGTTTGAAACGGTTATTTCGACGATTAATTTCAATACCGAGTCTGCGCTCCAATTGCTTTATATTATCATCGAACGGCCCACAAAGGCTAATTAACCGTTGATTATCAGCCGGTTCTAAAAATATTTCGCTAGTGGCAATGTGTGAATTATCTTTTGGGGTCACAGAGTCTCTCTATTTAATATTAAGGTTGGTAATTTGCTACACCAAGATCATCTTCTTTACGTGTCCGAGCAATAACCGATTCGGGTGATTCTTGGCTCCTTAACGCCATGCTATCTTCAGTTTTGACAACCTTTCCGCGCAAAGAATTGGCATAGACATCGACAATTTCGACATCGACAAACTTTCCGATCATATTTTGTGTACCTTCAAAGTTTACCACCCGATTATTTTCGGCGCGGCCAGAAAGTTCCATAATATTTTTACGGGAAGGTCCTTCAACCAGAATACGTTGAATGCTACCCAACATTGTTCGGCTATAATTCATTGCTTGCTGATTAATACGTTGCTGAAGTAGATAGAGGCGCTGTTTCTTTTCATCTTCACTCACATCATCAGGCAAATCAGCAGCAGGGGTACCCGGGCGTGGTGAGTAGATAAAACTAAAACTCATATCAAAATTAACATCAGCAATAAGTTGCATGGTTTTTTGAAAATCATCTTCTGTTTCACCAGGAAAACCAACAATAAAATCGGAACTAATGAGAATATCAGGTCGTGCTTTACGTAATTTACGGATAATACTTTTATACTCCAGGGCCGTATGTGATCTTTTCATCATTGTCAAAATACGATCTGAGCCGCTTTGAACGGGAAGATGTAAGAAGCTAACAAGTTCAGGGGTATCTTCATAGACAGCGATAATATCGTCGGTAAACTCAATTGGATGACTGGTGGTAAAACGGATGCGATCAACGCCATCAATGGCGGCAACCAGACGTAATAATTCCGCAAATGAACAAATGTTACCGTCAAAAGTTGCTCCACGATAGGCATTAACGTTTTGACCTAATAAGTGAATTTCACGTACTCCTTGCGCCGCTAACTGTGCGATTTCAAATAAAACATCATCACATGGTCGGCTTACCTCCTCACCCCGCGTGTAAGGCACGACACAAAATGAGCAGTATTTATTGCAGCCTTCCATAATGGAAACATAAGCGGAAGGGCCTTCTGCTCGAGGTTCCGGTAATCGATCAAATTTTTCAATTTCTGGAAAACTGATGTCGACAATTGGACTACGCGTACCTTTAACTTGATTGATCATCTCTGGTAGACGATGCAAAGTTTGTGGGCCGAAAATGATATCAACACTAGGGGCACGTTGACGAATGAAATCCCCCTCCTGTGAAGCGACACAACCACCAACTCCGATAATAATATCAGGATTAACCTCTTTTAAATTTTTCCAGCGTCCTAATTGATGAAATACTTTTTCTTGCGCTTTTTCACGAATTGAGCAGGTATTTAGTAGTAGAATATCGGCTTCTTCGGCAATCTCTGTTAATTGATATCCATGGGTGCTGTTGAGCAGGTCAGCCATTTTTGATGAATCATATTCATTCATCTGGCAGCCCCAGGTTTTAATGTATAGTTTTTTATTCGTCAACATTTTGTCTATCCGAAGTTTTCAGCAGCAAAATCTGTCATACTGAAAACATTATGTATTAAATTAGAAAATTTTGATATGTATTGTATTCGTTTGGAGCATCGCTGACCAGTATGTAGAATAGATTATTAGTAAATGACTTAAGAAAAACTAGCCCTACTATTAGATTGATAACTATTGATAGTTAAGTTGATATGAATAAAGTAGATGAAAATTATGACATTGTCGTCGTTGGTGCGGGTATGATAGGTGCAGCTATGGCAATTGGATTAGCCAAAGAAGGTTGGCGGATCCTATTAATTGAACATATTAAACCTGCACCTTTCGATCCGTTAGCACAGCCTGATTTACGGGTTTCAGCGCTAAGTTGTACTTCCGTGGATCTACTTAAGCAACTTGGGGTGTGGAATAGTGTTTTAAAGATGCGGGTTGCGCCTTATCGAAGATTAGAAACATGGGAAGGAGATAATGCCCATGTGATGTTTGAAGCAAACAGCCTTGGTTTACCTGAACTGGGTTATATGGTTGAAAACCGTATTTTGCAATTGGCATTATGGCAACAATTTTCTCAATATCCCAATCTTACCTTGCTATGCCCCGCCAAATTGGTTGCAATGCAGCGTCACCATCAACAGTGGAAAATTACCTTAAATAACAACCAGCAATTTTTGGCAAATTTAATTATTGCTGCTGATGGTGCCCGTTCACAGGTGCGTTCTTTAGCTGGAATTGGTAGTAGTGGTTGGCAATATGGTCAATCATGTCTGCTTATTACGGTTAAGATGGAACAACCACAACAGGATATTACTTGGCAACAATTTTTTCCTTCTGGCCCGCGCGCATTTTTGCCTTTATTTGATCATTGGGCCTGTTTGGTTTGGTATGATAAACCTGCCCGAATTAGACAACTGCAAGCTATGTCTTTGGAGCAACTGAGGCAAGAAATTATGTCAGCTTTTCCAGCTCGCCTTGGCTCACTGCAAGTAGTTGCTAAAGGTAGTTTTCCACTAAACCGCCATCATGCTAATCGTTATGTTGACGAAGGGCTAGCGTTAATTGGCGATGCTGCTCATAGTATTAACCCACTTGCGGGGCAGGGCGTAAATCTCGGTTACCGTGATGTTGATAGTCTATTAAAGGTGTTGATTGATGCCAAGGCGCATTTATTACCTTGCTATGCCCAAAACACTTTGCTGATTTATCAAAAAGATAGAATGCTAGATAATAAATTGATGCAGGCAGGCATGGATACTATCTATACACTGTTTAGTTCCCAATTAGCGGCTGTAAAATCTGGCCGAAATTTAGCCTTAATGCTAGTACAAAGACTAAATGGCGTTAAGAAAAGGGTACTAAAATATGCTTTAGGTTTATGAAATAAAGACAGTTATGGTTTTTTTGACTGCGGTATCGTCAAATCTTTTTTTTAGACTAACACCATGACAAAATTAATTAAATTGTGAGACGGATCAAAAAACCATCATTTTTGTCATTTCTTTGTGAATCACGTGTTATACTGTATATAGTTATTTGTTTTTATTCATAAAGTTATCGTTTTTTACTGGTGTTGGCAGTCAACTTGGCATATATTTTTGACTATTTCTATCATATTGGTGTGATTTTAATAGCCCTATTTTGATGTTTTTATTTTATGCGTTTGAAGTAAATCGCCGCTGTTTTTCAGCGGCGTTGTTAATTATGTATCTACTCACTACTCACTAATTTATAAAAACATTTGCTATCGATGTCTTATATTTTAATTTAGCTTCCAAGGGGATATGGTTAGGCTTTCTCAACCGTATAGGCTAACCTCTACCTCCTTTAGAGGTTGAGCCGCTTAAAGCCCAAATTAATATAATAAAAGTTTTAAGATACGATCGGTATTTGAATGAGCCATCTTTAGTTAACTAATTAGATAATAATTTTTTAATACAGGATAAATAATACTATTAGAAATAAATTCAGAACCTTCTAATGTTAAGTATCCATAGTCCCAAACGATAGGTATATTATGATTATCAATTTTTGCTAAACAAATATCTCTGTCACAACGTGTATCTAAAATAGAAATAACAATTATATCTTTATTTTTATACTTTGCCTTTATAGCACCATTAGTTTTGAATAAATTATAATCGAAAATTACTTCGTTTTTGTCACAGCAAAAGTGCCATTTTAACTAAGATTTATCAATAAAGTAGAAATAACGGAAGTTTGAACTCAGATTTTAGATCGACAACCATTAAAATTAATGGCTGTTAACGCTATTGTATTATCGTTTTAATTTATTTGTAATTTATAGTACATATTTCTTTTACTTGGTAGCAACGCCAACAATAATGTATTTCCAATCATTTGGAGTAATTTTTGCCACGACATCATCAAATTTACTTAATATTTTTCGTTGCTTTTCGTTTCTTCCAAAACATGAAGTAACCCCAAATGTTTTATATTTTACAGATGAGAATTGATTTAAAAATAACATCATTTCATTTATTGAAACATATCTCCAGTTATCACCCCATTTTACAAATTTTTTTCTCATCAACTGATGTAATGGTGATGCAATAAGATTTTCTATGAACCAAAATTCACCCTCTTTTCTTAACGCACGATATATTTCAGATATGGCAATTTTTTGGTTAGTAATATTATCATCATAACCTAGTGCTCCTAGTATGGATTTTGACATGATGACATCTAATTCATTTTCGTATGGAATTTTTAGCACATCCACTTCTTTATATTGTATTAATTGACTAACACTATATTTTTTATGCTTTCGTTTGGCATCATCAGTAGGTCCATCTTTATCGGAGCATATAACGTTTGCTCCATTCATTGCAGCCCATAATGACAACCCACCATTTCTGCTGCCTAACTCCAATACTAAAGCGTTATCAAGATTTATATCGCTGTTTTTTGGCCAGTAATTTAAACATTTTTTCCAGTTATCTATATCCCATTCAATAATATCTTTAATTAATCCACTTTTCATTTTGAAACCTTCTTCGGTGTTCCTTTAGTTAACAGCTCACATGTTAACTGAAGTGTATGTATTTACTGTTTCGGGTTTTACAGCTTTTATACGCGGCATACTATTTTTAACCAATGGTGTATTAAGGTGCAATTTTTGATTTATTGAGGTTTAAATGCTTTAGCGTTTACAAAATTTACTGCAAACAATGGCTGGGGTACCAGGATTCGAACCTGGGAATGCCGGAATCAGAATCCGGTGCCTTACCGCTTGGCGATACCCCAATCGGGGATAGTTGATATAATAGTTGAAATTTATAATATGGCTGGGGTACCAGGATTCGAACCTGGGAATGCCAGGATCAAAACCTGGTGCCTTACCGCTTGGCGATACCCCAACTTAATAAACGATAAACTAACTAACATCTATAAATTGGCTGGGGTACCTGGATTCGAACCAGGGAGTGCCAGGATCAAAACCTGGTGCCTTACCGCTTGGCGATACCCCAACAAGAATATAAACTATTTTTATAAAGAATGGTGCGGGAGGCGAGACTTGAACTCGCACACCTTGCGGCGCCAGAACCTAAATCTGGTGCGTCTACCAATTTCGCCACTCCCGCAAATTATGGTGGCTACGACGGGAATCGAACCTGTGACCCCAGCATTATGAGTGCTGTGCTCTAACCAGCTGAGCTACGTAGCCATCTTTTTGCACAACCTTTATTGGCGTTGCGGGGCGCATTATGCGTATATCGCCCCGAGTCGTCAACTGATTTTTTTACGATTTACACAGAAAAATATCTGTTTGTTTGGCTTGTAATCATTTTGTCGATAAAATCGACAAAAAATAACGGTGTTATCGCCAAATAATAATAGCTTGATATGGCAAATATAAAAACTAATTAAGTTAAGACATTTTTGCTAATGAAATAAACGATGCTTTTTACTGCAATGATAGTGATAATCTTCATTAACAACCAAAAGCATTTATTAATTTATTGAGATAAAAAGTTAATGTTGATTGAGCAATTTATTAGTTAGCGCATAATATTGTATATCTAAGCTGCAACTTTTGCAGCGATTAATAATTGCTATTGTGTATTAAAAATTTTTAATTAATAGATAAATGTTATTTGCAGCATAAATTTTTTATATTGCTGCTAGTAAAAAATATCCAACAATGTATTACACCGTTATTGCTATTCAAGCAAATGTTGCAAAAGTTCGCCGTTTAACATAGCACGTTTAGTTAATGCGAAAGCGCCGATAGCTGAATTATGTACCAGTTGTGAAGTAACAATCGGTAAATCATTACGAAAATCTTTTAGTGCTTGGGTTTTGATACAGTTTTGCATGGCGGGTAGGAGAACTTTTTCGGCTGCTGTGATTTCCCCTGCAATGACAACCTTTTGTGGATTAAATAGGTTAATAATAATGGCAATCGCTTTACCAAGATGATGACCTACATGTTTAATTACTTCAATTGCTAACGGATCGTTTTTATTTGCTGCCTGGCAAATTGCTTTAATAGAACAATTATTGGGTTTTAATTGGCTTGGATAATTTTGTTCAAGTTGTTGCCTAATTCTATTTTCAATAGCGCTATTAGCTGCAATTGTTTCCAGACAACCAAAGTTACCGCAATGACAACGCTCACCTAATGGATCTATTTGTATATGACCGACTTCACCCAGGTTATAACGGTTGTTCAATAAAATTTCACCTCCCATAATCACACCTGCTCCAGCGCCATGATGGATGCGTACAAAAATTGAATCGGCGCAATTTTGTGTTGCACCGAAATAATGTTCTGCCAGTGCAAAACTACGAATATCGTGACCGATAAAACAGGTCATTTTGAAATGCTCTTTCAGATTACGCAGTAACTGCCAGTTATGTACTTTTATATGGGGCATATAATGGACAATTCCTGCTTTAGGATTGACTAAGCCCGGTAAAATGACTGAAATAGCAATCAACTCGCGATTAGGACGTTGATATTGTTGAATGAAATTTTCAATAGCTGCGATTAAATGATTTTCTATTTCTTGTTGGCCGGTTTCGGGTAATGGTGAATGGGCTTCAGCAAGCATTTTGCCGTTTAAGGCGTAAAGTGCTAATGTACAATCACGACGACCTAATCTTACGCCAATGCTATGGAAAATGTGATGTTCAGAGATAATTGAAATGGGTCGGCGACCTCCGGTGGAGGCTTGTTGAGCGACTTCTTTAATTAAGCCGCGCTCAAGTAATTGGCGCGTTATTTTGGTTACACTAGCAGGCGCCAGTTGGCTCTGTTCTGAGATCTGAATTCGAGAAATAGGGCCATTCTGATCAATAATTCGATATACCACAGCACTATTTAATTGTTTAACTAAATCAATATTACCAATTTGTTTCAAAATGTAATTGTGACTCATCAGTATATATGCTCGTTACAGTTCGATTTCACGGCCATTAACAATGGTTTTACGGATAATGAAGTCGCGATTAAATACGATAAGGTTGGCAACTTTATCTTTTTCTATGCTCCCAAGTTTTTTGTCGACACCAATAGCACGAGCCGGATAAAGTGTAGCCATTCGTAGCGCTTCATCTAATGCAATACCTACATGTTCAACGCTATTTTTGACAGCATCTATCATCGTTAAAGATGAACCGCTTAATGTACCATTTTTATCAACACATAATCCATCACGATAATATATGGTTTTACCAGCAAAGGTAAAATAATCCATTTCATTACCATTAGGATCAAGTCCAGCAGGTGCGGTGGCATCTGTTACTAGAATTAATTTATCGCCTTTTAATTGTTTACTATCACGAATATTAGCCCAGTGAACATGTAAACCATCGGCAATAATTCCAGCATATACATTTGGTGTATTGTAAATAGCACCAACTAATCCAGGAGCACGACCTGAAATAGCAGGCATAGCATTGAAAATATGAGTTGAGAATTGAATACCTGCCTTGAAACCATTCTGAGCCTCTTCGTAAGTTGCATTGGAATGACCGGCTGAAACAACAATACCTGCTTCAACTAATTGATGAATATATTTTTCTGCAACTATTTCTGGTGCTAAGGTAATTTTAGTGATCACATCGGCATTTTGACATAAATAGTTGATCATTTCGGCAGAAGGTTTACGAATATATTCGGTATTATGTGTACCTTTTTTGACTGGGTTAATGTAAGGTCCTTCAATATGTAACCCTAATGCCTGATTTTTATATTTGGCCAGATAATCACGCATCGTTTCTATGGCTGTTTTGATCAACGGATCAGGGCTAGTGATCAAGGTAGGTAGGAAGCTAGTACAGCCATTTCGTTCATTGGTTTTTTGCATAATCTCCAGCGTCTTAATTGAGATATCTGCTGGATTATCATTGAATTGTACGCCACCGCAGCCATTAACTTGTAAATCAATAAATCCTGGCGCGAGAATGGCATTTTGTAGATCACGAATTTCAATATCCTGAGGTAATTTTGCAATTGGACAAACCTGTTTTATTTGTTCTTTTTCAATAATAACTGCATGATTGTCAAGCTTTTCATAACCTGTATAAATAATGCAGTTGGTTAATGCATACATGATATTTTACTCTTTTATTAGGGACAGAAAATAGGATAATCTATCAAATTATTAGCCTATTTTTAGCTAGGCGATAGTATTGAATTTTACTATCTTAATTTAACTAGCAAATTGATTAATGATGTCAGATTCTAATTGACGGAAATATTTTAAAGTTTTTACTTTTAACTCAAGGGTTGCTGGTTCATCACAAACCAGGGCTGATTTTGCATGCATTTGTAGGCAACTAATCGTCCACATATGGTTAATCGAGCCTTCTACCGCAGCTTCAACGGCTAATGCCTTATTGGCACCGGTTGCCAGGACTAAAATTTCTTCGGCATCAAGTAGGGTCCCAACACCAACCGTGACAGCATATTTAGGCACTAGATCGATATTGTTGTCAAAAAAACGAGAATTTGCCTGCCGAGTCTCTGGTGTTAGCGTTTTGATCCGGGTTCGAGAAGAAAGCGATGAAGCTGGCTCATTGAAGGCTATATGGCCATCACTACCAACCCCCCCCATGAATAGATGTATTTTACCATAAGACTTGATTTTATCTTCGTAACGTTTACATTCAGCGTCGATATCTTTTGCATTACCATCAAGTAAGTTAATATTATTTTTCGAGATATCGATATGGTTAAAGAAATTTTCATACATGAAAGTATGATAGCTTTGGGGATGATTCTGCGGGATCCCGACATATTCATCCATATTAAAAGTAACCACATTTTTAAAACTAACTTTACCTGCCTTAAAAAGATTAATCAGCTCATGATAAGTAGCTAGAGGTGTTCCGCCTGTGGGCAGTCCTAATACAAATGGATGTGCAGCCGTTGGATTGAATTGGTTAATTTTATTTGCAATGTAATTAGCGGAAAAAAGACCGACATCTTTTGCAGTTGTTAGAGGAATCAGCCTCATTATTTTTTACCTCACTTAATTTTGCTGCATATCAGCTATATTTTAATGATTTTGTATTATTCTTTGCTATTAATTCAGTTTTTATAACGCAAAGATTGTCTATTTGTTAACGTCTGAAATCTAGTAAAAATAAGATATTTTTCATAAAAAAAAAAGATTTTTTGTTTAGCCACTATTTTAATCAAATAACAGAGTGACATTTAGACTTTTATCACAACTTTAGCTGATTTAATTTGTGATGCAAAATAATAGGGTCTAAGTGACTTAATGATAATATATGCAAAAAATTGAATATTTATAACATTTAGCCATAAGATCTCAGTAATGAGGTTATTCAAGGGGAAAACAGAGTGAATGTGTTAAGTTATTTGCAGCGAATAGGTCGTGCTCTAATGGTACCTGTTGCTGTGTTACCTGCCGCTGCCATTTTAATGGGGATTGGTTATTGGATTGATCCTAACGGCTTAGGGGCTAATAGTACCATTGCCGCTTTATTGTTCAAATCAGGCGCGGCAATTATAGATAATATGTCAACCCTGTTTGCAATTGGTGTTGCTTATGGTTTGTCGAAAGATAAAGATGGTTCAGCGGCATTAACCGGTTTTGTTGGTTTTTTAGTGGTAACCACCCTATGTTCTCCGACTGCTTTTTCGATGATCATGGGCGTTGCTAGCGAGCAGGTCCCAGCGGCATTTAACAAAATTAATAATCAGTTTATCGGGATATTGGTCGGTGTATTGGCTGCGGAACTTTATAATCGCTATAGTGGTGTCGAGTTACCAAAAGCTTTGTCGTTCTTTAGTGGCCGCCGTTTAGTACCTATATTGACTTCATTTTTGATGATCCTGGTGTCCTTCGTTCTGATGTATGTTTGGCCATTCATTTATAATGTATTAGTGGTGTTTGGTGAAAATATTAAAGATTTGGGTTCATTAGGTGCCGGTATTTATGCTTTTTTCAATCGTCTGTTGATCCCGGTTGGATTACATCATGCATTAAATTCAGTATTTTGGTTTGATGTGGCGGGTATTAATGATATTCCCAACTTTTTGGCGGGAGCTAAATCGTTGGCAGCAGGTATGGCCGAAAAAGGGATTACGGGGCGTTATCAAGCTGGATTTTTCCCCATTATGATGTTTGGTTTGCCTGGCGCGGCATTGGCCATTTATCACTGTGCCCGCCCGGAAAATAAAGCAAAAGTCGCTGGTATCATGATGGCGGGTGCTTTTGCCGCCTTTTTTACTGGCATTACTGAGCCACTCGAATTCTCATTTATGTTTGTTGCGCCGATTCTTTATGTCATTCATGCGCTATTAACTGGATTTTCTGTTTATATTGCCGCTGCAATGCATTGGATCTCGGGTTTTGGCTTTAGTGCGGGTTTAGTCGATATGTTACTGCAGAGTCATAATCCATTAGCAGTGCATTGGTATATGTTGATTTTCCAGGGTTTAATTTTCTTTGGTTTATATTATGTCATATTTCGTTTTGTGATTAATAAGTTCAATTTAATGACTCCTGGTCGCGAAATGACAAACGAGCAGCAAGAGGTTGATGATTATGACAAAGATATCACGATCAGTGATAAAAATATTACCCATGAAGCATACCAATATCTTGCGGCGGTAGGGGGAACCGATAATTTAACAGTAATCGATGCTTGTATTACTCGTTTACGTCTAGGTGTAAAAACCGTTGATATTGTTAATGATGATTTGGTAAAAAAATTGGGTGCATCAGGCATTATTCGTTTAAATAAACATAATGTGCAAATTATTGTTGGAACGCGAGCAGAAATGATAGCAGAAGCAATGAAAAAGATTGCCGCAAGAGAAGTTGTTGCACCATCAAATTTTGTTGAGAAAGATAATCGACAATCAGCACTAAAAGTTAAAAATAAACCTGCTGGGCAAACGATTTTAACGTTGGTTGCGCCGGTTAGTGGTGAAATTTATTCCCTTGATGAAGTTCCTGATGAAGCTTTTGCCAGCCGTATTGTCGGTGATGGTTTAGCGATCAAGCCAACGAATGGTGAGGTGTTAGCGCCTGTCGCGGGTAAGATTGTAAAAATTTTTGCTACCAATCATGCTTTCTGTATTGAGACGAATGAAGGTGTTGAAGTGATCGTTCATATGGGTATTGATACTGTGGCGTTAAAGGGGCAGGGTTGCGAGCGTTTAGTTGCAGAAAATAGTGACGTAAAGGTAGGTCAGCCAATCCTGAAACTAGATCTGCCTTACTTAGAGCAGCATGCTAAATCAATGATAAGTCCAATTATTATCAGTAATATTGATGATTATCAGGGATTGACAATAGTGGCAACGGGTGAAGTAATCGCGGGAATAACGCCAATTTATGATATATTGAAGTGATGTGTTTTATTATTATGATTTGATATAATAACCGTAGAATTAATAATGGATAAAAACGGGAAGGGTTATGAACCTCCCGTTTTTCCTTTATGCGCTTTTCATTAATTCAATAAAGCCTAATAATATGTGTTAATAAACGGTTGTTTCTAATTCGGATATCGTAGATGATAAAAGCGTTATTAACATGCTTTTGCATTGAGGAACTATGACAATGAATGAGGCAGATACTCGCCCAACAAATTTCATTCGCCAGATTATTGATGAAGATTTGGCTACAGGTAAACATACTCATGTACATACCCGTTTTCCACCTGAACCAAATGGTTATTTACATATTGGTCATGCGAAATCAATCTGTCTGAATTTTGGTATTGCTAAGGATTATCAGGGTCAATGCAATTTGCGTTTTGATGATACTAATCCAGTTAAAGAAGATGTTGAATATGTTAATTCTATTCAAGAAGATGTGAAGTGGCTAGGTTTTAATTGGAGTGGTAACGTTAAATATTCGTCAGATTATTTTGATGACCTTTATCAATATGCTATTGAGCTGATTAAAAAAGGCTTAGCTTATGTTGATGAATTAAGTCCTGATGCTATTCGTGAATATCGAGGAACTTTAAAGCAGCCAGGTAAAAATAGTCCATATCGTGATCGCAGTATTGAGCAAAATTTGCAGCTATTTGACAAGATGCGAGCGGGTGAATTTGAAGAGGGTAAGGCCTGTTTGCGCGCTAAAATTGATATGTCATCTCCTTTTATAGTTATGCGTGATCCGGTTTTATATCGAATAAAATATGCTAAGCACCACCAATCAGGTAATAAATGGTGTATTTATCCAATGTATGATTTTACCCATTGTATTTCGGACGCATTAGAGGGGATTACTCACTCACTTTGTACCCTTGAATTTCAGGATAATCGCCGCTTATATGATTGGGTATTAGATAATATTACCATTGATTGTCATCCAAGACAGTATGAGTTTTCACGTTTAAATCTTGCCTATACGGTGATGTCAAAACGTAAACTAAATCAGTTAGTGGCAGAAAATAGGGTTGAAAATTGGGATGATCCTAGAATGCCAACTATTTCAGGTTTACGTCGGCGTGGCTATACGGCTGCATCAATTCGTGAGTTTTGTCGGCGTATTGGCGTTACCAAGCAAGATAATACGGTTGAAATGGCAGCATTGGAGTCTTGCATTCGTGATGATCTAAATGAAAATGCACCACGAGCCATGGCGGTATTAGATCCGATAAAATTAGTGATTGAAAATATGCCCGCTAGTGAGCAGATGCTGACAATGTATAATCACCCGAACAAACCTGAGATGGGTACCCGTCAAGTCCCATTTAGTCGAGAACTTTATATTGATCGGGCTGATTTTCGTGAAGAAGCTAATCGGCAATATAAGCGCTTAATTTTAGGTAAAGAGGTGCGTTTACGTAATGCTTATATTGTACAGGCTAATCGGGTTGATAAAGATGCAGCAGGTAATATTACTACGATTTATTGTACTTATGATGCTGATACATTAAATAAAGATCCTGCCGACGGACGTAAAGTCAAAGGGGTTATCCATTGGGTAAGTGCATTACATGCGCTGCCAGCAGAAATCAGGTTGTATGATCGCTTATTTACGGTGCCTAATCCTGCCGCAGAAGAGGACTTTTTAGCCGTTATTAATCCAGATTCTTTAGTGATTCGGCGTGGGTTTGTTGAACCAAGTTTAATTACCGCGCAAGCTGGAAAAGCTTATCAGTTTGAACGCGAGGGCTATTTTTGTGCTGATAGCCATGATCATACGGCTGAACAGTTGGTATTTAATCGCACGGTAGGGTTAAGAGATAGTTGGGCAAAAATAGCCAGCTAAGAAATTATATCATTGATAGTCACTATAAAAAGCGTGGTTGATAACCACGCTTTTTTTATTAAAAAGAAGAGAGAGGGTTTATTTGGGTAGTATATTTTTTAAATAGAAAAATATGGCTTTAAGTCATAGATTTCTAGTTGGTTAAAACAAGATAATCACTCTTTGGCAAATATAATTATTAAACTGACCCATTGGCCATTAATAAGGATGTTATGCCATGCCAAACTTTATCAATTCAAGCTATTTAATAAAAAATGTGTTTTTGCCTAAAGAGTCGCAGCTAATATCTCCTAAGGACAATATGCTCTCTCCATTAAAGACTATCCATAATAGTAATGTGGAAATATTACAACAAAAAACGTCGTTAAATAAGTTGCATACTTGTCAAAAATTAAGTCTCCTGTTAAATAAAGCCAGCATCAAGCAACATTATCATGATGCGTTATTAGCTGATTTTGTGTACAACCGTAACCTTGCCACATTAGAAGCCACCCAGTGGGGGATCGATCGTGAATTGGCCAGCTTCCTATCTAAAAAGAGCAATATAAAACTGTATCCGCAGCATGGTTTATTAAATGATAGTAAAACCGGATTAGTCGCTTATATTTTTCACAATAAAGTTAGGCAGGAAATTCGCTTAGTTTTTGGTGGTACCACCAGTGGTGAAGCGGTAAGTGGTGGAGCGCCGCGTTATATGAAGAATCCGAGAACTTTTATTAATCAATGCAATGCGAATATTAATAATGTGTTTGGTGACATTCCTGCTTGTTATAAGCAAGCTAGCCAGCTACTGCATCATTTGCAACTACTTATGCAACATGAGAAATGGCAAAAATATAGTCTTTCAACCAGCGGTCATTCATTAGGCGGAGGCTTAGCCGCTTATTCTGCGCTGAAAGTATCTACTACAGAAAAGGCTATTCGAGCAGAATGTTTTAGCAGCGCTCAACTTGGCTTAGGTTTACAGAACGACTTGTTAGCGCAATATAGCAATTTAGCCAACTTAAAAAAAGTTAAGGCTAATATTAATCACTACTATATCGATGGTGATATTATTCCAAAGTTAGATAAATTTTTTGCGGTTGATCATATTGGTAGCGTTAAAATTATTCCGCAGATAGCGGAGAAAAAAGATAGCGCCTTAGCCGCACATAGCAGATATGTAAATCATATTCGTACTTTGTATCAGCAAGCAGTTTGAGAACATAGCTGCTAGCGTTTTTTAACCCTATTTTTATCAGTGTTAAAATATTTCTTTGATGTAATGAATACATTTTCAAGCTGTGTGCGCAGGATTGTAAAAGAGAAATAAACGTTATTGACGCTTCCATTGATAATCAAAATGGAAGCGACGATTAATATTAATCCTCGGGAATATTGCTAATTTGTTGTTCAACAGATTTTTGTAGTTGAATTAAAGCAGGTAGCAAAATAGCAATAGCTGACAATCCATGACCTAATTGACATAGGCTAGCCATAGAGAACTTTGATACTTTATTATCTGCCAAAGAAAGCAAGGTTTTCGCCAGAAAATGTAAATTATGGCATAATCCAGCGCAACACTCTTTGCTGCTATTTGCTAACTGTAGGATATCATCGGTACTCAAATGTGAGATATCTAGCTTGCGAAGCACATTAGCTAATTCGGAAAAAAGAATATTGCTATCAGACAGCATTGTGCACCCCCAATGATTGACGACAGATAAGTAATAATGGAAACGTGGTCAATATCGCGTGGGCTTGCACTTTTTCTCTCACCAATATGAAAATCAAGCGTAATAACTAGCTTTTCGAGCCTATCTTATGGGTATGATAGTGAAGGAAAGTATTGCGCTTTAGATATGTGTTTATAATACTATTGCTACTAGCCATAGCATTACTCCTGTTAATGTTGTGGTCAAAGGCTCGTAGGTGTTGCTAGCACCTGCGGGCTTCGTTGTTTTATCTGATTAATAACAAAAACAGTGATAGGCAGGGTTATTTTTCTTCTTTACTATTGCGGGCAGGGTGCCCCAAGTCGTTTTCATCACAATGGTCTTTTTTTGAGCAATGTCCATAGAGATAGAGACTGTGATTAGAGAGTTTAATACCATGACGTTCGGCGATGTTTTTTTGTCTTGTTTCAATCGATTCATCACTAAATTCAATAACTTTACCACAATCTAAACAAATTAAGTGATCGTGGTGATGTTGTTGTGTCAGTTCAAAAACTGATTTACCGCCTTCAAAGTTATGGCGAGTAACAATACCCGCTTCATCAAATTGGTTTAGAACACGATAAACCGTTGCGAGGCCAATCTCTTCCCCCATATCAATGAGTTTTTTATAGAGATCTTCCGCACTGACGTGATGGCACTCTGGCTCTTGTAATACCTCTAAAATTTTCAAACGTGGAAGCGTTACTTTAAGCCCTGCATTCTTCAATGCTTTATTGTTGTCGGTCATGCGGATCCTACCTTGTTGCATTAGTAGTGAATTCAATAATATCAAAACATTGTTAACAGTAGCATACTGTTTCTTTCAAACTAATTTTACAATTATATATGTCTTAATATCATTACACAATTTGCAGGAATTATCATGTACAAAAAAATGACATTTATCTATCAATGATGGCTTGCAATTCAAGCTCGTCGATTATTTGATTTACCCAACACTCCACGCGTTGATCGGTTAGTTCCGGTTGCCGGTCTTCATCAATGGCAAGACCAATAAAGTTATTGTCATCAGCAAGTCCTTTTGATGCTTCAAAGTGGTAACCTTCAGTTGGCCAGTGGCCAATAATGCTAGCCCCTTTAGGTTCAATAATCTCTTTTACGGTACCCATAGCATCACAAAAATATTCGGCATAATCTTCTTGATCGCCACAACCAAAAATAGCGACCAGCTTACCGTCAAAATCAATTTCTTCCAATGTCGGAAAGAAATCGTCCCAGTCACACTGTGCTTCACCATAATACCAGGTAGGAATACCGAATAGTAAAATATCAAATGCTTCAATATCCTCTTTACTGCTTTTAGCAATATCATGAATTTCAGCAATATCAGTGCCGCCAAGCTTTTCTTGGATCATTTTGGCAATATTTTCTGTATTGCCAGTATCACTGCCGAAGAAGATACCTATGATTGCCATAAAGTAAATAAACCTCTTAATTTTAATTTGCGTTGTTTAGTTATCTTATTGTTACTAATAGTAGTAATAGGAAAGATAATAACAGTTGATTAATAAATAATTAAATGACCATTATTTTGACGAAAATAACTGCATAATTCTGTCAATTTTGTGTGTTTTAGACAAAATAAACCAATAAAACTGCAATTCATTGCTTTTTCTTTGCTAATTGTGTCAGTAATATTTGTTCTATTAGTTCACTACGGCTTATTTTCTGTTCTTGCGCTAGCATATTTAATGTTGCAACAGCACGCTCATTGATTTTTAATTCGACACGACGTAAGCCTTTGCTCTTATCACGTTTTAATTGATTTCGTTTATTGATTTTTAATTGTTCATGTCGAGATAAGGGATTGGTTTTCGGACGCCCTGGTCTAAGTTCATCGGCGAATAGATCCCGGGTTGTGCGATCAGTCTGCTCTTTTGCCATAATTTAAATGTTGATGGAAATTTGCTAGTTACTTAAAACAATCATACCCTAGCATGATAACTATCGCTACTATCAGATAAAATATATCCTATTGATAAAGCAATCTATTAGTGAGCAAGTTAAATTAGACATAGCCAGTAAAACAGATACATGTGAGCTTACTGGCGACTCATGTCATGTTTAAGCGTTTATTTTTGCCTTTGATCCTATTTGCTGATACCAGAGTTGAGCATAAAACCCATTTAACCTAAGTAGATTATCATGGCTATCGCATTCAACGACTTGTCCTTCATTTATCACACAAATTTTGTCAGCATAACGGATGGTATTAAGCCGATGGGCAATACTAATTACGGTTCGACCAGCAGACAGATAATGCATATTTTTCATGATAGCGGCTTCTGAGTCATAATCTAGCGCAGAAGTGGCCTCATCAAGAATTAAAATGCGTGGTTGTGTTAACAGGGCACGGGCAAGCGCTATACGTTGCCGTTGGCCACCTGATAAATTCATCCCCCTTTCTGCTAACTGGCTATTGAAACCGTGCGGAAGTTGTTGAATAAAATCCAGTGCGCCTGCATTTGCGCGGCCTGGGTCACGGCTTCGTCAGAAGCTGCCGGCTGGCTTAAGCGGATATTGTCTGCTATGGAGCCAGCAAACAAAACACTTTCTTGCAGTACTACGCTCATATTAAGACGTAAAGCCATGGGATCGGCGACAGCCAGATCCATACCATCAATCGTAATTTGACCCTGCTGGGGAATATAAAGTCGTTGTAATAGTTTCGTTAAGGTACTTTTTCCTGATCCTGAAGGGCCCGTGATACCAATAAATTGTCCGGCTTTAATTGACAAGGATAGATTCTGCAATACTTCTGGCATGTCGTTAGCATAACGAAATCTGATATGATTAAATTCAATATTACCCTCAATAGATGCGGTATTAGTTAACCCTTTTTGGCCAAATTCGGTAGGTTCATCAAGAATATCACCAACACGTTTAAGGGCGATAAGGGTATGTTGAAAATCTTGCCATACCTGCGCCAGCCGAAGAATCGGTTGGGTAACATGGGCACTAAGCATATTAAAAGCAATTAATTCTCCTGGACTGAGTTGGCCTTGCATGACGGCTTTAACACCAAACCATAATAAAATAGCGGTAGTTATTTTATTAACCAGGGTAATGATTTGACTGGCTATCACACCGCTTTTTTGCACCTGGAAGCTCTTTTGTAATTGGTGACTTAAAATTTTCTGCCAGCGTTGTAAAAACCTATTCTCTGTGGCAGTTGTTTTAATGGTTTCAATGCCAGTTATTGATTCAGTAAGAAAAGTCGTATTATCGGCTTGAGCTTCATACTCTTTTTCTACCCGTTTTCGGATAATGGGACCAATTAATAACCAAAAGATAAAATAGATTATTAATGAACCAACGACGATACCAGCGAGCAGTGCACTGTAATTGAACAACACAGCAATGAATAAGGTGACAAAAAACAGATCGATAAACAACATTAAAGTTGAGCCAGTGAGGAATTGCCGAATTTGCGCCATTTCACGAACTCGGGCAATAATTTGTCCTGTTTGTCGCTGTCTAAAATTATCGAGTGGTAGTCCTAATAAATGACGATATAAGCGGCCAGATAATTCAGCATTAATTTGGCCAGAGGTATGATTAAAAATTTTATTACGAATAAAGCTATAAATAGGTTCGGCTATGGCTAATGAAACCATAGCAAATGCCAAAACATGTAAGCTATTTAGGCTACGACCTACCAAGACTTTATCAATGAGATGTTGAAAAAGGATTGGATGAATAAGGGCAAATATTTGCACTACACTGGCGAGTATAAAAATATCTCTTAGTTGTTTATTTTGTCTAAGAACCGATGGGGAAAACCAATCTAATCCAAACTTGATTTTTTTGGTAGTTAATTTTTTTTCTGCAACCAGCAATACTTTAAATTTGATTGGATTATTTGGATTATTATGATGAGGAAAAGTTAATGTTTTCTCTGAACACGGATTTATTACTTCAATGATTTGGTGCGTTATATGGGTAAATACCCACCATATTCCTTCTATTTCAATTAATGCGGGTAACGGGATATGCTCCAGCTCAGTAGGTGTAAGAAAGTTTACTTTACTTTTTAATTGCATAAAATCCGCACACTCTCGTAATTGCCAGTCGGTTAGATGTTGAGATTCTAATCCTAAGGAGTGAGTTAATTGTTTAATTGTAATGGATTTACTAAGTTGTTTACCAAGCCAAGTTATGGCATCTAAGGCTTGGTTAGTGGTGTTGTTAGCTATTGCTACGGTAGAAAAAGTTTCCATTGCTTATTTCTCCCGCATGGATTCAGACAGGTATTCACGAATTGGGCTTAATAGATAATCTATCACACGCCGTTTATCGGTTTTGATTTCTGCCACAATAGACATACCTGGGGTGATATCAATTGCATGACCATCAACCATTAGATTATTTTGTTTCAGACTGATTTGCGCTGGAAAGATAAGACCTAGTTGTTCATCTTGAGCCGAATCACGTGAAATTGATAATACTTCTCCCTCAATAGTGCCATAACGTGTGTAAGGAAAGGCGTCGACTTTGACAGTAACTTTTTGCCCAGGGCGAATAAAGCCAATATCTTTATTTAAGATCTTAACTTCGGCAAGTTGTACATCGTTATCGGGTACAATGACCATCAAATTTTGTGCCGGTTGTAATACTGCCCCTAAGGTATAAGTGGCTAATTGTTGCACGGTGCCAGTAACCGGTGAGCGTACAATTTCTAACTGTTCGCGCTCATCAAATTTTGCGTATTCTTGTTCTAGCATTGAGAGCTGGATCTCTGATTGTTTTTTTTTATCATTCCATTCATGCTGTTTTTGTGATTGGAAAGCATTAAGCCGTTCTTTTAGGTTTTTTTCTTGCGAATTTATAATATTTAGTTCAGAGCTTTGTTGGGCAATTAAACGTTTAATTTCTAATAACTCTTTTTCCTGCTCTAAATATTCTGATTTACTAATCATCTGTTTTTGACTTAATGTTTTACGGGCTTCTAAACGCTGCTTGATATTCTTTTGTAGTAAAAAGAGCACATTGAGATCATTGGTTTTTGCTTTTTGCGACGTATGGTTAACTTCAATTTCAAAGGTTAAGCTAGCAACTTGCGCATCAAACTGGGCTTTTTCATGGTGATAGTTTTTGCTAATTTTTTCTTGTTGGCGTTTTGTTAATTGATGAAAGCTGAGTTGTTGATGGGGAATTTTGTTTTCCAGTAGCGATTGGTAAAGCAATTTTTCAATCGTATGATACTCAATTTGATGTGAAATACCGATGATATCCTGACTAACACCTAGAGCGTCAAGGGTGAGCAGAGGTTCCCCTTTTTTTACATGTTGCCCGTTTTTTACATGTAATTCCGTTAATCGGCTCTGCTCATAAGCTTGAATAACTTGTGAGTGTCCGGAAACGATAAGCCGTCCGGTTGAGGTGGCTTGAACATCTAGCTGCCCCCAGTAGGCCCAACCAATAGTGATAACAACACCCATACTTAAGGTCAGTGCGGTTAAACGAGCAAAAGGTGATGGTGGGCTATTCATCAACGCCAAATGTGAGGGCAAGAAGTCATAATTATATTGCACAAAGAATTGTTTAAACTTCCGTGTAATGCGATTTGTCATGAAGTGTCCTACTGCTGCTTTAATGATTGTTGTAATGACCACAGATAGTGGTAATGTTTTTTAAGTTGCAATAATTGTGTATGGCTTCCTTGCTCAATAATTTTGCCCTGATCCATGACAATAATATGATGGTGATGACTGACTGTTGATAAGCGGTGAGCAATCGTAATTACGGTCCGCCCTTGGGCAATTTTTTGCATATTTTGTTGGATTATGGCTTGGGTTTGATCATCTAAAGCGCTGGTGGCTTCATCAAAGATCAGAATGCGAGGATTGCTTAGTAATGTACGAGCAATAGCGATACGTTGGCGCTGGCCACCTGATAATGATTGGCCTCCTTCAGCAATCAATGAGTCGTAACCTAAAGGCATTTTTAAGATGAAATCATGCGCACCTGCTAATTTGGCGGCAGCAATCACTTCATCTAAAGTTGCATCAGGTTTTGATTGAGCAATATTGTTAAAAACAGATTGGTTAAAGAGAAAATTTTCCTGTAGTACGATACCAATTTGTTGGCGTAACGTAGCGATATTGAGCTGATAAAGGGGGATATCATCAAGTAATATGCTACCTTTTTCTGGGGTATAAAGACGTAATAAGAGACGTGCTAAAGTACTCTTACCGGAACCTGAAGTACCGACAATGCCGATCATCTCTCCAGCTTTGATGGATAAATTAAATTGATTAATAGTAAGAGGAAGATTTGGTTGATAGCGAAAATCGACATTTTGAAAGTGGATCTTGCCGGTTAACTGCGGTTGTAAGCCTTCACTATGTTGTTCGGTTGGTAAATTAATGATTTGTGCTAGTTTGTCAATTGCAACGCGAGTACGGATATAATCGCCCCATAATTGCACCAATTTCCCTAAAGGTTGACTACTGTGAGAGACCATCATTTGAAAAGCGATTAATTGGCCTATGGTCATATTTAATGCTAGGACTTCCGCTGCACCAATCCATAAAATCACCGCCATAGTCAATTTTTCAATTAACATAACAATATGGCTGCCTTGTGAGTTTATTTGTTGAGCTTGAAAATTACTGGCAACCATATCGGCAGTTTGTGTATCCCTGCGGCGGATAAAACGTGGTTCAACAGCTAGGCTTTTAATGGTTTCACTGCCGGCCACGCTCTCGGTTAAAAAAGAGGTATTGATTGCGGCATGCATAAATTGTGTTTCGGCTGCTTTTTCTATCTTTGGGGTTATTTTCCAGGCCAGCAATAAATAAAAGGGAATTGAGAGCAGAAAAATAAGTGTTAATGTTGTTGATAGAATTGACATTACATAAATAAAGACGAATAAGAAAAGAACATCGACCAGCAAAGTAAACATGCTACCAGTTAAAAACTCACGGATGGTTTCTAGTTCTCTAACACGGTTTACAATTGCGCCGACCTGACGGCTTTTGAAAAAGGAGAGTGGTAAGTGTAATAGATGCCTGATCAGTTTTAATCCGAGTCGGATGTCAATACGATTGGCGGTATGGATATAAATATATTCTCTGAAACCTTTTAAAATAACTTCAATAAAAGCGGCTATTATTAAGGTAAAAATAAGCACATCTAAGGTGCTAAAGGCTTGATGGATCAGCACCTTATCCATAATAACTTGAATAACAATCGGTGATAACAGCGCTAATATTTGTAATACAAATGAAAAAAACAAGATTTCAAAAAATATCTGTTTATGCTTTAAGAATTCAGGCACAAACCAACGAATATCAAAGCGGGATTGTTTTTGGTTTATTTTAAGCCAATTGCCATTCCAACGTTGCAGAAAATCTTGTTTCTGCCAAATTTCCGGTGGTTTATTGCCAGCAGATTGTATTAACACTTGTTCATCATTATAACTGGCTAATATATATGGAACATTATCATTATCATAAAAAATAGCAGGTAGAATCAGACGCGATAACTCTTTTTTATGGCAGCGTTTTTGTTTTAATATAATTTGATACTTTTGTTGAATTTTTTTTGTGCAATCAACAAAATTATCATTTTGAATTATTTCTTTATTATATTCATTAATATTTATTTTATTATTTAGTCTTATGATAATAGAAATTAATTCAAGCGTTTTTTTATTATTTTCATCCATAGTCAATAGCCACAAATTAAAATATAAAGCCATATAAATATATTTAATATTAATAAAATGCTTTATTATATTACTTAGTTAGAAAGTTTATTCTATCGACTTATTTTATTATGAAAAGTGTAAAAAAAGGATCTTACTGTTTTTAAGACTAGTTATATTTTTAGACTGAATTAAAGTCACTATTTGTTTTAAATTAGTTTATGAACAAGATTAAAAAAGCAATATTATGTTATGCGATTGATTATTTATCAGAAGGAATAGCCAGAAAACGATGAATAGCTCGGATGACAGCTGCTGGATTTTCAGCATGTACCCAGTGACCACATCCTAAAATAATCTGGCCTTGAGCTTGCGGAAATTGAGTAAGAATATCTTTGCGGTAATTTTCGCTAATGTAATCGGAAAGGCTGCCACGGATAAAGAGTGCTGGGTGAGGCCAAGCTGGGATCGTTTTCCAACCCATCAATTGGTTATATTGTTTTTTTAAAACCGGTAAATTAAATTTCCATTTGCCTTGATCAAATGATTTTAATAAAAATTGAATTTCACTTTCTTCAGTAAGGGTATTACGCATAATAACAGCAGCCTCCTGTCGAGAAGTTACGCCTGCTTGTGTTACTGCGTCTAAAGCAGAAAATATATTTTCATGACGATTAATTTGATAAGTGACTGGCGCAATATCTATAACGATAATTTTTTCTATCAATTGAGGCGCTATTGCCGTCATCGCCATGACGATTTTTCCACCCATAGAGTGTCCGATAGCAATAATGCTGGTTTGCTTTAAATGAGCAAGCAGCGCTAAAACGTCTGTTGCCATTTCAGAATAAAGCATTGTTGCTGCCTGTGGTGAGTTACCATGATTACGAATATCTAGTTGAATAACGGTGAAGTAATTTTGTAAATTGCGAGCTAATACGCCTAAATTTTGCCTATCACCAAACAAGCCATGGATAAGTACAATCGCACTAGAAGAGATAGGATTTTCCGGTTGATGGATACGATAATTTAGCCAGTTATTTAGCGACATAGTCATATTACATTTCATTAATCAATAATTAGTATGATGACATGGATATTGCCAGAAACCAACAATTATCAACTCAGGGATTATTAAAATTTACGCTATTGTTAGTGGTTGAAAAGCGTAAGTGACACGATAATATTTTGCTATTTATATAAATAATGTGACTAATCTCCAATATCAATAAAGATATTTTTGTGCTTGGCAAGCTAAAGTTATTAAGCTATTTCTATACGGATTGACAATCAAGCGGAAACTTTTTTATTAAAAGACTAAGTTAAGTAATTGAAATATTCATTGTTTTGTTTTTTAGGTTTATATCTTATAATTGGCAGGTAATTTTAATTAAAATAGATTGAAATAACATGAAAACGATTGAAGTTGACGAAGAACTTTACCGCTATATCGCGAGCCATACCCAGCATATAGGTGAAAATGCATCGGTTATATTACGACGTCTGTTAGGGTTTGACGTTAGTCAGTCGCATATGCCACTTTCGATAACTGTAAGTAATATCGCGGCAGAAGGGAAAAAAAATGAATCAGTTTCTTGCCACGATGCTGCAAGTGTGATGCATGATTTATTGCTTTCCAACAATTATGCTACTAAAAACAAAGCGATTGATCGCTTTATGCTTATTCTATCCACCCTATACAATTTAAATAAACCCGCTTTTGTGGCAGCAACAGAAGCAACCCATGGCAGAACGCGTATTTATTTTGCTAGCGATAAACAGACCTTATTAGCCAGTGGTAAGCAAACAAAACCTCGCCTGATACCCGATACGCCTTATTGGGTGATCACCAATACCAATACCAATCGTAAACGCAATATGATTGAACAAATTATGCAAGATATGAAGTTTCCAGTTGAATTGGTTGAGAAGGTGTGTGGTACGATTTAAATAAATATTATTGGTCACTTAGTGATTAAAGCTATGTGTACCGTTGCCCCTTCGGAGAGAAAATAAGTGGCATTGCATAAACGTGCTGGGCAATCTGCCCAACAAAGTGATTTAATTAACGTTGAACAACTGGTTGCACAATATTATTCGCTACAACCGCAAATAAAAAACCCTGCTCAAAACGTTCAATTTGGTACATCAGGTCATCGTGGTAGTGCATGTCGTCATAGTTTTAATGAACAACATATTTTAGCTATCGCCCAAGCTATCGTAGAAGTTCGTCGATTAAATGGTATTACTGGCCCCTGTTTGGTAGGAAAAGATACTCATGCCTTATCCGCACCGGCTTTTATGACGGTTGTGGAAGTCTTGATAGCAAATGGGGTTAATGTCATCGCGCAGCAACAGGACGGTTTCACACCAACACCGGCTATTTCTCGCGCTATATTGGATTATAATCGCCAGCATGAAAAAAAAGCGGATGGTATTGTGATCACGCCTTCACATAATCCGCCAGAGGATGGTGGGATCAAATATAATCCGCCCCATGGTGGCCCAGCTGATGAGCGCCTGACAATTGAAATTGAGCAGCGAGCGAATCAAATCATTGCATGTCAATTATCAACTATCCAACGCATCAATTATCAAATTGCTATTAAAGATCCTCATTATCAGCAACATGATTTTATTGAGCCTTATGTCATTGCTTTGCGTGAAGTTATCGATATGACGGCGATTAAAAAAGCTGGATTAAAAATAGGTGTCGATCCGTTAGGGGGGGCTGGAATAAATTATTGGAAACGCATTGCTGAATATTATCAACTCGATTTAGAGTTAGTTAATGAACAGCTCGATCCAACATTTAGTTTTATGCCGTTAGATCATGATGGGGTGATCCGAATGGATTGTTCTTCGCCTTGGGCGATGAAAGGTTTATTGGATTTGCGCAATAAATTTGATTTAGCTTTTGCTAATGATCCTGATTATGATCGTCATGGAATTATAACGCCAACGGGATTAATGAATCCAAATCATTATCTTGCTGTTGCTATCGATTATCTATTTCGCCATCGACCACAATGGAAAAAAGAGGTCGCGGTAGGTAAAACGTTAGTTTCTAGTGCCATGATTGATCGGGTGGTGGCCGATTTAGGCCGTAAATTAATTGAAGTACCGGTTGGTTTCAAATGGTTTGTTGATGGTTTATATCAGGGTGAGTATGGTTTTGCGGGTGAAGAGAGTGCGGGTGCTACTTTCCTCCGATTTGATGGAACACTCTGGACGACTGACAAAGATGGGATCATTCTCTGTTTATTAGCGGCCGAAATAACCGCAGTGACTGGGAAAAATCCGCAGCAGTACTATCAAGAACTTGCTCAGCGTTTTGGTGAACCTTGCTATAGTCGCATTCAAGCCAAAGCGAGCCATAAACAAAAACAATGTTTAGCTAAACTGAGCGCTGAAATGGTTACGGCAGATATGTTGGCTGGTGACCCGATTATTGCCCGCTTAACCAAAGCACCAGGTAATGGTGCGGCTATTGGTGGTTTAAAAGTAATAACGGATTATGGTTGGTTTACTGCGCGACCGTCAGGCACCGAAGAAGCTTATAAAATTTACTGTGAAAGTTTTCGTGGTAAGGGGCATCTTAAGTTAATTGAGCAGGAAGCTATTCAGATTGTTAATCAAGTTATTGCAGATTGAGCAGTTTATTATTCAATAAAAACGACATAATAGATTTGCTGAGTTAAATATTGATAACGAAAATGATAATGCGATAATTAAGTGCATTATCTTAATCTCGATAAAGTGAATTATCATTAAGGCATAAAGCGATAACCTATTCCTGTCTCAGTGAGCAGGTGTACTGGCTGAGTGGGATCGTCTTCCAACTTTTGCCTTAAATGTCCCATGTAAATACGTAAGTAATGGTTATGTTCAATATAGTTAGGTCCCCATATTTGTCGTAGCAGATGACGTTGCGTTAAGACTTTGCCGCTATTAGTGATAAATTCACTCAGTAAACGAAACTCAATTGGCGTAAGGTGGAGTTCTTGCTGTTTTTTAGTTACTCGTCGGTTGATTAAATCAACACTAATATCACCAAACCGAAATACGGGATCTGGTTGGTTTTTACGCGTATAGCGGCGTAAGGCAACTCTTACTCTGGCCAACAGTTCACTGATACCAAAAGGTTTGGTTAGATAATCATCAGCACCAGCATCAAGTGCCATGACTTTGTCTGCTTCATCTGCCCGTGCCGACAGTACTAATACAGGAATTTGACTCCATTGGCGTAAGTCACGGATCAAATCAATACCGTCACCATCAGGTAAGCCTAGATCAAGGATCAAGAGATCAGGTTTGCGGGTCGCTGACTCGATAAGTCCTCGCTGATAAGTTTCGGCTTCATATACGCGAAAATTTTCACCTTCAAGTGCCAGTTTGACAAATCGTCTGATCTCTTTTTCGTCTTCAATTATTAAAATATTGTGTTGAATCACTCTGTCTCAATGGCCTCCTCTATTGCAGGAACTTCTATTAAAGGTAAAACAAAGTGGAAAATAGCTCCACTGTTTTTATTATTTTCCGCCCAAATTTCGCCGTTATGAAGCTTTATCATAGCCTGGCAAATAGCCAGCCCGAGACCAACCCCAGGAATGGACGATTCTTTTTTAGCCCGTGAAAATTTATCAAAAATAAGTTCTTCCTGTCCTTTTGGTATGCCAATACCTTTATCCCAAATCTCAATATGGACATATTTACCTTGTGGATAGGCATCAATACCGATCGGTGAATTTTCAGCAGAGTATTTTATCGCGTTCTCCAGTAAATTAATGATTACACGTTCGAGTAAATTGGCATCACAATAAAGTAATAGTTCAGCAGGAACATTAATTTTAGTTGGATGGCTTTTTAAGGCATATTCGAGAGAACGTAATGCACTGCCAATAATTTCTTGTAATGATTCCCAGGCAAGAGTTGGTACAATGCCACCAGATTGGATCCGCGCCATATCAAGCAGATTATTGACTAATCTTGAGGTACTTAGGATCTGTTGACGAATTTGGTTAACTTTTTCCGTATGGGGTGAATGCTCAGCGCTTAATTCCAGCATCAATATTTCTGTTTGGCCAAATATTACCGTCAAAGGTGTGCGCAAATCATGAGAAAGAGCGGCCAATAAAGAGTTTCTCAGTTGTTCCCGTTCAGCATCCAGTTTGGCTGATTCTGCCTGTCTAGCAAGCTGTAATCGTTCAAATGCATTGGCAATCAAGCCAGTAAAAGTTTGTAGTAGTCGTTGCTGTTCTGGGATCAGTAATTGACGCAAATTTTGCGGTTCAATAGCTAATATAGCTAAAGTTTCTTTTGACGTTGCAATCGGTTGTAATTGATAAGGCACGCTAGGTAATGTATCCGTGCCGGCACCTGCTGGTTGATTTTTATCAAAACTCCATAATGCAATGGCTTGATCAATTTGCACCTGTCCATAGTCGGCCAATTTAAGCGCAACCAGTTGTTGCTGATCATTAGGCAACAACAGGCTAACTTTTGCTTTAAAGGCATTGGAAAGGAAGTGATAACCCGTTTTTGCAATATCAATTTCATTCAGCGCTCGGCTTAACTCTTTGGTCATTTCGTAAAGATGGCGAGTCCGTTGTTCACGATAACGAGCGACTCTGGCTTGATAGCGCACTCCCGCTGCGAGATTGCCCACTAAAAGACCAACAACCAGCATAACAATGAAGGTTATCAAATATTGCATGTCAAAAACAACAAAGGAAAAATGGGGTTGGACAATAAAAAGATCGAAACCAATAACATTAATAAATGCGGCAAAAATAGAAGGATTGCGACCATACAGCAGAGCGATAATAACCACCGCTAATACATAAACAGTAACAACATTAGCCTGATCAAAATTAAGCAAAAAGCGATTAGAAAATAGGGTGATGGTAATACATAACAGAGCGGCGAATAGGTAACCCTGAATATTTCCTCGCCATTTGTCATTTAGTGGCCGGCGTTCGGTCTCTTTTTCCCACGCGGTATTTTCATCTAACGCAATAATAATCAGATCTAAATCCGGTCCTAGTCTACCTAAGCGTTCAGCAAAATCAGGGCGTATTTTCCAGTTGAGCAGTTTCCAGGTCGTATTTTGCTTACGGCCGATGACAATTTTACCTAGGTTATGTTCCCGGGCGTAATCTAAAATGGCTTTTTCTTCATTGGCATCAGCTAAGGTTGAAGTCTCTGCGCCTAAATCTTGGGCCAGTTTTAATGCTTTTAGAATGGCGCGTCTTTTCTCTTCTGCTAATGCATGTAATTTGGGGGTTTCAACATACACAGCATGCCAACTGCAACCCAGTTTGGCGGCTAGCCTGGCTGCTGCTCTAACTAATTTCTCATTTCCAGTATTGTGGCCAATGCAAACTAATAAATTATCGTGAGTGTGCCAAACTTGAGAGTAACCTTGAGTATCACGATACTCACGCATTTGATTATCGACCCGATCAACCGTACGTCTTAGGGATAATTCTCTTAGCGCTATTAAGTTGCCTTTGCGAAAAAAGTGTTCAATTGCTCGTTCGGCTTGTCCGGCAATATAGACCTTTCCTTCATTCAGTCGTTGGCGTAAATCATCAGGGGGTAAATCGACTAAAACAATCTCACTGGCTTGGTCAAAAATATGATCAGGTACCGTTTCACGGACGCGAATTCCGGTAATACTACCAACAATATCGTTTAAACTCTCTAAATGTTGTACGTTAATGGTGGTTAAGACATCAATACCGGCATCTAATAACTCTTCAACGTCTTGCCAGCGTTTAGGATGACGACTGCCATGCGGGTTACTGAAAGCTAATTCATCCATTAAAATAATGGCCGGGTGACGTGCTAAAACACCGTCTATATCAAAGGTATTAATTTTACGTCCGTGGTAGCGGATCCGTTTTGCGGGCAGTTGCGGCAAACCTTCTAATAGAGCAGCAGTTTCTAGGCGATTGTGCGTCTCTACCACACCGATGACAACATCAAGCCCTTGTGAACGAAGCCGTTGGGCTTCTTTTAGCATTGCATAGGTTTTTCCTACTCCAGCGTAGGCGCCGAAGAAGATCTTTAAGTTGCCGCGAATTTTTTCATTGGCAATACTCAATAAATCTTCAGGGGTAGGGCGTTTAGGTTCCTGGCTCTCCATCAATCAACCTTATTGTATTTTTGCATTTTCTGATTGTTCAAGCGCGTCAAGGGCAATATTAAGTTTAAGCACATTAATAACAGGTTGACCTAAAAAACTTAAAAAGGGTCGCTCGGTGTTAGCTGCAATTAGGTGTCTAATTTTATGTAAAGCAAGCCGGCGTGCCTTAGCTACCCTGCCTGCTTGATAATAGGCTGCACTTGGTGAAATATGAGGATCTAATCCACTGGCTGAAGCTGTTATCAGCTCGACTGGAACGGCCACATTGTTTTGATTATTGAAAATTTTAATTTGTTGAGCACGGCTAGCAAACTGTTTTTGCAATGCGGGATTATTGACCGCCAGATTACTGCCGCTGGAAGCTAATCCATTATAAGGTGTGTCAGCCGTTGCTGACGGGCGGCCATGAAAATATTTAACCTCAGTTATCGATTGGCCAATCAGTGCCGAACCCACAGTCCGATTATTCTTTTCTATCAAGGAGCCTTTAGCTTGATAATTAAAGAAAGCATTTGATAAACCAGTAATAAATAATGGGTAAACAATTCCGGTTGTGATAGTTAGAAAAATAAATAACACAAATGAAGAACGTAAGACATTCATATTCAATACCTTATTAGGACATAAACAGGCTAAGCAGTAGATCAATCAATTTGATACCAATAAATGGTATAACTAAACCACTTAATCCATAGATCCATAAATTACGGCGTAATAATGCTATTGCACTCATGGGACGGTAACTAACGCCTTTTAGTGCTAAGGGGATAAGGCCAACAATAATTAGCGCATTAAAAATAACTGCTGACAGAATAGCTGAAGAAGGGGAGTGTAAATGCATAATATTCAAAATATTAAGCTGAGGATAAGTAACCGAAAAAGCGGTAGGAATAATAGCAAAATATTTGGCAATATCGTTGGCAATGCTAAAAGTTGAAAGAGCGCCTCTGGTCATCAACATCTGTTTACCAACGTGGACAACCTCAATAAGTTTAGTTGGATTTGAGTCAAGATCGACCATATTACCGGCTTCTTTTGCTGCCTGGGTGCCAGAATTCATGGCGACGGCAACATCGGCTTGCGCCAGTGCTGGTGCATCATTAGTACCGTCACCTGTCATTGCTACTAAACTCCCATCGGCCTGATATTGGCGGATCAATGCCAGTTTAGCTTCAGGTGTTGCCTCGGCCAAAAAATCATCAACGCCGGCTTCAGCGGCAATGGCTGCGGCTGTCAAATGGTTATCACCGGTGATCATCACGGTTTTAATTCCCATCCGGCGCATTTCGGCAAAGCGCTCTTTGATCCCCCCTTTTATAATATCTTTTAAGGCGACCACACCAAGAATTTGCTGATTCTCAACAACAACTAATGGTGTTTCTCCTTTCCGGGCAACTTCTTCGACTAATTTTTCTGTTTCGGCTGGGAATCTAGCATGACTTGTTTCCAAATAACGACGAATAGAATCGGCAGAGCCTTTTCTGATCACACGATCACCCACATTAACGCCACTCATCCGAGTCATGGCGGAAAAGGGAACAAACGTGGCATTTAATGCTTGTAGATCACGCTCGCGCAAATTAAACAATTGCTTAGCTAAGATAACAATACTACGTCCTTCTGGTGTTTCATCAGCCAGCGATGATAGTTGGGCCGCATCAGCCAGCTGTTGTTCTGTAACACCTTTAAGGGGTAAAAATTTAGACGCCTGACGATTACCTAGAGTAATAGTACCCGTTTTATCGAGCAATAAGACATCGACATCTCCCGCCGCTTCTACGGCACGTCCACTGGTGGCAATGACATTTGCGGCTAACATCCGACTCATACCGGCAACGCCAATTGAAGAGAGTAATCCGCCGATGGTAGTCGGGATCAAACAAACTAATAATGCAATCAGTACCACAATAGAAATTGGACTACCGCTGCCGTTCACCTCAGCACTAAATAAACTAAAAGGATAAAGTGTTGAGCAGGTTAATAGAAAAATAATGGTTAATGCAGTTAATAGTATGATTAACGCGATTTCATTAGGTGTTTTGCGCCGTTGAGCACCTTCTACCATAGAGATCATACGATCAAGAAAAGTTTCACCAGGATTAACCGTACATTGGATAATTAACCAATCTGACAGTATGCGCGTTCCGCCTGTTACTGAAGAAAAATCACCACCAGACTCCCGAATAACGGGGGCTGATTCACCAGTAATCGCACTTTCATCAACGGAAGCACCGCCTTCAAGTACTTCACCATCACAAGGAATAATTTCACCCGCTTCAACCAGTACGATATCGCCTTTTCTGATTTGGTCAGAATTGATTTTCTCTTTTGCTGCCTGATAATCGGCACTGGCTAAACGTGTAGTAACACTTTGTTTTTTGACCCCTTTCAGACTAGCGGCTTGCGCTTTACTGCGCCCTTCAGCCAGTGCTTCGGCAAAATTAGCAAATAGCACGGTAAACCATAACCAAACCGCAATTATGCCGGTAAATAGTGCATTACCGTCAACGGATGGCGTGAATAATTGATAAAACCAAATGAATGTCGTCAATATACTGCCGATATAAACGATAAACATAACTGGATTGCGCCATTGAATCTGTGGCGCACATTTTTTTATAGCGTCAAATAATGCTTGGTGGATTAATTTCTTATCAAACAATTGACTGGTATTTTTGTTCATTTATAGTTCCTTATTGGGCGGAATGCCAAAGTTGTAAATGTTCAGCAATTGGCCCAAGTGCCAGGGCAGGCACAAAAGTGAGTGCACCAATAACGAAAACCGTCAGTATTAACAAGCCAATAAAGAGTGGGCCATGAGTAGGTAATGTGGCAAAGCTTTCAGGCTGGCGTTTTTTGCCTACCATAATACCAGCAATAGCCATTACTGCAGTGATTAAGCCAAAACGACCGACAAACATAACTATACTCAGCGTAATATTATAGAACAGATTATTGCTATTTAATCCGGCAAAAGCGCTGCCATTATTATTTGCCGCTGAGGAAAAAGCATAAAGAACTTCACTGAAGCCATGAGCGCTAGGATTTAAAATAGCACTGCGTCCTGCTTCGGTAAAAAGTGCCAGTGTTGTTCCTAGTAGGGTTAAAGTGGGAGTGATTAAAATAGCAATAGCGGTTAACTTCATTTCCTGAATTTCGATCTTTTTGCCTAGATATTCAGGTGCTCGACCAATCATTAATCCAGCCAGAAAAACGGCTAACATGACAAATAGTAGCATACCGTATAACCCAGAACCGACACCGCCAAATACCACTTCACCAAGTTGCATAAGCCACATTGGTATCATCCCCCCTAATGCAGTAAAAGAATCATGCATGGAGTTCACCGCGCCGCAGGAGGTTGCTGTCGTGATAACAGCATAGAGTGCTGAATTTAAAATCCCAAAGCGGCTTTCTTTCCCTTCCATATTAATATTGCTGTTGGCGCCTGAAAACATCAATTGGGGATTACCTTGCGTTTCGGCATAGACAACGATAGTGATAGCAATAATGAAAATAATTGCCATCGCCCAAATTAATGTTATACCTTGGCGACTATCACCGACCACGCGACCGAATGCAAAACAAAGTGCGGTAGGAATTAAAAGAATGGCAATCATTTGGCTAAAATTGGTTAATGCAGTAGGATTTTCGAAAGGATGCGCTGAATTTGTGGCAAAAAATCCGCCGCCATTAGTGCCTAATAATTTAATTGCTTCTTGCGAAGCAACAGGCCCCATGGGGATGATTTGGTTTTAGTTTTGTAATGTCTCTACTACTAGATATGGCGAAAAATTTTGTAACACACCTTGGCTAACAAAAAATAAGGCAAAAATAAATGCCAGTGGTAGCAAAAGATAGAGTGTAATACGAGCAATATCTATCCAGGCATTGCCTAGCGTTTTTACACCTTGGCGTGCAAAGGCGCGGATCAGCGCGAAGGCAACCGCAATACCGGTCGCGGCAGATAAGAAATTCTGTACCGTTAATCCCGTCATTTGACTAAAATAACTTAAGGTATTTTCGCTACTATAGGCTTGCCAGTTAGTATTAGTGATAAAACTAATCGCGGTATTGAGTGCTAGATCCCAATCTAGATTGGCAAATTTTTGTGGATTGAGGGGTAAATTTTGTTGATTGATTAATAGCAGAAAGAGAAATATGCCACCAATAACATTGAACAGCAACAGCGCGGTAACGTATTGTCGCCAATTCATTTAGTGTATTTCACCGCCAGGTTTGCGTAAGCGACAACAACTCCATAAGCCGGATTCCATTTTGAGAACCCAAATCGGCAAATCACTTTCAATCAATAAAGCGATATAATTTCCTACAAATTTAGCGATCACAAGCAGGAAAATTAAAAAACTGGTAATTAATAATAAAGCACTACTTACCATTTAAAAATCCTCCGCATGGATAAGCGCATAAATCAAATAGAGAAATAATATTCCAATTAGAATGATCCCTGTGATAGTAAAAATGGACACAGTTTGTCTCCTCATGCTTTTGATGTACAGAGCTTAAGTTTTTCAATGCAAAGAATCTGATAAAAAGTCGCCACATAGTGTAAAAATAGTATAAAAATGCCAATATAATAGTTTGTAAGTTATTACTGTTATCGCTATTTTTTTGTTATAATAAATTAACCATAGTTAATATATGGTTAATTATTTGAAATAAAAGTTAATATTTTATTGTTTGATAAGTAAATAAATTACGATATAAGGGAAAGTGCTGAAAAAAACAGCAAAAAAGTGGTCTGATGAATAGCCATGCTCACTTTTATCAGATAAAATTTTCATTCATTACACAATATATCTCAATTGTTTATATCAATTGATCACTTTATAAGGAGGATCTTTATGTCTGAGTATCGTCAATATCCCTGGCATCAAGTTCTCTTGCGTCGTGTTGGTGTTGTATTATTAGGCATTGTGGCTTTTCCTGTCATGATTTTCCGTCGAGACCGTAGCCGCTTCTATAGTTACCTACATCGTATGTGGCTAAAGACTAGTGATAAACCGGTTTGGTTAGCCAGCGCTGAAGATACGCAATCGATGAAGTAATTAATTGATTAAAAAATTAAAACGTCCTATTACTTGTAGTGATAGGGCGTTTTTGTTTTAAGCTGCTGTGAAACATATTTTTAAGTTTGATATTTAATAAAATAAATCAGTTTTACAAATAGGATAGGTAAGTAATGGATAATATTAAATTAGAGCAATTAATCAATACGCACTTGAATATTGAACAATATACAGATTATGCGCCCAATGGACTTCAAGTGGAAGGGCGCTCAGAGGTAAAAAATATAGTGACCGGTGTGACAGCATCGCAAGCGCTACTTGATGAAGCAGTAAAATTAGCCGCAGATGCAATTATTGTTCATCATGGTTATTTTTGGAAAAATGAAGCTGCTGTTATTCTTAATATGAAGCGTAAGCGATTAAAAACATTGCTTTGTAATGATATTAACCTTTATGGCTATCATTTGCCCCTTGATGCCCATCCCATTATGGGTAATAACGCGCAGTTGGGAAATATTATGGAGGTAGAGATCGATAGCTATATTACACCTTTATTGCCAATAGGTAAGTTTGCGCAACCGATAACTCCAGATGATTTAATGGCTCGTTTAAATAATCGGTTAGCACGCCAACCATTGTACTGTGGTGATAATGGCCCAAAAAACATCCGCACCATTGCCTGGTGTACCGGGGGCGGACAGAGTTTTATTCAACAGGCAGCTGAGGCTGGCGTTGATGCTTTTGTGACCGGTGAAGTTTCTGAGCAAACCATCCATATTGCTAGAGAAATGGGGATCCATTTTTATGCCGCAGGTCATCATGCAACGGAGCGATTTGGCGTTAAAGTGTTAGGTGAATGGTTGCAAAAAGAGTATGGGTTTGCGGTTACTTTTGTCGATATAGCCAACCCGGCCTGATTTTTGTCAAGATAAACAGCAAGCCAACTAAAAGTGCTAAAAGGTAGTTTATCATTAAACTGTGTCTTGTATTCTATATGGTTGTTGATTACGAAAAATAAAATAGTAAGACACAGTCTATTTATCAGAATAAAAATTAATTATTTTTTGGTTAAATCGCTATGAAAATCTCTTTGTTTGTAACCGGTATATAATTGGCGTGGACGAGCGATTTTTAATTCTTCATCATGCATTTCATTCCAGTGAGCAATCCAACCAATGGTACGCGCAATAGCAAAAATAACCGTAAACATGGTTGTTGGGATCCCTATCGCTTTTAAAATGATGCCAGAATAGAAATCCACATTGGGATAAAGTTTTTTCTCTATGAAATAGGGGTCATTGAGAGCTATATGTTCTAACTGTTTGGCAACTTCTAATATATTATCATTTAATTCAAGTTCTTTAAGTACTTCATCGCAAGTCTGCTTCATCACAGTGGCTCGAGGATCATAATTTTTATAAACCCGATGGCCAAATCCCATCAAACGGAAAGGATCATCTTTGTCTTTTGCCCGTTTGATAAATTTAGGAATATTTTCGACAGTTTGAATCTCTTCTAACATGCGTAAACAGGCTTCATTGGCGCCACCATGAGCCGGGCCCCAAAGAGAGGCAATTCCAGCAGCAATACATGCAAATGGATTAGCACCAGAAGAGCCGGCGGTTCTTACCGTTGAAGTTGAGGCATTTTGTTCATGATCCGCATGGAGAATAAAAATGCGATCCATGGCCCGTTCGATGATGGGGTTAACCAGATATTTTTCACAAGGTGTAGCAAACATCATATGAAGGAAATTCGCTGAATAAGAGAGGTCATTTTGCGGGTAAATAAAGGGTTGACCAATAGAATATTTATAACACATTGCAGCAACGGTAGGCATTTTTGACAGTAATCTAAATGCTGCAATTTCACGATGACGCGGATTATTAACATCCAATGAGTCGTGATAGAAAGCCGCTAGTGCGCCTGTTACACCGCAAAGAATAGCCATTGGATGAGAATCGCGACGAAAACCTTGCAAAAGCCGAGTAATTTGATCGTGGATCATGGTATGTTCGGTGACAATTTTTTTAAACTTGTCATAGTCGTTTTGTGAAGGTTTTTCACCGTAAAGTAGTATATAACAAACCTCTAAATAAGTAGAATTGGTAGCCAATTGATCAATAGGATATCCGCGGTGCAAAAGAATACCTTTATCTCCATCAATATAGGTAATTTTAGACTCGCAGGATGCGGTTGAGGTAAAGCCAGGATCGTAGGTAAAATAACCTTGAGAGCCTAATACTCGGACATCAATTACATCAACTCCAAGTGTCGGTTTTAGTACTTCAAGCTCAATTTTTTCTGCATCTTTATCGACTAGTTCTATAGTCTTTTTTTCTTTGCCTGCCATTACGGGTCTCCTTAGCGCTTAAACGCAATTTCCGACAACCATGTAAGCATGATAAAACGCTTAGAAATTGCATGATATTTTATTAATTAAAAAGCTTGAATCATGATTTTTTAACGAAGTTTTTATCAAATGAAATTTTTCATTAACATTTCATAATCTATTATGTTCCTTATATATTTTAAATTATATCAACAATAACATTAGGTTTTTTATGGCTAACAATCTAGCATTTTTATTTTACATAATTTCTTTTTTTTGTGCGGTAATAAAGACTAATTAATTTAACTTAATCATATGTAAGATAAATGTTTAACACTTGTCAAATTACATTATCAATTTAATGACCGATGTTTAAATCGTGATCATACTCACTGTTCAAGCTAAATCTCTCCAAACATAATGTGTTGTAATTGTAATGGGCATGTGAAGGTCATATACTGCAAACGAGGTCTCCGGATTACCTTGTGGTAGGAGTACCCAGCGTTAATAAGTAACAACTTTTGCCAATATGTTATGGATTAATTTATCAGCTGAGTTGTACTTTGTTATCACGATCGCTGTTTGATTTCTGCTCCAGGTCCGGAGGTAGGAAAACAATAAAGAGCTGTGTGGGCAAAAATTGTGAAAAAACAAAGACCTATTAATCTTCAATTTCAGACAATTCATTTTCCTGTTACTGCAATCGCTTCGATTTTACATCGTGTCTCTGGCGTTATTACCTTTGTTGCGGTCGGTATTTTATTATGGCTGCTGGGATTATCGCTTTCTTCATTGGAAGGCTTTCAATATGCGACCGAAATTATGCATAGTTTTTTCATCAAATTCATTATTTGGGGTGTATTGACAGCATTGATATATCATATTTGTGGCGGTGTTCGCCATATGTTAATGGATTTTGGTTTTATCGATGAGAGTTTGTCTGTAGGACGCATTTCCGCTATAGCTGCGTTTATTATTACCGCTATTTTGTCGATTTTGGCGGGGGTTTTTATATGGTAGTTAGCGCATCAACATTAGGCCGTACCGGTACCCAAGATTGGCTGTTACTTCGTGCATCTGCCATTATTATTGTCCTCTATACGATTTATATTGTTAGTTTTATTGTAACGACTGAGTTAAATTATACTGTTTGGCGGACATTTTTTGCTTTTTCAATAACTAAAATTTTTACTATTTTAACGCTCATTTCCATATTGATACATGCCTGGATAGGTTTATGGCAAGTATTAACCGATTACATTAAGTCAATTGCATTGCGATTATTATTACAACTTTTTTTTATTGTAATACTAATGACTTATTTAATTTATGGAACAATAGTGGTGTGGGGAGCGTAAATGAAATTACCAATAAGAGAGTTTGATGCAGTTGTTATTGGTGCTGGTGGCGCTGGGATGCGGGCAGCATTGCAAATTTCCCAGTTAGGTTTGTCATGTGCATTAATTTCTAAAGTTTTTCCAACCCGTTCACACACCGTATCAGCCCAAGGCGGGATCACTGTTGCATTAGGTAATACACATGAGGATGATTGGCAATGGCATATGTATGATACTGTCAAAGGCTCTGATTATATCGGTGATCAAAATGCCATTGAATACATGTGCAAAACCGGACCTGAGGCCATACTAGAACTTGAACATATGGGGTTACCATTTTCACGTTTAGATGATGGCCGTATTTATCAACGTCCATTTGGTGGCCAATCAAAAAATTTTGGTGGTGAGCAAGCGGCTCGCACCGCTGCGGCGGCAGATAGAACTGGGCATGCCCTTTTGCATACCCTATATCAACAGAATTTAAAAAACCATACCACCATTTTTTCCGAATGGTATTCATTGGATTTAGTCAAAAATCAGGATGGTGACATAGTCGGTTGTACCGCTTTATGTATGGAATCTGGTGAGGTAGTTTACTTTAAAGCTAAAGCCACTATTCTTGCGACCGGTGGAGCGGGCAGGATTTATCAGTCAACGACTAATGCACATATTAATACCGGTGATGGGGTAGGCATGGCCGTCAGGGCAGGTGTGCCATTGCAGGATATGGAAATGTGGCAATTTCATCCAACAGGAATTGCTGGCGCGGGTGTATTAGTGACAGAGGGATGTCGTGGAGAGGGTGGCTATTTACTTAATAAAGATGGCGAGCGCTTTATGGAGCGTTATGCACCCAATGCCAAAGATTTAGCGGGCCGTGATGTGGTTGCTCGCTCAATTATGATAGAGATCCGTGAAGGTAGGGGATGTGATGGCCCCTGGGGACCCCATGTTAAATTAAAACTGGATCATTTAGGTAAAGAAGTATTGGAGTCACGATTACCCGGTATTCTTGAGTTATCTAGGACTTTTGCTCATGTTGATCCCGTTAAAGAACCCATTCCTGTTATTCCTACTTGCCATTATATGATGGGTGGGATCCCAACCAAAGTAACCGGTCAGGCGTTGACGATAAATGAAAAAGGTGAAGATGTTGTGATCCCGGGATTATTTGCTGTTGGTGAAATTGCGTGTGTGTCTGTTCATGGGGCCAACCGTTTAGGCGGTAATTCATTACTTGATTTAGTGGTATTCGGCCGTTCTGCTGGCTTACATCTGAAAGAATCTTTACTGGAACAAGGCTCAATGCGTGATGCCAGTGAATCTGATATTGATGTGGCATTAAAGCGTTTAAATCGCTGGGATAATACCCATAGCGGTGAAGATCCGGTCGAAATACGTAAAGCATTACAAGCATGTATGCAACATAATTTTTCCGTTTTTCGTGAAGGCGATGCGATGGCTAAGGGTTTAGAAGAATTAAAAGTCATTCGTCAACGTTTAAAAAACGCCCGTTTGGATGATACTTCACGCGAGTTTAATACCCAACGTATTGAATGTTTAGAACTAGATAATTTAGTAGAAACGGCGTTTGCAACGGCAGAAGCCGCCAATTTCCGGGCAGAAAGCCGGGGAGCACATAGTCGTTTTGACCACCCTGATCGTGATGACACAAATTGGTTATGTCACACGCTATATTTACCACAGTCTGGAACCATGGCTCGCCGAGCAGTCAATATGCAACCTGAGTTACGTGAACCCTTCCCACCTAAAATACGTACTTATTAATGCACGACGTTAATAGTGTTGCGGAGAAAGTAGATTATGAAAATTGAATTTTCCATTTATCGTTACAATCCAGACGTCGATAATATGCCACGTATGCAAGACTACAGTTTGGACATAGCTGAAGGGCGTGACATGATGTTGCTGGATGCGTTAATTCAACTAAAAGAAAAAGATCCGACTTTAGCATTTCGTCGTTCTTGTCGTGAAGGCGTTTGTGGCTCTGATGGATTAAATATGAATGGTAAAAATGGCTTGGCCTGTATTACACCATTGTCAGCATTGTGTCGTGATAAAAGAAAGATAGTGATTCGACCTTTGCCAGGTTTGCCGGTTGTTCGAGATTTAATTGTTGATATGGCCCAATTTTATACTCAGTATGAAAAAATTCGTCCTTACCTTATTAATGATGGCAAGAATTCACCGGCTCGTGAATATTTACAGACTCCAGCGCAACGAGAAAAATTGGATGGTTTATATGAGTGTATTCTTTGTGCTTGCTGTTCAACTTCATGTCCATCATTTTGGTGGAATCCTGATAAATTTATTGGACCTGCCGGTTTATTAGCTGCTTATCGTTTCTTAATCGATAGTCGGGATACTGAAACTGAGACAAGATTGGATAATTTAAATGATGCGTTTAGTGTATTTCGCTGTCATAGCATTATGAATTGTGTCAGTGTTTGTCCAAAAGGTTTAAATCCGACTAAGGCTATTGGTCACATTAAATCAATGTTATCAAAGCGTAGTGCATAGTTTGGGTAAAATTTCCCGTAATAGAAATATTGCGGGAAATAAAAAATAGAAATCAATTATTTTAAATTACTGTTATTTTTATGTGTTAAATTATGGCAGGAGTCTTTAAAAACCGGTTACGGTTTTTAAAGGTTCTTACGATAAGGGGAATTTAATAAAAAGCCCCCTTTATTAATAATCGTGCATAGAACACGTTCAAAGAATCTTTATTGAAACCGTCTATATAAAAACGGTACTGTTAACTACGACGAAAACTAAAGCCTATAGGCTTAAGGGATCACAATGCACAACGGCGTAATGAAGGACTGGCTAGATTCAAGTTTTCTAGCTGGTGCAAATCAGTCTTATATCGAACAGCTTTATGAAGACTACTTAACTGACCCTAATTCCGTTAATGCAGACTGGCGAGACATTTTTGATAAACTACCAGGTGCAAGCTCCAACGGTGAATACTCCCATACTCAAACACGTGAATATTTTCGTTCATTGGCGAAAGATTCTACACGTTATCAAACTTCGGTTAGTGATCCGTCTTTGGATGCGAAGCAAGTTAAAGTCCTCCAATTAATAAACGCATTTCGTTTTAGAGGACATCAAAATGCAAATCTTGATCCATTAGAGTTGTGGAAACAAGAAACTGTGTCTGATTTAGATCCTGCATTTCATGATTTAACTGAAGCTGATTTTGAAAAAACCTTCAATGTTGGTTCTTTTGCTATTGGCCAGGAAACCATGAAATTGAGTGAGCTGTATACGGCACTGAAGCGTATTTATTGCGCTTCCATTGGTGCAGAATACATGCATATTACCAACACGGAAGAGAAACGTTGGATCCAACAGCGCCTAGAACTGGCCACGCCGGTTAGTGAACAATTTAGCAAACAAGAAAAAATCCGCTTTTTATCAGAATTAACTGCGGCTGAGGGATTAGAGCGCTATCTGGGGGCAAAATTTCCTGGCGCAAAACGCTTTTCCCTCGAAGGGGGCGATTCGCTCATTCCGATGCTAAAGGATTTGATCCGGCATGCAGGTCAACAGGATACGCGTGAAGTCGTATTGGGCATGGCGCACCGTGGGCGATTAAATGTTTTAGTTAACATTTTAGGTAAGCAACCAAAAGATCTGTTTGATGAGTTTGCCGGCAAGCATAAAGATCATTTAGGAACTGGTGATGTTAAATATCATCAGGGCTTTTCTTCTGATTTTAAAACAGAAGGCGCTTTGGTTCATTTAGCTTTAGCCTTTAATCCATCACATTTAGAAATAGTTAGTCCGGTAGTAATCGGTTCTGTCCGTGCGCGTCGTGATCGCTTAGATGAAGGTCGTAGTAATATGGTACTGCCTATTACTATTCATGGTGATGCGGCGGTAACTGGCCAGGGAGTCGTGCAGGAAATGCTGAATATGTCTCAGGCTCGAGGCTATGAAGTTGGTGGTACAGTGCGAATTGTGGTTAATAACCAGATAGGTTTTACCACCTCCAATCCTAAAGATGCACGTTCAACACAATATTGCACTGATATCATGAAAATGGTGCAAGCACCTATTTTTCATGTGAATGCCGATGATCCCGAAGCGGTTGCTTTTGTTACTCGATTGGCATTAGATTTTCGCAATAAGTTTAAACGCGATGTTGTTATTGATTTAGTTTGTTATCGTCGACATGGTCATAATGAAGCGGATGAGCCGAGCGCTACCCAGCCAATTATGTATCAAAAAATTAAAAAACATGCTACACCGCGTAAAATTTATGCCGATAAATTGATAGCGGAAAAGACAGTTACTAGCGATGAAGTAACCGAAATGGTTAATCTCTATCGTGATAAATTAGATCACGGTGATTGTGTCGTTGATGAATGGCGTCCAATAGGCACTAACTATTCGGTCTGGAAACCTTACTTAAATCATGAATGGAGTGATGCTTACCCTGCCAAAGTTAAAAAGAAACGACTGCAAGATTTAGCTAAACGTTTAAGTACTATTCCGGCAGAGATTGTCATGCAGCCTCGAGTGGAAAAAATTTACAGTGATCGCCAGGCAATGGCGAGCGGTAAAAAACTACTTGATTGGGGAGCCGCAGAAACTTTAGCTTATGCAACATTAGTTGATGAAGGGATACAAGTTCGTTTATCCGGTGAAGATGCCGGTCGAGGTACGTTTTTTCATCGTCATGCAGTTATTCATAATCAAACTAATGGCTCAGTGTATGTCCCTCTGGCTAATATACGGGAAAATCAAGGTATATTTGACGTTTGGGATTCCGTTTTGTCTGAAGAAGCGGTACTTGCTTTTGAATATGGTTATGCCTCTGCCGAGCCACGGGTTTTGACTATTTGGGAGGCTCAGTTTGGTGATTTTGCTAATGTAGCGCAAGTGGTTATCGATCAGTTTATTAGTTCTGGTGAACAGAAATGGGGACGCATGTGTGGATTAGTGATGTTGTTACCCCATGGCTATGAGGGGCAAGGTCCAGAGCACTCCTCTGCCCGTTTAGAGCGTTATCTACAACTGTGTGCGGAACAAAATATGCAAGTCTGTGTTCCATCTACGCCCGCTCAGGTCTATCATATGCTCCGTCGCCAGATACTTCGTAATATGCGACGTCCATTGATTGTTATGTCACCCAAGTCATTACTGCGCCATCCTCTTGCAGTTTCTAGTTTGGAAGAGCTAGCAAATGGTGAATTCCAGCAAGTTATTAGCGAAGTTGATCCCATAGATGCGAAAAAAGTTAAACGTGTCGTTTTATGTTCAGGTAAAGTTTATTATGATCTACTTGAACAACGTCGTGAAAACAAACAAAAAAATCTCGCTATTGTTCGTATTGAACAATTATATCCATTCCCCCATAAAGATTTAGAAACAGCGCTAAAGCCTTATGCACATGTTCGTGATTTTGTCTGGTGTCAAGAAGAGCCTCTTAATCAGGGTGCATGGTACTGTAGTCAGCATAATATCCGGGAAGCAATTCCAAAAGGTTCATTATTAAGCTATGCGGGGCGCCCTGCATCTGCCTCACCCGCCGTAGGCTACGCGTCTGTTCATCAAGAACAGCAAAAAGCATTGGTTGATGATGCACTAAAAGTAAATAAATTAAAGGATAGAAAATGAGTAGCATAGAAATTCTTGTTCCTGATCTTCCTGAATCTGTTGCCGATGCTACAGTGGCAACTTGGCACAAGAAACCAGGTGATCAGGTAGAGCGCGATGAAGTATTAGTGGAAATTGAAACGGATAAAGTGGTACTCGAAGTACCAGCAGCAGATTCAGGTGTTCTGGAATCAATTTTGGAAGAAGAGGGAGCGACTGTTTTATCTAAACAACTATTGGGACGCATAAAGCTTAGTGATAGTACAGGGATCCCGGCTGAGGTAAAAGAGACAACTGAATCGGCACCAGCTAAACGTCAGACTGCCAGTCTTGAGGAAGAGAGTCATAATGTACTAACACCGGCTGTCCGTCGTTTAATTGCCGAACATGATTTAAACCCGGCCAATATCAAAGGTAGTGGTGTAGGCGGGCGTATAACGCGCGATGATGTTGAAAAATATATTAAAAACCAATCAACAGCCAGCGAAAATACAACTATTAAGCCACAGAATGATGCACCTACAACGACATCATCAATATCTCCTCATCGAAGTGAAAAACGCGTACCAATGACGCGTTTACGGAAACGTATTGCAGAACGTTTACTAGAAGCGAAAAACAACACCGCCATGTTGACCACCTTTAATGAAGTCAATATGAAGCCGGTTTTTGATTTACGCAAACATTATGGTGAAAGTTTCGAAAAACGGCATGGTGTGCGCTTGGGCTTTATGTCTTTCTATGTAAAAGCGGTTGTGGAAGCCTTAAAGCGTTATCCTGAAGTGAATGCCTCTATTGATGGTGAGGATTTGCTCTATCATAGTTATTTTGATATTAGCATTGCTGTTTCCACGCCGAGAGGTTTAGTCACACCAGTATTACGTGATGCAGATGCGTTGAGCATGGCAGAAATTGAAAAGCGTATTAAAGAGTTAGCAGTTAAGGGGCGTGATGGCAAATTAACGGTTGAAGAATTGACTGGTGGAAATTTTACCATTACTAATGGTGGTGTTTTTGGCTCTTTAATGTCAACCCCGATTATTAATCCGCCGCAAAGTGCAATTTTAGGTATGCATGCTATCAAAGATAGGCCAATGGCGGTTGATGGTAAAATCGAAATCTTGCCAATGATGTATTTAGCCCTTTCCTATGATCACCGTTTAATTGATGGACGTGAGTCTGTTAGCTTTTTGGTGACCATAAAGGACATGTTGGAAGATCCGGCTCGTTTATTGTTAGACGTCTAGATAACCAAATTAGAGTGAAGTTATTTACTCAGTCTGCAGTATAAAGCTTGGTTAATTTTTTATTGACCAATGTTTAAATGAAAATATATAGAGACCTGTTATGTCTCAGTCAGACTAAATTATGGATAGAGCATCATGAACTTACACGAATATCAGGCAAAACAGCTGTTTGCGCAGTATGGTTTGCCAGTACCGACCGGTTATGCTTGTAAAACAGTAAAAGAAGCAGAAGATGCCACGACAAAATTGGGTAATAGTCCTTGGGTGGCAAAGTGTCAGGTGCATGCGGGTGGCCGAGGTAAAGCGGGTGGTGTCAAAGTGGTTAATAATCGCGACGAAGTCCGGCTTTTTGCTGAAAATTGGTTAGGAAAACGCTTAGTCACTTACCAAACCGACGCCCATGGACAGCCTGTTAATCAAATTTTAGTAGAAGCAGCAACGGATATTGATAAAGAGCTTTATTTAGGGGCGGTGATAGATCGTGCCACTCGTCGGATAGTCTTTATGGCATCGACTGAAGGCGGCGTTGAAATTGAGAAAGTGGCAGAACAGACTCCGGAACTTATCCACAAAGCCATTATTGACCCTTTAACTGGTCCCATGCCTTATCAAGGTCGTGAGCTTGCTTTCAAGTTAGGCTTAAGCGGCAAACAAGTTGAGCAGTTTAGCAACATATTTATCGGATTAGCGACAATTTTTCTCGAGCGTGATCTGGCATTAATCGAGATTAATCCCCTGGTCATAACTAAGCAAGGGGATTTAATTTGTCTGGATGGAAAGCTTAGTGTTGATAGTAATGCACTCTACCGCCAAGCAGAATTACAGAAGATGCGTGATATTTCTCAGGAAGATCCGCGTGAAGCTCATGCATCAGAATGGGAGTTAAACTATGTTGCTTTAGATGGCAATATTGGTTGTATGGTTAATGGGGCTGGTTTAGCCATGGGAACCATGGACATTGTCAAGTTGCATGGCGGTGCTCCGGCTAATTTTCTTGATGTTGGTGGTGGAGCCACGAAAGAACGGGTAACAGAAGCATTTAAAATTATCTTATCTGATGAAAATGTTAGAGCTGTTTTGGTCAATATTTTTGGTGGCATTGTTCGCTGCGATTTGATTGCTGATGGTATTATTGGCGCAGTTAAAGAAATTGGGGTTAAAGTCCCGGTCATTGTTCGTCTTGAAGGTAATAATGCTGAGCTAGGAGCACAAAAGTTAGCGGATAGTGGCCTACAGATCACGGCTGCAACCAGTTTGACCGATGCGGCAGAAAAAGCAGTAGCAGCGGCGGAGGCGAAATAAGTCATGTCTATTTTAATTGATAAAAATACTAAAGTTATCTGCCAAGGCTTTACCGGTAGCCAAGGAACTTTTCACTCAGAGCAGGCAATTGCTTATGGAACAAAAATGGTCGGTGGTGTAACGCCAGGTAAAGGCGGAACCACACATTTAGGATTACCGGTTTTTAATACAGTACGCGAAGCGGTAAAAGCAACAGGTGCAACCGCATCGGTAATCTATGTGCCAGCTCGATTCTGCAAAGATTCGATTCTTGAAGCGATCAATAGTGGCATCAAACTGATTATTACCATAACCGAAGGGATCCCTACCTTAGATATGCTAACAGTGAAAGCAAAGTTAGATGAAACTGGGGTAAGAATGATAGGGCCAAACTGCCCGGGTATTATTACCCCGGGTGAATGTAAGATTGGTATCCAACCCGGACATATCCACAAACCTGGCAAAGTCGGTATTGTATCACGCTCTGGCACCTTAACTTATGAAGCAGTTAAGCAGACAACCGATGCAGGCTTAGGCCAATCGACTTGTGTCGGAATTGGTGGTGATCCTATTCCTGGTTCAAATTTTATTGATATATTGAAATTGTTCCAGGCAGATCCACAAACTGAAGCTATCGTTATGATTGGTGAAATTGGTGGTACAGCGGAGGAGGAAGCGGCCGCTTATATTAAACAACATATCACCAAACCCGTCGTTGCTTATATTGCTGGCGTAACGGCCCCCAAAGGTAAGCGTATGGGTCATGCTGGCGCCATCATTGCTGGCGGTAAAGGTACCGCTGATGAGAAGTTTGCTGCTTTAGAAGCGGCAGGGGTAAAAACAGTTCGTAGTTTAGCCGAAATTGGCGCAGCCGTTAAGCATTTAGTGACTGGTAAATAACCAGATTCATACTATGATTTGTAAAGGCCACTATAGATAGTGGCTTTTTTGACTATATAAATTATTGATATATAGATATATTTTGATATTATCTACTTGATAACCATTTTATAATTTTAACTTACAGATATAAATCTCATCTTTGACGGGTTTATAAACCATTCTGCTATAGCCTCAATTCTGTTATTTAGTTTTCTTAGCAAAAATCAGCCAAAATGTATTTAACAATTATATTTACGAGAATTAAATCTACTAGGTGGTGATGAGAAATAAAAAATAATTCAATTTTATTGTGCGGTTAAAAATAGTTATAAAATAAAAAACGATTAACATTCAATATCATAATTTTATTTTACTCTAATAAATATAAATTTATATTATTTTTAACATAAATATAATAATTATTTAAATCTAACCATTTGTTACTTAGGTGAAATTTATTTATCATGGTTTTTATTTTTTATTAAATAGTAAAGTATAAAATATTATGTGAAGATAAAAATAAAGAATTTAAAAATTTCTTTAATCAAATTTTTTATAAAACATATTTCTTTATTTTTTGATTTCCGGAGGCTGCTGTGAATTCATATAATATTTGGCAGGATTTTTATCAACTTACCCATTTAAGTATAGATTTTCCAAATTCGGTTAATAATAAAGCTGCAATTTATGGCAATGGTAAAAATCAGGTAGAGGTCATGGTTACTCTACGTATTATTGATAAAAGTCTTTCACCTATTTCATTAAAAGAAGAGGATGTAAGAGAACATATTTTTCTTTGTGACTTCTTTTCGGGTAATGACTTGAAATCGGGCTGGAAAATATCCGACAAAGATAATGGATATAACAAAGTGATTGAATATATCCAAAGCGCCGATGCTCGGCATGAAAAAATTGATGTGATGGATGATGGTTTTATTAGTATCCATAAGTTTGTTTGCTGTGACAGACAGGATAATGGAGTTGTTATTGCTGGTGGTATTGATATCCCTGGGGTGGGTAAATTTAACACTTCCCAATTTGGTACCTCGACCAAAAATGGCCCCAATGGCAAAGAAGGCAATGAATTTAAAAACCCGAAAAATATTACCATCATTGCCAGAGAACCCATCCGTTACAGTGATAAAGATAATATTACGATACAAGCGGGCGTATTATCTGACATTGCTGAGTTGAATTATCAAACGTTTTACTCTAGTAATGCGCCTTCTTCTTACAAGGGAAAAATAGAGAGTTCAATTATCAAGATTCTTCCAAGTAAAGAAACCGGTGTAAATAACTTCTTTAAAGAACATGTTATTTCTTATCATCCAATAAAAAATCAGGATATGAGTCAGGAAATGCATGTTGTTAGAAGTCCACAGGTTTTTAAATGTTTTTCTATATTTAAAGAACCTCACTATCCCTGTGCGGTTATTGGTAAAAGTCAGCAAAATAGTTATCAGGTCAATTTATGGTACTCAATGAATGACGTTATTGATATTGATGGCTTTTATATACTTAATGATAATAATAGTAATTATCCGACTAAATATCTCTGTAATCCTAAAATAAGAAAAGAATATATCGATGATAAAAGTGGTGCTGTTAACTTAATTTTATATAAAAATACTATTCCGGTTAGTAGTGCTTTATATCAACAAGGCTGGAAAGATGTAATTAATAATCCTGTTATTGAGGTTGTTGACAGTTATGGTAATGAAGGAAATATTGAATTAACCTTCGACAGCCAAGAGCATTTTGATATACCGGCTATTGTTTAGTTTAAGTTGAGTTTTTAAACACCATAAAAAAGCCCTGTTAGTTAGGGCTTCGTTGAACAGGATCGCATCATTCAGGCTATCGGCCTTGCAAAAATTCAGCATTCAACCACTTCGGTTTTTTTTTAGTGCACAGCCAATCGGTAACGAAGCGTTATAGTTGGCGTTCCCTCTACTGCTATATTTTTGCTGGGAATAAATTTGCGTGTCTTGCCCATTTTTAGCGGTTTTTTTATGACAGCAATACCGAAGCATGGCTGGCGGCAAAGATAGCGCAAATAGGAAGTTTGTTGCTTTCGAAGCGGTAGGAGTAAAACGGTTTGTAGTTTAACCGAATGGGGCAGCCGTTAACTAATTAGTGACTAGTAAATAACCTGATTCATACTATGATTAGTAAAAGCCACTATAGATAGTGGCTTTTTTTTATGTTTAGGCTGTGAGAAATGTTGGTAAACTTAGTTTTTCACGAGCAAAAATGACGTTATACGGATTGAAAAGATCCAATTTCGGGTTTGTTAAATCACGTTTTGGCTTGTCGTTCCAAGCCATCTAACGGTAAATTGTTAGAATGAATTATTGCCTATTTTATTAACATCTACTGAAAAATAAGTCGCTATTTAAGCTATTGATGATTTTAATAAAAATTGATTTAAATCAAATAATAACATGAGTTTTGCTTTCATTTTTCAAAAATTTATTGTGGATCAAATTTGGCTAGTATTTAAATGTAGTGGTATGTTGATTTAATCGCAAAATTTCAATCTTAATCGTATTAAATCTATTTATTATAAGTGTATATAAGCGTACTATTATTAAGATGTTTGTTGTATTTTGATAAATTTTTTATCGTTATTTTAAGATGTATAAAGCTGGTAGTTATGAGGCTTTCATCTTTGCATTATGAAAGTCAGGTCGCCGCAAGTCGGTGTCTTCCTGCTAGGAGCAAGGAGTCAAGATGTTTGATATTGTCGAACTGTCCCGGTTACAGTTTGCCTTAACTGCAATGTATCATTTCCTGTTTGTGCCATTAACACTTGGTATGTCGTTTTTACTAGCCATAATGGAAACGGTATATGTTATTTCAGGTAAACAGATATATAAAGATATGACTAAATTCTGGGGTAAGTTATTTGCTATTAACTTTGCCTTAGGTGTTGCAACCGGTTTGACCATGGAATTCCAATTCGGGACTAACTGGTCATACTATTCCCATTATGTTGGTGATATTTTTGGTGCGCCACTGGCAATTGAAGGATTAATGGCGTTCTTCCTGGAGTCAACATTTGTTGGTTTATTTCTTTTTGGCTGGGATCGTTTAAGTAAAACCCAACACTTAGCTAGCACATGGCTGGTTGCGTTGGGTTCTAATTTTTCTGCGCTATGGATCTTAGTTGCTAATGGTTGGATGCAATACCCGATTGCTTCTGATTTTAACTTTGAAACCATGCGAATGGAAATGCTCAGTTTTTCAGAATTAGTTTTAAATCCCGTGGCACAAGTTAAATTTGTTCATACCGTTGCGGCAGGCTATTGTACGGGTGCCATGTTCATCTTAGGCATTAGTGCTTATTACTTACTCAGAGGCCGTGATCGACCCTTTGCTAAACGTTCTTTCGCGATAGCGGCAAGTTTTGGTATCGCCTCAGTACTATCTGTCATTGTCTTGGGTGATGAATCGGGTTATGAAATGGGTGATGTGCAGAAGACCAAATTAGCCGCTATTGAAGCTGAATGGGAAACCCAACCACCGCCGGCCTCATTTAATCTTATTGCTATACCCAATAGCGAAAAAATGAAAAATGAATTCGCAGTGGAAATTCCATGGTTAATGGGAATTATTACCACCCGTTCTATCGATACGCCGGTTTTGGGTTTAAAAGATTTAATGGCGCAACATGAAGTTCGTATCCGTAATGGTATAAAAGCCTATGCACTGTTAAAACGATTACAGGCTGGTGATAACGATCCTGCTACACGAAAAGCATTTGATACAAATAAAAAAGATCTTGGCTATGGATTATTGTTAAAACGCTATACGCCTAATGTTGTTGATGCCAGTGAAGAACATATTAAAGCGGCAGCCAAAGATAGTATTCCTAAAGTTGGACCGCTATTCTGGGCGTTTCGCATTATGGTGGCTTGTGGCTTCCTAATGTTGCTTATTTTTGGCTTATCCTTTTGGTCTGTTATTCGTAACCGTATTGGAGAGAAAAAATGGCTTTTGCGTTTAGCTATGTTCGGTATTCCGTTACCATGGATTGCGGTTGAATCTGGTTGGTTTGTTGCTGAATATGGCCGCCAACCGTGGGCAATTGGTGAAATTTTACCGACAGCGGTTGCGCATTCATCATTAAGTAGTGCAGATCTAATTTTCTCGATGGCGCTAATATGTGGTCTGTATACTTTGTTCTTGGTTATTGAATTGTTCTTAATGTTCAAATTTGCACGTAAAGGGCCGAGTAGTCTTAAAACAGGTCGTTATCATTATGAGCAACAAAATATTTCAGCCCAAGACGCTTAGTAAACAGGAGTCCATTCATGTTTGATTATGAAGTTCTAAGATTTATATGGTGGCTACTGATTGGTGTGTTGCTGATCGGTTTTGCCGTGACTGATGGTTTTGATATGGGTGTTGGTATCTTATTACCATTTATGGGAAAAACAGATACTGAGCGTCGCATCATGATCAATTCAATCGCACCGCATTGGGATGGTAATCAGGTTTGGCTAGTGACTGCGGGTGGTGCACTATTTGCGGCTTGGCCGATGGTTTATGCAGCGGCATTCTCAGGTTTTTATGTTGCCATGATATTAGTCTTGGCGTCACTATTTTTCAGACCGGTAGGGTTTGACTATCGTTCAAAGCTTGAGAATTCCAAATGGCGCAATATGTGGGATCGCGGCATATTTATTGGTAGCTTTGTTCCTCCACTGATCATTGGTGTTGCTTTTGGCAATTTGTTACAGGGCGTTCCTTTTGCAGTCAATGACCAATTATATTTGAATTACACCGGCTCATTTTTGGGGTTACTTAATCCTTATGGTTTATTAGCGGGCATTATTTCTATAATGATGATAATTACCCAAGGCGCAACTTATCTTCAGATGCGCACGGTAGGTGAATTACATTTACGTTCACGTAATATCACTTATATCACCGCTTTTTTAACCTTAATCGCTTTTGCAGCGGCTGGCTTTTGGTTGATATATGGGATTGATGGTTATGCGATTAAAAGTAACATCGATACCTATGCCGTTTCTAATCCGCTACATAAAGAAGTAGTAAAAGAAGCTGGGGCATGGTTGGTTAATTTTAATAATCATCCCGGCTTATGGGCATTACCTATACTGGGCTTAATTTTTCCCATACTGACTATCTTAGGTACCAAGCTTGATAAAGCCGGCTGGGCATTTTTATTCTCATCACTGACAATTGCATGTATTATTTTAACTTTCGGCATTAGTATGTTCCCATTCATTATGCCTTCAAGTATACAGCCTAATGCCAGTTTGACGATTTGGGATGCCACTTCAAGCTTGTTTACATTACAAGTGATGACGGTTGTTGCCATCATTTTTGTGCCAATAATATTGGCGTATACAATTTGGTGTTATTACAAAATGTTTGGTCGCATTGACAAAATGCATATTGAAAATAACAAGCATTCATTATATTAAGGAGCGAATAGCATGTGGTATTTTGCTTGGATTTTAGGAACGCTACTTGCTTGTAGTTTCGCTGTCATTGCAGCTCTGGCTATTGAGCAGGTTGAAGCTAATGCGGCTAACAAAGCTAACCATCCTGGTGAATGATAATGGTAGATAAAATCTACTCAGCAATGCATAAGGGTCCGTTTCGGATCCTTATCCTGTTTATGGCATTTGCCATGGCTTTTTGTGTACTCTGGGATCCAACATTATTTGCCGCAAATACCAGTTCTCTTGCTATATGGCAGGGATTATTGCTAATTTGGGCAACTTGTAGTGGGATAATATTTGGTATTGGGTTTTTACCTAACAAAGCGTTTTGGCGTTATTTTTTTCATCCATTACCTGCTATTTTGATCCTGGTTTGCGGACTATTTTATTTCTTGCGTATGAGTTTCATTTCTTAAAATAAGTTTATATTTCACTATTTTTTTGTAACTTTATTTATAAATCATTCCAATAGATGATTCACTTAAGTATAGTGACGGGTAATTAATTGATAGCAAGGGGAGTAAAATATGCTGTTTTGCTGGCCTATCCGTGTTTATTACGAGGATACTGATGCGGGAGGTATAGTCTATTATGCACGTTATGCGCATTTTTTCGAGCGTGCTAGAACGGAAATGTTACGAGAAAAAGGATTTGAACAGCAGAAATTACGAGAACAAAATTTAGCCTTTGTCGTACGTAAAATGACAATTGACTATTTATACCCTGCTAAATTGGATGATTTATTAACCGTTGAAACGAAAATTAACCATGTTCAACGTACATCATTGACTTTTCTGCAACGATTAATTAATCAGCAAGGAAAAGAAATTTGCACAGCAGAAATAATTATTGTTTCTATTGATACCTCTAAAATGAAGCCAATCGGGCTTCCTGAGTCTATTGTGGCGGAGTTTAAGCAGTGGCTGACATGAATATCTTAGATTTATTCCTCAAAGCGAGTTTTTTGGTTCAACTTATCATGTTGATCCTCATAGGATTCTCTATTGCTTCTTGGGCTATTATTATTCAACGAAGCAAAATTTTAAATGCAGCAACTCGAGAAACGGAAGCTTTTGAGGATCGTTTTTGGTCCGGTATTGAGCTATCACGTCTCTATAAAGAATGTCAGGCTCGGCGTGATACATTAACTGGATCAGAACAGATTTTTTATTCTGGCTTTAAAGAATTTGCTCGTTTACGCCAAGCTAATCTTCATACCCCAGAAGCTGTAATGAATGGCGCATCTAGAGCTATGCGAATATCAATGAATCGTGAGTTAGAATCATTGGAGGCGCATATACCCTTTTTAGGTACGGTAGGATCAATAAGTCCTTACATCGGATTATTTGGTACCGTATGGGGAATCATGCATGCTTTCATCGCTTTAGGTTCGGTTAAACAGGCAACATTACAAATGGTCGCTCCGGGTATTGCTGAAGCCTTAATTGCAACGGCAATCGGCTTGTTTGCCGCTATTCCAGCTGTAATGGCTTATAATCGCCTGAATCAGCGAGTCAATAAATTGGAACAAAGTTATGACAATTTTATGGAAGAATTCTTAGCCATTTTGCATCGTCAAGCTTTTGCTTCTGAAAAGCAATAAATGCGGAGAACAGAAAGATGGCACGGACTCGACATAGACGTGAACTGAAATCTGAAATTAACATCGTTCCTTTATTGGATGTACTGTTGGTACTGTTATTGATCTTTATGGCAACGGCTCCGATTATTTCGCAAAGCGTAAAAGTGGAATTACCTGATGCGGCACAAGCAGAAATTGTGTCAGGCAGTGATAATCCGCCCATTATTCTTGAAGTCGCTGGCGTAGGGCAATACAGTGTTATTATTGATGGTCATCGGGAAGAGCTTTTACCGCCAGAACAGATTGCGGCAATAACAAAAGCCGCATTGGTAAAAAATCCACAGGCCATTTTTTTAATTGGCGGCGCTAAAGATGTACCTTATGAAGAAGTTATTAAAGCGCTAAATATACTTCATCAAGCTGGCATTAAATCGGTTGGCTTTATGACTCAGCCTATTTGATGTAATTGCATAATTACTTGTTTGGAAATCTGTTGTGAGAAAGACAAAAGAGCAAAAAAATAAACTGAGTCGCTCTGTCGTACTCTCTATAATACTTCACTTTTTACTATTTGGTTTTATCATTTTGGGTTCACTGAATGAAATTATTAAACTTGGTGGTGGCGGTCAAGGTGGTGAAGTGGTCGATGCTATCATGGTTGATCCAAGTGCCGTAATAGAACAGTATAACCAACTGCAACGGCAGCAAACTAGTGCCAAACAAGCAGATGCTGAGCGAAAGAAACGTCTGCAACAACAAGAAGAAGAACTACGAAAACAGCAGGAAGAAGAACAAAAACGCTTAAAAATGGTTGAAGAGCAGCGTATTAAAATAGAACGAGAAGCCGAGCAACAACGCAAGCAAGCAGAAGAAGCGGCCAAAAAAGCGAAAGAACAACAGAAAATTGCTGAAGAGGCTGCCGCTAAAGCCAAAGCAGAACAAGAGCGGCTAATAAAAGAGCAAGCAGAGGCAAAAGCGAAAGCAGAAGCGCAAGCTAAAAAAGAGGCTGAAATAGCCAAGATTAAAGCACAAGCTGAAGCCAAAGAAAAAGCTGAAAAAGCTGCTAAGGCATTGGCAGCTAAGAAAAAAGCCGATGCAGCAAAACAGGCTGCTGCGGTTGAAGATCTGCTCGGCGGGTTAACTGCTCAACAACCAATTCAGCAAACAGGAGGTGCAGCAGCGGCGGGTCAAGGAGCAAATAGAAGAAGCGGGGCATCTAGTTCAGACGTGGCTAATTATCAGAGCAAGATCCAAGCCGCGATTCAGAGCAAATTTTATAATGCTGATATTTATCGCGGCAAAACATGCGAATTAAGCATAAAACTCGCTCCTGACGGTATGTTAATAAGTATTGCAGCTAAAACTAGTGCAGCAAATGATCAATCACTCTGTGACGCAGCGATACTTGCAGCCAAGACAGCGATAATGCCTAAACCGCCTAGTCGTAGTATTTATGATGCATTTAATAAAGAGGGAAGTTCTTTAGTGTTCAAACCTTAGTTAATGAGTGTTATGAATAGCATAAGGCTAGGAAAATTAACAAAAGTTTTTCAGTTATCTGGTTTTGTGTATTCACCTTTGTTAATATTTAAGCTAATTATTACGGACGTGAATACGTGATAAGGAAGAAAAAATGAAGCAGGCATTTAAATTATTATTAGGTTTTCTAATACTATGGGCGGCATATGCTCAGGCAGAAATTCGTATTGAAATTACTCAAGGCATCAATACAGCACAGCCTATTGCTATTGTACCTTTTAAATGGACAGGAACAGGTACTTTAGCCGACAATGTAGGACAAATTGTTGCGGCTGATTTACGAAATAGCGGTAAATTTAATCCGATTGATCCCAGTCATATGCCTCAACAACCAACCACCGCATCGGAAGTCACCCCCACTGTTTGGACGGCATTAGGTATCAACGCGGTTGTTGTTGGCCAGGTACAACCTGCTGCTGATGGGCAATATATTATTAGCTATCAATTGGTTGATGTGGTGAACTCTCCTGGCGCTGTATTAACGCAAAATCAATTGAAAGTAGCGGCAAAATGGTTACGCTATGCAGCACATACTATTAGTGACGAAGTCTTTGCCAAATTAACCGGTATTCGAGGTGCATTTCGTACTCGTATTGCTTATGTAGTGAAAACCAATGGTGGAAAGTTTCCTTATGAATTAAGGGTTTCAGATTATGATGGTTATAATCAATTTACTGTCCATCGCTCGCCCGAACCTCTCATGTCTCCAGCCTGGTCAGCTGATGGAGAAAAATTAGCTTATGTAACCTTTGAAAGCGGCAGTTCTGCGTTGGTTATACAAACGTTAGCAACGGGTGAAGTCCGCCAAATTGCCGCTTTCCCGCGGCATAATGGTGCACCTACTTTCTCCCCTGATGGAACCAAGCTGGCTTTTGCTCTGTCAAAGAGCGGTAGTTTAAATCTTTATGTAATGGATTTGGCCAGTGGCCAAACTCGCCAAATAACCGATGGTCGCAGTAACAATACTGAACCAAACTGGATGCCAGATAGTCAGACACTTATTTACACTTCTGATCAAGCTGGACGTCCACAAATATACAAACTAAATATTAATGGTGGTGTGCCAGAGCGTATTACTTGGGAAGGCAAGCAAAACCAGGATCCAAGCGTCAGCCCTGACGGTAAGTTTATGGTAATGGTCAACTCGAGTGATGGTAAACAGCACATTGCTAAACAGGATCTGGCAACGGGTAACGTTGAATATTTGACGGATACGTTTCTGGATGAAACGCCGAGTATTGCACCTAATGGTACTATGGTAATTTATAGCTCCTCACAAGGGTTAGGTACTGTATTACAACTGGTATCAACGGATGGGCGTTTAAAAGCGCGTCTGCCGGCAACTGATGGACAGGTTAAATTTCCTGCCTGGTCGCCGTATTTGTGATGCATAATAATAAGTATTTAATAACTATTAAAGGATCGAACAAGATGCAATTGAATAAAGTGCTTAAAGGGCTAATGTTAGCGTTACCTATGCTAGCCGTTGCAGCATGTAGCTCAAAAAAAGGCAATGACAAGACAGGTACTGAAAACAATGTAGTAGATAGCAATGCTAGCCTTTCTGCTGAGCAATTGGCTCGTCAGCAGATGCAAGAATTGCAAAGTAACAATATTGTTTACTTTGGTTTCGATAAGTACGATGTTGCTCCAGAGTATGCACAAATTTTAGATCAGCATGCAGCTTTCATGCGCGGTAATCCTTCAGTAAAAATTACTGTTGAAGGCCATGCTGACGAACGCGGTACACCAGAGTATAATATTGCCCTTGGTGAGCGTCGTGCTAATGCTGTGAAAATGTATTTGCAGAGCAAAGGCGTCAACGGTGAGCAAATTGCTATCGTATCTTATGGTAAGGAAAAACCGGCGGTACTGGGTCATGACGAAACAGCATATGCTAAAAACCGTCGTGCGGTACTGGCATATTAAGAGTATTACATGAACAGTAACTTCAGACATCTTTATTTGAGTCTGTCGTTATTGGTTGGCGTAGCGGCTACAGCAGTCGCTACTGCCCAAGCGCCAATCATTAATGTCGGCTCAGGCTCTACCAGTGATCGTCTTCTTCAAATTGAGACAGCGGTTAATTCTCAAGGGCAATTATTATATCAAATTCAGCAGCAGTTATCGGATGCTCAGCGAGACATTGATACATTGCGTGGTCAAATTCAGGAAAACCAATATCAGTTAATTCAAGTTATTGAACGACAAAAAGATCTTTATATCCAGTTGGATTCATTGACCACTGGTGCAAATAAAGTCAAAGCAAATACTGAAAGTAGTAATAGCAGTAATGCTATTGGCACGGCTGAACCAGCGAATGAAAAGGCTGACTATGATACGGCGGTTGCACTTGCTATAAAGAGCAAATCTAAACAGCAGATTGCCCAGGCAATTAGTTCTTTTCAGCATTTTATCAAAGCTTACCCTAAATCTAATTATCAGCCCAATGCTAATTATTGGCTTGGACAATTGAATTATAATCAGGGAAATAAAGATGATGCGGCTTTTTATTTTGCTACCGTCGTAAAAAACTACCCTAATTCACCCAAAGGGGCAGAATCCCTTTATAAAGTAGGGTTACTGATGCAAGAAAAAGGGCAAAATGATAAAGCACGAGTTGTTTATCAACAAGTGATTAAAGCTTATCCTGGCAGTCCGAGTGCGCAATTGGCAGAGAAAAAATTAGCATCACTCTAATGAATAGCCCCGAAGTATATACTGCTGTTTATTTCGGGGATAATTGTGTGATTGATAAGCATTTAAATTCATTCAGTAAAAAAACAATTGCACCCTTAGTAAAAATAAGTAATATACACCGCCATCAGCTCAGGTAACTTCAGATGGGTCGTTAGCTCAGTCGGTAGAGCAGTTGACTTTTAATCAATTGGTCACAGGTTCGAATCCTGTACGACCCACCATCTAAAAAACTCTTCCTACTTTCCAACAAAACTAAAATAATATATTGCAATGCGAGTACAGGATGAGAAGCTGTGTAGGTTCGAGCCGAGCGCAGCGAGACAGCCTTGTGCCAAGCACAACGACCCGCAGGGCGAGGCCGTAGACCGGGTGATCCTGTACGACCCACCATCTAAAAAACTCTTCCTACTTTGCAAAGAAACTAAAATAATATATTGCAATGCGAGTACAGGTTGAGAAGCTGTGTAGGTTCGAGTAGAGCGCAGCGAGACAGCCTTGTGCCAAGCGCAACGACCCGCAGGGTGGGGCCGTAGACCGGGTGATCCTGTACAATCCATCATCTAAAGATATCTTCATGCTTTCCAAAAAACCAAAAATAATATATCGCAATGCGAGTACAGGATGAGAAGCTGTGTAGGTACGAGTCGAGCGCAGCGAGACAGCACAACGACCCGCAGGGCGGGGTCGTAAGCCAAGTGATCCTGTACGATCCAGCATCTAAAGATATTGCTACTATTTCAGCCAAAAGCTAATTTCATCTTATCTGGATACTGAATGCGGATGAAAAACAGTATTTATTTTTATTATGCAACCAGATAGATAAATCGATTATCTAGCGCTATTTGATAGTAAAAATTAAGCGACAAAATTTTAAATATTGATTATCTTGTTTAGTATATGAAACAAAAGAGGCAAAGAAATAGTCTTTTTTGCTAAAAAAGATTATTTTTAATTTAAATACTAAACAAACGAGTGAAAAATGTCTAATTTTATTGATTTCAATTTAGCTAGCTATCCATTTCCTATTAGGTCAGCGCCTTTGACAGATAGTGAAAAAAAACATTGTAAACAATCTATTAAACTATTGTTGGAAAAGAGAAATGCGGTTATAGTCGCGCATTATTATACCGATCCTGACGTTCAAGCTATAGCCGAAGAAACCGGTGGTTGTGTAGCTGATTCACTGGAAATGGCACGTTTTGGCTCACTACATCCGGCATCGACTTTAGTTGTTGCTGGAGTTAGATTTATGGGAGAAACGGCCAAAATCTTAAATCCTGAAAAAACAATATTAATGCCAACATTGAAAGCGGAGTGCTCATTAGATTTAGGGTGTCCCGCAAAGCCATTTGCTGAATTTTGTGATCAACATCCAGAGCGAACAGTGGTTGTTTATGCCAATACTTCTGCCGCAGTTAAGGCTAGAGCTGACTGGGTTGTAACTTCCAGTATTGCAGTTGAATTAATTGATTATTTAGATAGTCAAGGACAAAAAATTATCTGGGCACCGGATCGTCATTTAGGTAATTATGTACAAAGAAAAACAGGAGCAGATATTCTTTGCTGGCAAGCTACTTGTATTGTACATGATGAATTCAAAATTCAAGCCTTGAAGAAAATGAAAGTGTTGTATCCTGATGCGGCAATATTAGCGCATCCAGAATCCCCAGCAGCTGTTGTTGATTTTGCAGATGCAGTTGGCTCAACCGGTCAATTGATCCAAGCTGCGCAAAATTTGCCTAATCAGCAAATAATCGTGGCAACAGATAAAGGTATTTTTTATAAAATGCAGCAAGCATGTCCAGATAAAACATTTTATATTGCGCCAACGGCAGGTGAAAGTGCGTTCTGCCGAACTTGTGCACATTGTCCTTGGATGGCAATGAACAGCTTAAAAACTATTGAACAAGGACTAAAAAAAGAAGGTGAATTACACGAAATATCTATTAATGGTGAATTAAGAGAGAGAGCATTAAAACCTTTGGAGCGGATGTTGTCGTTTGCTGCTAACATTAAGTGACTGAATTATAAGTGTTAATAGGGTAAGAGGAATGGAGTTTTTCAATACTAGTAATACTATGGTACATATTGCTCTTGGCAGCAATGGTTATAACTTATCTTATATAGAAGCTGTGGCTACGATAGCCGGATTTTTATGTATTTGGCTTGCTAGCCAGGAAAAAATTATTAATTATCTTTTTGGTTTAATAAACGTTACATTATTTGCTGTAATTTTTTTTCAAATTCAATTGTATGCTAGCTTATTGTTACAAATTTTCTTTTTTGCAGCAAATACATATGGTTGGTACGCTTGGAGTCGAGTAGATGCTTATCATGAATTAAGGCTTAAGATCCGCTGGATGAGTTTTTCAAAAGTAGTGGTAACTTTATTTATCGCTATTATTTCAACGCTGCTATTAAGTTTTAACATTGATAAAGTGTTTATTTTTCTTACTCACATTACTTGGGATATCGCCCATTTATTAGGCTTTCATATTGAACCTGTACAAATAGAGCCCGATGCATTCCCTTTTTGGGATTCAGTAATGATGGTACTCTCGATTATTGCTATGGTACTAATGACACGAAAATATGCAGAAAACTGGTTACTATGGATTATTATCAATATTATTAGTGTTGTCATTTTTTACTTGCAGGGTGTTTTAGCAATGTCATTTGAATACTTGATGTTACTCGGTATTTCAATCAATGGTTTTCGACTTTGGCGTCGGTCAGCTAAAGAAAATGGTTCGATATTTTTAGCTAATTGATTGTTACTTGTATTGGTATAACCGTATAATATTTTTAAAATTAACGATTAAGAAATTTATATCATATTATATATTTTGATTAAATCTTTATAATATAAATATTAGTGCATATTTACACTTTTATCTCTAGAGGTTAAATTGAGTTCATCTTTTATTTATTTTAGAGAATATATTGGCTAAAAAGCGATACATTGAGCAGAAAAGATGACTTATAAGAATGATGACATTAGAATTAAACAGATAAAAGAGTTATTACCGCCAGTTGCATTACTAGAAAAATTTCCGGCAACAGATAAAGCCGCTTTGACAGTGCAAACAGCTCGTGAATCAATTCATCAAATTCTAACTGGTAAAGATGACAGACTTTTGGTTGTTATTGGTCCATGTTCAATTCACGATCCAAAAGCAGCCATTGAATATGCACAAAAGCTAAAAAAAATTCATGATGAGTTAAAAGATGAACTAGAAATTGTTATGCGGGTTTATTTTGAAAAACCGCGTACAACTGTTGGCTGGAAAGGTTTAATTAATGATCCTTTTATGGATAACAGTTTTGATATTAATGAAGGATTGCGTATTGCACGTAATTTATTGGTAACAATTAATGATTTAGGTTTACCAACTGCGGGTGAATTTCTTGATATGATCACACCTCAATATGTGGCAGATCTTACCAGTTGGGGAGCGATTGGCGCACGTACTACTGAATCTCAAGTTCATCGTGAATTAGCATCCGGTCTCTCTTGCCCGGTAGGTTTTAAAAATGGTACCGATGGAACAATAAAAGTGGCTATGGATGCAATTAATGCTGCTAAAGCGACTCACTGTTTTTTATCGGTTACTAAATGGGGTCACTCAGCAATTGTAAATACTAGCGGTAATCTCGATTGTCATATTATTTTGCGTGGTGGTAAAAAGCCAAACTATAGTGAATCAGATATCCAAGCTGTTAAAGAGAGTTTGCAAAAATCAGGCTTGTCAGCCCAAATTATGATTGATTTCAGTCATGCAAATAGCTGTAAACAATATAAAAAACAGCTTGAAGTGGCTGAAAATGTAGCTCATCAAATATGCCACGGTGAAAAAGCAATCATTGGAGTAATGGTCGAAAGTCATCTTGTTGAAGGAAATCAAGATATAAGTATAAATAAACCGCTAGAGTATGGTAAAAGTGTGACAGATGCCTGTATTGGTTGGCAAGATAGTAAAAAATTATTATATCGTTTAGCTGAAGCTGTTCGAATACGTCGTAAAAAGCATATCTAATTCATGATTAATAAGGCCACAAAGTGGCCTTATACTTATAAATTTAATTTAATTATTTTGCTTTACCTTGATTAGCAACAGCGGCTGCTTTAGCGGCTATTTCAGCTTGATCACCAAGATAGTAGTGTTTAATCGGTTTCATATTTTCATCAAATTCATAAACCAGCGGAACAGCGGTTGGAATATTAAGTTCAAGGATCTCGTCTTCACTCATCTTATCTAGATGTTTGACTAATGCTCTTAATGAATTACCGTGAGCTGCAATAATGACTTTTTCGCCTTTTTTAACTCGAGGTTTAATCACCTCTTCCCAATAAGGGACAACACGTTCAATGGTGGTAGCGAGACTTTCAGTGACAGGAAGCTCTGAAGGTTGCAAATTTGCATAACGAGGATCATGGCCAGGGTAACGAGAATCATCTTTGGTTAATTCTGGTGGTGTAATTTCAAAGCCACGACGCCATAGTTTAACTTGATCGTCACCATATTTTGCTGCTGTTTCTGCTTTATCTAAACCTTGTAGCGCACCATAATGACGTTCATTAAGCCGCCAATTTTTTTCAACGGGAAGCCACTGTTGATCTATTTGATCTAAAATGTTCCACAATGTATGAATGGCACGTTTTAAAACGGATGTATAAGCATAGTCAAAAACAAAACCTTCTTTTTTTAATAGCTGGCCTGCCTCTGTTGCTTCTTCGCGCCCCTTATCGGAAAGTTCAACATCAGTCCAGCCAGTGAACCGGTTTTCTTTATTCCATTCGCTTTCGCCGTGTCTTACTAGAACCAGCTTAGTTACTGCCATAGTTTAAACTCCTATTGATACATTCATTAAAATCGTTCTGAATTATTATATTATCCATGAAACTGAATACCAAATATAACTGTTGTCGTTTTCAAATTGTTGACTAAGATCTACCCTAATTTAACCAGCCTACCATTAAAGTAGTTGTTTAAAAGTGCAAAAATAACCTATTTTGTTATTTATATAAATAAGTATTATTTAAGTGTAGTGAAATTAAAATAGTGTTAGCCAGATAAATCTGTTATTAAAAAATTAAAGCTGAACAGCTATGGCAAATAATAGAAGAGTTTTGATATTGATTTTACCTATTAAAGAAATTTGTTATAGCTATGATAACAAAATATCAAGCATTAAAGATAATGGATTATTTGCTAAAATAAACTTTTCAGTAAAATAAGTGAAATTTATGTTAATTATTTATGTAATAAATTAATAAAAACTGAGATTAGAGAAATTAGCTATTTAGTCCGATAGGCTATTTATAAAATAGCGATGTAAATAAATTATTAATAATAAATTTTAATGATATTGTAGAATTATTTTAAAATTATGTGTCTATATTTATATTTGTAACAATAAATAAAAAAAATGGAGCCTTATGGCTCCAATTTTCCTTTTATAAGAGAAACTTTTCCGTTAGTTTCAGGCACAAAATAGAATAAGACAATTAGTATAATAAAAAATACCAATCAGTAGGTTATATTTCCATATATTAAGTATGTTTCCAAATCGATTAAATAAAATATTCGTTTAGTGATTATTAATGTATAGCGTGTAAATTATCATATTCAATACCTGGTCATTATTGAGAATATTCAAAGTCAATTTGTTATTAAGTTGTTTTTATTTAGTTGTATTCATAATGATTTATTTTGCAATATCATTTAATTTTATTTTCTATATTCGTTTTAAAGCGAATAATATGTAATTTTGTAATCTCTGTATAGTTAAACTATAATTAAATATGTATCTAAATGTTTTCATTTTTTATATCTTATTGATTTTTATTAATTTAATCCATTGGGGAAAACGATCATAAGTTAATAATTGATAGCTGTTATCTATTAATATTTGACTTATGATCGATTAAAACGATTTGCCGTTTTAATATTTATATATATCATTTCACTCATTACAAGCTTAACTTATAGAATTTATTCTTGTTTTTTTGTTTTAGTTCATACTTTAATCTAATCATCTATTTGATGAGAATAATTTTTGTTTAAAAATTTAAATAATTTATATTTGAATATAATTCAACCACTATCAAATTATTAATAAATATAGTTTATCTATGACTAATAGTTATTCGATATTTTACTTTATTAAAAGTGAGAATTTTTACTTAACTTTATTATTAATAAAATTTTAAGGATTCACTTTTATATGTCGAAACGATTATCTTTTTTTATTAAAAAACTAGTACTACTTTTTTCTATCATTTTTATGATGTTGTGTAGTACTGAATTATTAGTTTGGATCACTCGAAATGGCTCCTTAATGGAGCTTGTTAATTAGCTACGTAATTGAATAAAGGCTTTGTTATGAATGTTAATTTCCAAAAGTGCGCTTTAGTATTTGGTGCTATGTTTTTATTAAATGCTTGTTCTGTACCTGTGTCAAAAAAGATGAATAATAAATTAAATGATAAAACAGCGAGTCAAACTAATAAAAATGGCGCGACTATTGTCAATAACCAAAGTAGTATTCCTGCACGAAATTATATAGAAAAAAAAGGTATGTTATTTGATGGTATTACTATTGCCTCGTCAAATAATGAATGTGTTGACCGTTTTAATTTTTTAAAAGAAGCGAATGGCGGTAAATACCAACAATATTCCAATGATTATAATAAAATTAGCAGGGATTATACGTTTTTAAATGTTAATAAAAATATTATGGATAAAGATTCAAAAGAATTATTATCTATGACCCTAAGTACTAAATTAGACACGCTATGCTCAAAAGTTCAATTCTCAGGTTTTCAAAGCGTAAAAGAAAAAGTTAAAGCGTTATCAAGTATTTAAATATTATTCTTATTCTACCACCTTTAATTAACTGAAGGTGGTTTCTTACTATGAATGTACATATTAGAGTAAATTACTTATGCCACAGTTTTCATGGAAGGGAAAAAAAATAATAGCGTGGTGGTTACTTTTAATACAATTATTTTCTCCCCTCCTTTTTTTTTTCTACCTCAATAGCTAATGCAGTCGAAAATGCTGAGATGGCTGATACTATCTCAGGTATTCAATCCCTGATGAATGATGCCAAAGAGCATGATAATATCGTTACTAAAGAGAGTTTAACATCGTCATCTCAGGGAGAAACCTCTCTATTTCCCTCTGAACGCTTGAGTTCAGGACATTATCCGTTAGAAATGCCACTCAGTCTTGAAATCAAGGCTAACAGCACCGAGACAATTAATCCTATTTTACCTAATTTAGGTGGAGCTGAAACTTCCGCAGAAGACAATACAGATCAAGCTTTGGCTTCCATTGCCAGCCAGGTTGGCAATATTTTAGCCAATAGAAATGCAGTTGATGCTTCTATCGGTTATGCAAAAAATATTGGCGAAGGGTTGGTTAATCAGCGACTTAACGATTGGTTAAGTCAGTATGGTACTGCCCGTGTTTCTATCAGCAGCGATAGAACATTTACTGGAGATTTTTTATTACCTGTTATAGATAGCATAAATAGTTTGCTTTTTACCCAATTAGGATTAAGAACAAATAAAGACAGAAATACTTTAAATTTGGGTTTAGGTTATCGTCAATATTGGGGCGATTGGATGTATGGCATTAATACTTTCTATGACTATGATTACACCGGAGGTAATGCCCGCTTAGGTCTAGGTGGTGAAGCTTGGACAGATTATCTGAAATTAGCGGCTAATGGCTATTTTGGCTTAACTGATTGGCACCAATCAAAGATATTTATAATGGATGATTATGATGAGCGTCCAGCAACCGGCTTTGATGTTCGCGCAGAAGCCTATTTACCGACTTACCCTAAACTGGGTGGTAGTATCAAATATAAAAAATATTTTGGCAAAGGTGTCCATCTTGGTACCGGTGTTGATCCTGATAAATTAAAAGACGATCCTTATGCATTGACATTAGGGATAAATTACACGCCCGTACCATTAATAACCTTGAAAGGGGAGCATGCGGCCGGTGACCGTAATGACACTATGGTTGGTATGGATATTATTTATCGCTTTGGCGTGCCTTTAGCACAGCAATTAGATCCTGATGCGGTTGATGTCATGCGTAGTTTGGTTGGTAATAAGTATGATTTTGTCGATCGAAATTATGATATTGTTATGCAATATCGCAAACAGGAATTAATTAATATTTCGTTGCCCGCTGAAATGCGAGCGGAAGCAAAAGAAACAGTGATTGTTTCTGCTACCATCAATAAAACCAAATATGGTTTAAAAACCATCAACTGGACAGTTCCCGCTAATTTTCTCGCTAATGGTGGTAATTATAAGGTTATTTCACCAACCCAATTGGAAATTATTTTACCGGCTTATGTTTATAAGACACAAAATAATGCTGCGCAAGAATATCAAATCAGTGCGGTGGGGATAGATAATAATGACAATGAATCGAACAGAGCCACGACCATAATACGAGTAAAACCTTCTAAGAATGTGGTTAATGATTTGATTGTCGAGCCTAATGCAACTTTACCTGCAAATAATCAGGATCGTTTTACCACTACTGCCGTGATCACTAATGAACATGGACAACCATTACCTCAACAAGTTATTACTTTCCATGTCGATGGTTTAAAACAGTCAGATGGTCAATCGGGTACAACATTGTTTAGCGGTACTCAAAGTGCTAGCAATGGAAAGGGTATAACAGCAACTACTGATAGCCAAGGAAAAGCGGTTATTTATATAACCAGTAAAGTGGCGGGCGAAGGCAAGATCACCGCAACAATGGAAAACGGCAATTATAAACATAGCGCGCTCAAATTCAGCGCGGATCGTAATTCAGCTGAGGTTGCCAAATTAACTGTTACCAGGGATAAAGCATTAGCCGATGGTAAAGAAAAGAATACGCTGTATGCATTAGTAACTGATAAACATGGTAATACAGTTGCGGATATGCCCATTATTCTGACCGCCACCGATGGCGCAATAATTGACAATAGTGGAAGCGCGAATACTAATCAACGTGGAGAACTGATTATTGGCGTTACCAGTACTAAAGCGGGTAAAAGTGAAATTACCGCTGCAGTTAATGGTAAGGAAGAAAAGCAGTCGGTTACCTTTGTCACTGGCCGTCCAAGTGCAGAAAAATCATTATTAACCGCACAACCCGCAACTATTGTGGCCAATGGTAAAGCGGTAGCTAACTTAAAACTTGAACTGAAGGATGCGCAGGGCAATCCTATTAGTGGTGATAAAGTGACCTTTAGCACTAGTTTGGCTAATAGTCACATTAATAACATAAATGAGACTGCTAAAGGTGTTTATAGCGCCGAATTAACCGGCACCACTGCTGGACAAAGTACCATTGGCGTTAAAATTAATGGTTCAGTGTTGAAAGTTAAGCCAGTAACTGTGCTGCTAGAAGCGGATCGCGACACGATGAGCATTAAAAAGGTAATTTGATTATATTAAAAGATAATCAATTAGCCGATGGTAAAGCACAAAATCAGTTAAAGGCGGTAGTCACTGATGCAAATGGTAATTTGGTGCCAAATGTAAGTGTAGTATTTAAGGCAGATAATGGAGCGATGCCTGCATCGAAGAACGTCGATACGAACGCTAATGGAGAAGCCAAGTTTGAGATCACTAATAAAACAGCGGTTGGATCTACTATTACGGCAAGCATTAACAATTCAACTCAACAGCAAAAGGTTAATTTTGTTGCAGATACTTCAACGGCTGTTATTACCGATAGTAATTTGTTGATCACTTCTGATAATGCGCCAGCAAACGGCATAGCAACTAATGGGGCCACAGCCAAGGTAACCGATGAACATGGTAATCTGGTACCTAACGTTGATGTGGCTTTTACCGTTAGTAATGGTGCATTAATCAATACAGTAATAGGAAGAACCGGTAATGATGGTCAAGCAAAGGCTACGGTAACCAGTAGAAAAGCCGGTGCTTATACTGTTACTGCTAAAGTGAATAATAAAGCGACCCACAAACAGACCACCTTTATAGCTGATGAGAAAACGGCACAAATTACAGCCGGCAATTTACTGATCAATCCCAATAACTCACCAGCAGATGGCAAAACCGCCAATGTTGTTACTGCGATAGTGACTGATGCTGAAGGTAACCAGGTGCCGAATATTGAGGTGACATTTGCGGTCAGTGGTGAAGCGAAACTTACGCAGCAAAAAGTTAAAACCGATAGCGAAGGTAAAGCGATTACCGAGATAACGAGTAGTAAAGCGGGTGTTTATATGGTTACAGCTAGCGTGAATGGCAAAGGGACTGACAAACAGACCACCTTTAAAGCCGATGGCACAACAGCGAAAATTACCGACGCCAATTTGGTCATTAAGCCGGATAACTCACCGGCAAATGGTGTGGCAACTAATGGGGTCACTGCCATAGTAACGGACGCAAAAGATAATCCAGCACCGGATACTGAGGTGACATTTATGGTCAGTGAAGGTGCAGCTATTTCTCCCTTAAAAGTTAAAACGGATGCAAATGGTAAAGTGAAGGCTACGATAACCAGTAATAAAGCGGGTACTTATACCGTTACGGCTAGCGTAAATGGCAAAGGGACTGACAAACAGACCACCTTTAAAGCCGATGGCACAACCGCAGAAATTACCGCCGCCAATTTGGTCATTCAGCCGGATAACTCACCGGCAAATGGTGTTGCAACTAATGGGGTCACTGTCATCGTTACCGATGCAAAAGGTAATTGGGTGCCAAATACCGAGGTGACATTTGCGGTCAGTGGTGAAGCGACAATTAAGCAGCAAAAAGTTAAAACCGATAGCGAAGGTAAAGCAATTACCGAGATAACGAGTAATAAAGCGGGTACTTATACCGTTACGGCTAGTGTAAATGGCAAAGGGACTGACAAACAGACCACCTTTAAAGCCGATGGCACAACCGCAGAAATTACCGACGCCAATTTGGTCATTAAGCCGGATAATTCACCGGCAAATGGTGTGGCAACTAATGGGGTCACTGCCATCGTAACGGACGCAAAAGGTAATCCGGTACCAAATACTGAGGTGATATTTAAGGTCAGTGATGATGCAGCTATTTCTCCCGTAAAAGCTAAAACGGATACAAAGGGTATAGTGAAGGCTACGATAACCAGTAATAAAGCGGGTACTTATACCGTTACGGCTAGCGTAAATGGCAAAGGGACTGACAAACAGACCACCTTTAAAGCCGATGGCACAACCGCAGAAATTACCGACGCCAATTTGGTCATTAAGCCGGATAACTCACCGGCAAATGGTGTGGCAACTAATGGGGTCACTGCCATCGTAACCGATGCAAAAGGTAATTGGGTGCCAAATACCGAGGTGACATTTGCGGTCAGTGGTGAAGCGACAATTAAGCAGCAAAAAGTTAAAACCGATAGCGAAGGTAAAGCAATTACCGAGATAACGAGTAATAAAGCGGGTACTTATACCGTTACGGCTAGCGTAAATGGCAAAGGGACTGACAAACAGACCACCTTTAAAGCCGATGGCACAACCGCAGAAATTACCGACGCCAATTTGGTCATTCAGCCGGATAACTCACCAGCAGATGGAAAAACAGCCAATGTTGTTACTGCTAGGGTAACTGATGCAAAAGGTAATTGGGTGCCAAATACCGAGGTGACATTTGCGGTCAGTGGTGAAGCGACAATTAAGCAGCAAAAAGTTAAAACCGATAGCGAAGGTAAAGCAATTACCGAGATAACGAGTAGTAAAGCGGGTACTTATACCGTTACGGCTACCGTGAATGGTAAAGGGACTGATAAACAGACCACCTTTAAAGCCGATGGCACAACGGCGGAAATTACTGACGCCAATTTGTTGATTGATCCGGATAACTCACCGGCAGATGGAAAAACAACCAATGTAGTTACTGCAAGAGTAACTGATGCAAAAGGTAATTGGGTGCCTGATGCAGAGGTGACATTTACGGTCAGTGGTGAAGCGAAACTTACGCAGCAAAAAGTTAAAACCGATAGCGAAGGTAAAGCGATTACCAAGGTAACGAGCAGTAAGGCAGGTGCTTATACCGTCACGGCTAAAGTTAATGATAAAGAGGTTAACAAACCAACCCACTTTGTTGCGGATAGCACTACGGCAGCATTAACTCAAGTTCGATTGGATGGCGATATCATTAGTAAAGCTGCCAATGGTAAAGATACATTCACTTTTATTGCAGTGGTAAAAGATGCAAATGGCAATTTGGTGCCTAACATCGAGGTGACATGGCAACAAGATAAAGGTAGCGATGCTACATTACCAAAACCGGCGAAGAGTAAAACTGACGCTAATGGAGAGGCCAAAATTGATTTAACCAGTACAACTAAAGCTGTTGAGAATATTCAGGTCAGTGCGCAATTAAGTGATGGCAAGGTAAACAAAGCCGATAAAACAGTGAGCTTTGTTGGCGATACTGCAACTGCTGGGATCCAAATTACGTCATTAATGCAAAAAATATTGTACCGGCGGATGATCAATCAGAGTATCCATTTGAAATTAGTGTCACTGATAGCAATGGTAATGTTTTGAAAGATTATGCTGTAGATGTGTTAATTCCAGCTTTATCGATTAATGAGAAACTTACCACCGATAATCTAGGTAAAGTTAAGTTCTCACCGAAGAGTGCAAAAGTGGGTAGGTTTGATGTGACTGTAACTTCGTCTACCAATCAGACAGTGTCTAACAAGTTCAAGGTTGAATACACTATTACAATGTTGTCATCAGCTAATTAACAATGACTGGTTGATTGTGAGATAGAAATGGAGTTTTTAATGAAAAAAATAGCACTTATTATGGCAATGCTGTTTTTCTATAGCAGCAGTGCGTTAGCGCTGGAATGTAAGGTTTTAGGTAATACTGATAATCCTTATCGTGAGACTAAACCTGTGGGCAATGTTTTGATCCCTAAAGATTCTAAAAATGGTGAAAAGATCTGGATATCTGAGCTATTTACGCGAAATGTTGAATGCACTTCTAAGGAATCAGAAGCGGTCTACTTTTATTCTTTTCCAGAAGTAAGTGCGCCAGACATTCCTCCGGGAATGAAATTTGGTATAACCTATAACGGTCATGATACTGATTTGAATATTAATATCCCAGAAATAGAGCGAAGGATAGAAACCGATATTTACGTGAATGCTAATCAGCCGGAAAAAGGAACTATTCAGGTAAGGCTTTATATAAAGAAAGATGGTGATATTGATTCAAGTCGTTTTTCTGGGCAGCTAAATATTTATCAGCTTGATGTTAAGGGTGGATTGAATAATGATCCGAAAGGGCCGAATTATAGATTTAGCTTATCTCAATTAGATAATATTACTGAAATTGCGTGTAATTCTAGCTATTCTTGGCGCAAATTTAATCTTTCTATCAATGACAATTTAACATTAAAGCAGCAGTCAGTAGCAAATATTGGCGGCTTAAATTTAACCTGTCAGGCTAATAACCACCTTAGTCTTGCTAATAAAAGCGTTACGCTGGATGTTTATCCAGACAGCGCTAAGTCTGGCGAGTTTTTTACCACCAATTTAGCCGGATTAAATTTTACCTTTAATATTGAGGGTCAGGAGCTAAAACCGAATAACAGAAATCAAATCATCGTACCACTTAATGACAAAGGCCAAGCCAATATTAATGTTGATGGGCTATTTAAGTTAGATTACCAGAAACCTGGCCAGGATTGGCTCTATAACCCTGCAACCTCAACCGTTACACCAGAAAAAGTCAGTATCAAATCAGATCTAAGGTTAATAGAATAAAAATGGGTTGGAAATCATGACAAATATTTTTATCAATGGAGAGATATTATATTGGGCATACAAGTGAAAGAAATATTTTCATTAGTATTGGCAGGGATTTCTAGTAAATTTCATTGCAATAAATCTTAACGGATGTAAGCGGTATTTTCAATGTCGATAAGGAAATTGGCATTCATTTATCGCTAGTGAGAAAAAGTAATGAAATGATAATATTGGTAATAATTATTATTTAGTCGTTATTACAAAAATTAAACCCATTTTTACTGAAATAAAAGATATTAGGAAGTAGTTAACCTGCCAGGGATGGCAAACTATATTTTAAAGCCACGGTAATTAATCTGAGAGGTTGATCGCTTTATTTATCGTTAGAAAAGAAAGTTGTTTACTTCTTTTATCAGTTAATTTACCATTCGTGATTTCGTGTAGATCAAAGAAAATAATATTTTTAGGATTCAATGACATGACGTACAATAAAAAAAATCTGTTTAGTGTATTATTAGCCATTATGTTGTTGAGCGGATGTGCGGGTTTCGCTAAAAAAAATAGCAATATCGATAACCAAACAGCGGCAGTTGAATCGCCAGTCAACAAATCTGGAATATTATTTAATGGTATTATTATTTCCTCAACAAACAACGAATGTATTGATCACTTAAATCTACTTAAAAAAACAGAACCCGTTAAATATCAAAAGTATATTAAAGACTACGTTATGATTATGGATGATATTAAATATTGGAATATTAACAAAAATATTATGGATAGTGATTCAAAAAATTTGTTAGCGATGGCACTTAATACCAAACTTGATTTACTCTGTGCCAAGGTAAAGTACAATAACTTTGTTAGCACGAAAAAGAAAATACAGAAGTTAGTTGACTCCTATCAAAAATAGTTAATTTGCTGTTATAGGAATAATATCAGTATCAATTTTTATATTTTCATTATAAAAGCTTAATTATTGGTTGGTTTTATTAAGCTTTTTATATGTTAAAATAAATTTTATAAAATTAATCTGTTGTTAAGTCAGGCAACTATTGTAATGTGGCGACAATAATCTGGTTAGCGGCAAAAACTGCCGTCACTTTATTGCCAAGTTCTATTCTTTGATCTGCTATTGCTTGATTTGACATGATAGAGCAAAGTAATAATCCATCCTCTAATTTCACCTTCAGCTCACTATCTTTATCATCTTTTTCAATATGAACTACCGTTCCTGTTACCTTGTTATCGGCTGCTGGGATTACTGTTTGTGATGGCAGCAATTTTATTGCGGGTGCTTTGAGTAGAATTAAAACTTCTTTGCCGACTGTTAATTGTAATCGTTTGATACTTTGCTTAGTTAATGAGGCATTTAAAATGGTGTCACTATTGGTTAACTGAATTTTGATATTTTGCTGAATTGAGTGGCTATCATATTCGATCAAAGTACCAAAGAATTGATTACGCGCGCTGGTTTGCAATGAAAAACGTGAAATTGCTGCTAGTAAACTATCGAGCGGTAAATTTTCATCATTTAACACATGATAGGCTTTTTGCTGGATCTGTTTTAATAATCCATACAGTTGTAATAAACGTTCGCCGTAGGGCGTTAAAACGGTACCACCGCCACCTTTACCGCCGGTAGCACTGGCAAGTAGAGTTTTTTCGGCTATTTGATTCATTTCGTTTATTGCATGCCAGGCGCTTTTATAACTCATGCCCGCCAATTGTGCAGCTTGATTAATGGAGCCAGAAGATTTTATATAGTTGAGTAATTTGATCCGTCGTGCATCAGCAAATAGTCGATCATGAAGTTTTAAGGTTAAGAAAATATCCATTAAAAATAGCCTTATTAGCCCAAACTCACATTACGAGTTTATTATTTTATTGCTCTTTGTTATATCAAATAGTGGAAATAGAATGAAGACTTGTCGATTGTTGCGAATAAATATCTGCGGTTAGAGATTAATATTTTAGGAATTTAATCATTTTTGTCACTAAATTTACCATCGGTGTAAAAAAATGAAAACTTCTAGTGTTAGCCTTCAAAATAGAAAATAAATAGAATAATCTAACTTATAAGGTTACTATTTAGTTATGTTTATATCTTACCTAATAGAATGAATCACTACTTTACCGAGGCTATCTAATGCTGGATATTTTAAAAAGTATGCTCTTTGCACTCTGTATGGTGCCGATTGTGATGGGTGGAATTATGTTACTAATTTATGGTATTGGAGAGCTTTTTAACATATTGTCGAAGGCACATTTCCCTCACTCAAAGAAACAACATTAATACATTGATCTTCTCTTGATAATTAGCCAAAATTTTGTGGCATTGCCTGAAAAAGCGTTTTATGCTTTTTCAGGCACTTTATTACTTATTTTTAATCTGAGTGATATATTTAATTTAGATATAACAACAGCCTCAATTACCTCGCCATTCTCTATTTTTTGCCCTTTATTATCTGATCTGTAAACGCTTAATACCTACTTGATATCTTACCGATGCCAAAATATTAAATATAATCAGCCTGTTTAGTTTAAAAGTATAAATAAACTATAAATTTATAAATTGACTTAGTGATTGATGAAGCGATTTTTATTTCTATCTGTGAAAAAATAGCTTGGTTGTTATTTGATAGCAAGATAAGTTCATTTGTTTTATTTTATTTAGTTTAAGGATAATTATTATGCCGCCATCAACTTTTTGCATTCCTACTATCAATAAAATTGGCCGGGGATGTTTAGTCGATGTGGTAAATTTAATGAAGGATTATGGTTATCAGCATGTGCTTATAGTGACTGATCCTTTTTTAATGAATAGTGGTCTGGTTGAAAAAGTAACCAGAGTTTTTTTACATAATAAGATTAAAAGTCATCTTTTTACTGATGCTAAATTGGTGTCATCATTAGAAATTGTAAAACAGTCGATCGGTTGTTATGAACAGCAGCAAATTGATTGTATTGTTTCAATTGGTGAGGGAGCTGCTTATGATTATGCTAAGGCAATGATTTATTTACAATCTCATCAATCCATTTTTATGACTGATAATATTAAAAAGCCATGGCCTTTAATTACCATCAACACAACTTCTGCCTCAAATATCGATAATTTTAATCCATTGATTGATCAAACTAAAAATGAATTGATCAATTTAGCAATTGCCGGATCACGTATTACGCCCTTACTGTCAGTAACTGAACCGGAATTAATGCTAGGTTTATCAAGTGAATTTATTGCTGCATTAGGCATGAACTCTTTAACTTATGCTATTGAGGCTTATGTTTCTACAGCAGCTAATCCTGTTACAGATGCATGTGCTTTGAGCGCTATTAAAATATTGAGTAATGCTTTGCGCCGAGCAGTTAATTATTCATTAGATTTGCAGGCCCACGAAAATATTGCTTATGCCCAGTTTCTAGCGGGTATGGCTTTTAATAATGCTTCACAGGGATATGTACAGACCTTAGCCTGGCAAGTGAGCCATTTTTATAATCAACCACTAACCATTTGCAATGCGGTTTTGTTGCCTCAAGTACAAGCTTTTAATCTGAAGGCAGTGGCAAAAAAGTTAAAAAATATTGCTGGTGCAATGGGGATTCGAGTTGCTCATATGACCGATCAACGTGGTGCAGAAGCTTGTATTGCTGAAATAAGACGGCTAAATTGTGATCTTGGGCTACCTTCAGGACTAAGACGATTGAATGTTCAGGATAGTGATTTAGCTAAATTAGCTAAAGCAGCGTTAAAAAGTGCTTCCGGTATCACTAATCCTGTTCAGGCGAATTTAACTGATTTGATCGCTATTTACCAATCAGCAATGTAGTTTTAATGTTATAACTAATTATTGTTAGAGAATTGTGATCTTTGAATTATATTAATAAGTAGGGTAAGTATAATGTAACTACTAAGTTGATCGGAGGTGGTCAGATTTATGAAAAAGGTCGCTATCATTGGATTAGGCTGGTTAGGATTACCCTTAGCACTTGAGTTAATGCGGTCAGGAATGGAAGTGGTTGGTAGTAAAACCACGCCAGATGGTGTAAATGCAGCCAGAATGTCAGGTATTGATTGTTACCAATTACTGCTAACGCCAGATATTAAGTGTGAGGCCGAAGATCTGGTGCAGTTAATGAATGCTACCGATGTGTTGGTTATTATGTTACCAGCCAATAAAACAGCAGAAGGTGGTATCGGTTATTTGAAGGCGGTACAACTTTTAGTTGATACTGCCCTTTCCTACGCTATACCGCGTATTATTTTTACCAGTTCAACCTCAGTGTATGGAGCACAAAGTGGAACTTTAAATGAAGATGCTGAGTTATATCCTAATACCGAAGTAGGTAAAACGCTGGTCGAGGTAGAAAATTGGCTACATCAATTGCCAAATATATCAGTAGATATTCTTAGGTTAGCGGGTTTAGTGGGTGAAGCTCGACATGCAGGACGGTTTTTAGCGGGCCAAACAGCATTAACAGGAGGAAATGAGCCGGTTAATCTTATTCACCAAAATGATATTATTACTGCAATAAAGTTATTAATATTGCGGCCAGAAGGTGGCAATATTTATAATTTATGCGCACCTGAACATCCAATTAGATCATCTTATTATACAGCGGCATCACAACAGCTAGCCTTGCAACCGCCAGAATTTATTTCTGAATCAACACCTATCGCTGGAAAAATTATTGATGGTAGCCGTATCTGTAGGGAGCTTGGATTCGAATATAACTATCCTGATCCTGGCAATATGCCAATGAGTCTATAATTAGAGAATTGACGGTAAGATATATTTTGCATTTAGACCATTAGTAAAATTGCTGGTTAGGGCAAAAATTAGTAATACAGGGTTTTGTACTGATTTATTTATGCCACTGCGAGCAGTTATTGTCCGAAATTTGTCGGGTTTTCTGCTTATGGTGAATGTTTTATATTGGCTTAATTTTATCAACTGAAACAGTTAACAACCTATTTTTTCTACTTCGATTTGTGTGGCAGATCATATATAGCAATATTCTTTCTGCTTTTTGGCTAACTTTAATCGTTATAAGCGCTTTATAGTAGCATACTTAATATATTTAAATCAGAAAGCGCGGGAGATCGAGAATGAAAAAGAGCTTGATGAAAAAAATTAACCATTTGACGAGTGGATTAAGTCTATTATTTATTTTTGTTTTCCCGATCAATGTTTATGCCGATGGATCACAGGTTACACCGCAACTTGATGTAAAAGCTTATGTGTTAATGGATTACCATAGTGGCAAAGTTTTAACAGCCAATAATCCAGATGAACGTTTAGATCCAGCTAGTTTAACAAAAATTATGACCAGTTATGTAGTGGGGCAAGCGATTAAAGCAGGTAAAATTAGCATTAATGATCTTGTCACCGTAGGAGAAGATGCTTGGGCAACGGGTAACCCTGTTTTACACGGTTCTTCTTTAATGTTTTTAAAACCTGGTGATAGGGTATCGGTGCTGGATTTAAATCGTGGTATCGTCATTCAATCGGGTAATGATGCTTGTATCGCATTGGCGGATTATGTCGCGGGTAGTCAAACGGTTTTTGTCGATCTCATGAACCAGTATGTTACCTCATTAGGATTAAAAAATACGCATTTTAAGACCGTACACGGCTTGGATTCAGAAGGCCAATACAGTACTGCCCACGATATGGCGGTATTATCTCAAGCATTGATTAGAGATGTTCCGCATGAGTATTTGCTACACGGCGAAAAAGTGTTTACTTATAATAAAATTAAGCAATTCAATCGCAATCGTTTATTGTGGAGCAAAAACTTACAGGTGGATGGGATTAAGACCGGTCATACAAGTGGGGCAGGGTATAATCTTATTACATCGGCAACGAATGGCCCAATGCGATTGATTGCTGTAGTGTTGGGGGCATCGAGTGATCGCATTCGTTTTACCGAAAGTGAAAAGCTGCTAAATTGGGGATTTCGTTTTTTTACTACGGTTATTCCTATAACGGCAGATAAACCCTTTACGACTGAAAAGGTATGGTATGGCAACCGATCTACGGTTTTATTGGGAACTGAAAAAGATGCAGCAATAACCATCCCGAAAGGAAAAGAGCAAGAGCTAAAAGCGACCTATACCCTCAACTCAGATTATCTCAAAGCGCCGTTAAGCAAAAATCAGGTAGTAGGAACAATTAATTTCTTTTTAAACGATCAATTGATTGATAAACGTCCATTAGTGGTGAAACAAGCGATAGAGCAGGGTGGATTTTTGAGTCGAGTATGGGATTATATTGTTGTGACAATTTCCAGTTGGTGGCAGGCATTATTTGGTTAGTTTGATTAGTTAAAGATAAAAAGACCTGCGGGTCTTTTTTTATAATTATTTTTAATAAAAGCAAGTTAAATATTTTTGAATAAAATTAGCGTTATATTTAATTAATTTTATAAAAATATAAAAATATAATATTATTTTTTTATATAAATTTACTTTTTTATTTACAGACAAACTTCATTGTGAGGTTAAATTAATTGCCTCATAATTGTTTTAGACATAATTAAATAATTATTTATTAATTAAATTATTATAATTTTGTCTACCAATTATTTCGGATTAACAGAAAGTTATTCCGCATTCCCTATTTTTATTAAATAAAATCTTATGGTGGAGTTTGTATAATGGATACAAATAGATTCAAAGTCAGAAATAACAATTTAAAAGGAGAGATTAAAAATAAAAAAAAGACAAAAATAAAATTTGACCGTTCGGTAACGCTTAATGATAGTGCGATAACAGTTATCGGTATTAATAATATTAATATCCTAGTAGCGGATAGTGGTAAGTCACAGATAGGCAATGTCACTGCCGGTAAAGAGAATGATATTACAGTCACAGCTAAACAGTATGCTGATGCACATATAGGCAATATCACTGCCGGTAAAAACAACACGATTAAACAGAGTGCTATAGAGGTTGGTACTTCATCAATCGGCAATATTAAAGCAAATAAAGAGAACAATATTATAGCAATAGCAAAACAGCATGCTGATGCACAGATAGGCAATATCATTGGCTATGAAAACAATACCATTAAACAGACGGCGAAAGAGAGCGGCCGTTCAATCATTAAGGATATTACCGCCGGCAAAGAGAACAAAATTACAGCAACAGCGGAATTGTATGGTAGTGCAGAGATAGACGATGTTACTGCCTGTGAAAACAACAACATTAAACAGACGGCAAAAGAGAGTGGTCGTTCAACCATTAAGGATGTTGCAGCGGGCAAACAAAACAAACTTACGCTAATAGCGGAACTGCATGGTAGTGCAGAGATAGACGATATCACTGCTGGTGAAAACAACACCATTAAACAGACGGCAAAAGAGAGTGGTCGTTCAACCATTAAGGATATTACCGCCGGTAAAGAGAACAAAATTACAGCAACAGCGGAATTATATGGTAGTGCAGAGATAGACGATCTCACTGCTGGTGAAAACAACACCATTAAACAGACGGCGAAAGAGAGTGGTCGTTTGACCATCAAGGATATTACCGCCGGTAAAGAAAACAAACTTACACTAACAGCGGAACTGCATGGTAGTGCAGAGATAGACGATATCACTGCTGGTGAAAACAACACCATTAAACAGACGGCAAAAGAGAGTGGTCGTTTGACCATCAAGGATATTACCGCCGGTAAAGAGAACGATATTACGGTAATAGCAGTACAACATGGTAGTGCGGGGATCGGTGATATTACCGTTGGTAACAATATTAATGTAACGGGAACGCTATTATGTGAAACACAAACAGAAAAAAGTTCGACAGCAGAAATTCCAACGTTTATATCTCCATAGGAAACCTTGGTAGAGAAAAGTCCAACAGCGGCAATTCCAACGATAGAGCAAGCGTTTTTATCTCTAGAGGAAACCTTGGCAGAGAAAAGTCTAACAGAGGAAGCCCCAACAGAGAAAAGTCCAACAGCGGCAATTCCAACGATAGAGCAACCGTTTTTATCTCTAGAGGAAACCTTGGCCGAAAAAAGTATAACAGAGGAAGCCCCAACAGAGAAAAGTCCAACAGCGGCAATTCTAACGATAGAGCAACCGTTTTTATCTCTAGAGGAAACCTTGGCCGAGAAAAGTATAACAGAGGAAGCTGCAACAGAGAAAAGTCCAACAGCGGCAATTCCAACGATAGAGCAACCGTTTTTATCTCTAGAGGAAACCTTGCCAGAGAAAAGTCTAACAGAGGAAGCTCCGACAGAAAAAAATCCGACAGCGGAAATTTTAACTGTAGAGAAACTGTGTGGATGCTCAGATGAAACCATGAGCGAGAAGAGTCCAATACAGGAAGCTCCGATAGAGAAAAGTTTTCTAACGGAATCGCCAACAACCCATTTACCGGCATATTTAGCTCCAAGCTTGGAAATGCAAACTCTTAGAGCTGCTGTTGACAACCAGCCAACAATTATAAATTATAATCAAATAAATATAATTAATTTAAATGGTTATAGTAGATTATCTCTTCAGGGGAATACCATTAATATTGATAATATGCAAACGGAAGGATTGAGCCAAATGATGTCAGGATTTAAAAATAAAGAATCAACCGCTTATGATTCCTGTGATTTAAAGCCTGCATTCGATCCAAGCCCACGCATGTATATGCCGCAAGTCGTTTAATCGGTAGACAGAGGTAATGGATAATAAAATAATTTATTAATATATTAAGTAAGCCAGTTATTAAAACTGGCTTACTAGTTAATGGCTGTAATAGTTTTTAAATCATTCAGTCGCAATAAGTAATTTTAATAGCCAATCCACCTTGTGAAGTTTCACGATATTTAGCATTCATGTCTTTGCCGGTTTCATACATGGTTTCAATCACTTTATCCAGGCAAACGCGTGGATCACTGATTCGACGTAAAGCCATTCGGGCAGCATTAACCGCTTGAACTGCCGCAATCGCATTACGCTCGATGCAGGGAACCTGGACTTGACCACCAACCGGATCACAAGTAAGGCCAAGATGATGCTCCATGCCAATTTCAGCGGCGATACAGACTTGAGCGGGACTACCCCCCATTAATTCTGTTAATGCTGCTGCTGCCATAGAACAAGCAACTCCAACTTCTCCTTGACAGCCGACCTCAGCACCAGAAATGGAAGCATTCATTTTATAGAGGGTGCCAATAACGCCAGCAACTAAAAAGAAACGGGTATATGAATTTTCGTTAATAGGGCGAATAAATTTATCATAATAGGAAAGTACGGCAGGAATAATACCACAAGCACCATTGGTTGGTGCGGTAACGACGCGTCCACCTGCTGCATTTTCTTCATTAACTGCTAAGGCGAACATATTAATCCAATCAACAACTGCCATCGGATCAGTGGTCGTATTATCGGAGGTGACTAACATTCTTCTCAATGCTGCCGCACGGCGTGGTACCCGAAGTGGGCCTGGTAAAAGACCTTCGGTATTGACTCCACGTTCGATAGCTTGCTGCATAACCTGCCAGACTGCATCGAAGTGAGTTTGGATTTCCTCTTTGCTACGCAATGCCAGTTCATTTTGCATAACCAATGCCGAAAGTGAAAGGCCGGTATCTTTGCAGTGGCGTTGTAATTCTGCAGCTGATTTGTATGGATAAGGTAGTTGAACTGACGATCCACTTTCTTGACCAAAATGCTCTTCGTCAACAATAAAACCACCGCCAATAGAGTAATAGGTTTTACTGTACAGTTTATTTTCATCGGCGAAAGCGGTAATTACCATACCATTTTCATGGAGAGGTAGATTAGTGGTGTGAAAGTTCATCCCACCTTGGATAGGAAAATCGACCTCATGCTGTCCATTGGCAAGAGATAAGCGCTGAGTCTGTTCAACATTTTTAACAAAGGTAGAGATAGAATCGATAGCCACAGTATCAGGTAGATTACCAGCTAAACCCATAATAATGGCAATATCAGTGGCATGACCTTTACCAGTTAAAGATAAAGAACCATAAACATCAACACTAATCCGCTTGACTCTGGTTAGTATCTCTTTTTCGATTAGATCATCAACAAATTGTTTCCCGGCTTTCATTGGGCCGACAGTATGAGAACTGGATGGGCCAATGCCAATTTTAAAAATATCAAAAACACTACTCATATTTTATTCGCCTCCTTGTTAAAGGCGCTAATTTTTTTAGTAATAAGTTGGCTGAAGTGTTGAAGTTAATATTTCGGTTTTACGGTATTTGGGAAAGCTAATTCATTACGGATAATGAAAGCCATCCCAGAATCGTTAAACGTTAAAGAAATAATTTATATACTGCAGCTGAAATAGCGATAATACCGACAATTACCACAAAAATATTGCTAATATGACCAGAATATTTACGCATAGCGGGTATTTTGCTAATGGCGTACATTGGCATCATGAACAATAAAATTGCAATAACAGGACCACCTAAACTTTCGATAATGCTCAGAATGCTTGGATTTAAAGTAGCAACTAACCAGGTAGTGACTAACATAAAAATTGCAGTCGCTTTATTTAGCTTTTGGATATTGATTGTTTTACCTTTTGCCCGATAAGCGCGTTCAACCAAACCGTTAAAACCTTCACGAGCACCGAGATAATGCCCCAGAAACGATTTTATAATCGCGACAAAAGCAATGAGTGAAGCGGCATATTTAATAAAAGGTTTATCGAAATAACTAGATAGATAGTCGAGGATACTAATGTTTGCCGCTTTTGCTTTTACCAAATCAGCAGGAGACAAGGTAAATACACAGCTAAAAACGAAAAACATAACTGTTAGTACCATTAAAATATGTGCTGAAGCCAAAATTCGCGAAGATTTTTGATCAGCATGCGCACCATATTCTTTACGATTGGCAACGGCGAATGCAGAAATAATTGGTGAATGGTTAAAGGCAAAAACCATAACCGGAATGGTTAACCAAATTGTAACCAACATACTTTGGTTATTTTCAGCATTATCCATATTAAGATTGGAGAAGGAAAGCGTTTCTAATGCAGCACTATGCCAATGCGGGATCATATAAAGTGAGAATATCACCAGCACCGCAATAAACGGAAATACTAGCATGCTCATTATTTTCACTATATATTTCTCACCTAGGCTAACAATAGCCATGATACCACCAACAAGAATAAGCGCTAATAGCCAGCGTGGTGGAGCATTGTAACCGAGGAGTTCAACGATAAAATTCTCAACATTATTGGTAATCGATACACCGTATACCAATAAGATAGGATAAATAGCGAAAAAATAGAGCAACGTAATCCAATTACCTGCTGAACGGCCAAAATGTTCTTCTACCACCTCGGTAATATCGCCATTTGGTTTTGAACCGGACAATACAAAACGGGTCAAACCGCGATGAGAAAAAAAGGCCATTGGAAAAGCGAGCAGCGTCATTAGAATGACGGGCAGTAGGCCACTCATACCTGCATTAATAGGCAAAAAGAGGACTCCAGCACCAATAGCGGTGCCGTATAAGCCCAACATCCAAACTGTATCACTTTTACGCCAAACTTTTACGTCCTGGTGTGCATATGAGGAACTGATGGAATCAACTCGAGTTGTATCCATGGTAATCTCCAAAATATAAAACGAGAAACAAAAAATAGTAAATTTTTAATGTATGAAAACCGGTCAATATAATTATGATTGCAGGTATATTTATACAACATGCTTTATCTACAGAAACAAAATATATAGTTAGAATTTATGTAAATAAAGTAACTGATTATTCTAGTTAAGGATAATTGCGATACTATACCACATTATGGTTTAGTGTCATTATCACAATACTGTTTAGAATCAATTTTATTTGTTTTTTTATATATCGAAATTATATTTTAGTTTTTCAGACGCAAATCTTATTATTTATTGGCATAAAATTCCGTGATGAGCATCCCAAAAGTATAATCATCTATAGCCTGTTGTTAAAATGAGTGGTATTTTTTGTTTTTATTTTGTTAAATTTTAACTGTTCTTGGCTAATATTGCTTATAGTTGTTTTAATAAATATGATTAATCATTCAGTTAATAAACTCAATTTTTGATAAAAAATTTTTATTAATTTTGGTAATGTATATAAATAAACGGATAATTTACTAATAATATTTAGCGGTTTCACTTATTTAAAATTATTAATTGATTTATTGTTTGCTCTTTGCTGATTTCATTTTAAACATCATATTATTATTTTTTTACTTTTGTACAAAAAATAGTTTATTTTTATTAACGCGTTATTTTTATTTCATAAAGAAATAATTTCCTTTTAAGATATAACTATCATAAATTAATGCCGTAAATTTAAATGTTAAATGGCATAAATATTAAATCTGGCAATCTTTAATTCTATTTTAGTGTAATCCGATCATGTTATTTTATTTAGGTGATACTTATCATAAATAATTATCTGTTGATTTAAGATATTTAAAATATTGAATAATAAAATAGCCTCTTTAAAATTGGCAGGTTTTTCAATTAACAGAGGCTATTTATAGATTTATTTAAATTATTTTTGTATTTAACCTTTAATCCAACCTTTCTTAATAAAAGGCGCAAATAAGATTTGATAAGCTTTTATGATATATGGTAGTAATTTATCCCCAACTATTTCCCAAATTGTTTGACTAATTCCACAAGCCATAATAGCAACTAAAAATGCGCCTACCATATCTAAAGGCCAGTGTACTCCGAGAAAAATTCTTGCCCACGCAATAGCGAAAGCCGGTATTAAAAATAACAATCCAATCCAATTTCTTAACCAGAATAAAAAGCTAAAAGCAAAAGTAAAAGCAATAGTAGCATGATTACTGGGAAAAGAGGGAGTCGGCGCATGAGCAAGAAAATGTTGACCTATTCCCAACATAAAAGGTCGCTCTTGGGGAAAAATTACGCCAATAAAACCAGAAATAGCTAAACCTATAATAAGCGCAAGCGCAGTTTTACAGACAAAGACTCTTTGGCTGACTAAATTTTCCGATTTACCCCAAAACCAGCAAGCAGTAGTAATTAAGGGAAATATGAGAATGAGTCGTTTAGCCAAAAAAATTGCCAGTGTTAGTGTACTAATTGATGTAATTGGGGTGGCATTGATAAAACTAAACAAACTTAAGTTGATATCGTTTAGCAAGGTAGAGCCCTCATTGAGTAGATATCATGATCATTTATATTAGATAGCCAAGGGTAAAATGTCTTTTATATAGGGTAAAGTAAGCTTGGTAATTTTTTTATAGAACTTATTCATTTATGAGATATAAATAATGTCATCGGCTTTTTTGCTAGGGAGATACTATGTGGTACCAGAAGCAAATTAAACTGTATGCTCGTCCTCGAGGATTCCATTTGATAACAGCAGAAATTATACGACAACTACCTGATATTAGTCGAATAGAAGTCGGTATTGCACATCTTTTTATTCAACATACTTCTGCATCATTAACCATCAATGAAAGCGCTGATCCAAGTGTTCGAGCTGATTTTGAAAGCTATTTTAATCGAATTGTTAAAGAAAATGAATATTATTATCAGCATACTTGTGAGGGAAGTGATGATATGCCAGCTCATTTGAAGAGTAGCTTACTAGGAAGTAGTTTAATTATTCCAGTTACCAATGGCCAATTAAATATGGGAACTTGGCAAGGCATTTATCTCTGTGAACACCGCAATCATGGTGGTGAACGCCAGATTATAGTAACACTGCATGGTCAATTAGATAGTGATCAATAAAAAACCGATAGTTTAAATAGGACATAATTTAAACTATCGGATTCCTCAATAATTTGGGGACATTCAAAGAAAAGCAGTGGCATAAGTTATGACTATTTATTATTCATAAAGTTCTTATAAAAGAAAAAAAAGCATTTTTTGACAAAAAATGCTTTAATGATTTGTGCCTGAAACTTAAAAATATAAAATTAAAGTAATTAATAATTTTAATAAAATCAGCTAGTTAAGAAAGTAAGTGTTCTTCGGCGTAGGCTTCAAACTCGGTACAACCCCCAATATGTTGTTCATCAATAAAGATTTGAGGAACTGTCTTAACAGGTTTACCCACTTTTTTAGCTAAATCAGCTTTAGTGATCCCTTCCGCTTCTATATCAACATAATTATAATCAAAATCATCACGTTGATGTTTTAATTTTTCTGCTAAGGCTTTTGCACGGACACAGTAGGGGCAACTAGAGCGACCGAAAATGACAGTAAACATCCTATCTCCTTCAATTAAATTTTTATCTATTGTCTACAATATCAATTACTATGCTTATAGTCAGCATAAAAAAAAGCACAATTTATTCTTATTGTTATTTAAGAAGTTAATAATGACCTAATATAACAGGATAGCGTTTTTAAAAGGAAACATAGATTGTTATGAGCAAAAAAAAATTATCAGCTATGCGTTCTTTCGCTGATATGCCAAAAATTGTGATAATACTCGAAGTTATTGGCATACTAATATTGTTATTGGTCTATTTAGTGATAAATAACTATATTGAATTAGCTGCTTTATTTATGAAAAAAGGTGTTTTGCTTGCTATGATTATGCTAGCAATAGGTTGTATGATACCGGCTATCATTAATATTGTTTGGCGGGCACTGCCTAAGCTCAATTTTTTCGGCATTGATCAACAGAAAAATAGTTCGCAAAATAAGCAACGCAAGATAAAAGCTAAGCTGCGTAATTATCGTAAGATGGATTAAATTATAAGTTAGAATGGCTCGTTAAATATGATTTAACATGATAAAATATGGTTTATTTTTGGTTTAAGACGATAGATAGCGAATTTTCATAGGCAAAATTGTTGCTGTTTTGTGCAAATAAGGTTAATTAATGGATTCGATTTGTTTCCCTGACATAGCTAAATTACGAGAGTGGCTTGTTCAACTCAAAACATCGTATTTTGAATGTGATAATTGCCAGGCATTACATTTGCCACATATGCAAAATATTGATGGTATTTTTGATGCTAAAGTGGATATTGTTGAAAACATATTAGTTTTCTCGGTTTTGGCTGAACTGAAACCGACATCGATTATTACCTTATTGGCAAATTTAAGCCAAATTAATGCTAGCTCATTAACGGCGAAAGCATTTATGGAAATTAATGATGAAAATTTGCCTAAATTAGTCGTTAGTCAATCTTTTCCGTTGTTGGCAGGAATGACTTGTAACCAATTCTCCAGTTTTCTTCAGCAAGCAGAAGAACAGATGGCGGCTATTATTTTTGAAGTTTATAACAATGATTTGCTATATAGCGGTCAAGAAGATATTGACGATGAAGAGCTATCTGAGCAAACTTTGCCTGCCCGCTTTCTGTTACATTAAATTATAAAAATAGATTCAATAGGCATTTACCATTCATGTGAATGGTTAATGCGTTGCCTGCTTTTTATCTACAAATATGGCAGGAATAACAATAAAGTTCAGTCTTTTTATTACCTTACAGAACATAACTATTTTGCTGGATTCTTTTTATTATTCTTGTTAACTCCTTCATTTGCACTTTATCCACCAAACAATATTCCAATAATAGCTGCTTTCCAAAAGGAATTAGAATATGTTCAGTTTATCGCAATCTACTAGTGTCAAGAATATTGAATCTTCTGCTACTTCCGAACATCACCATGATCCGATAAAAACAGAAATTGATAAAAAAATTGATGGTAAATTTGTATTGGTTTTTAGTGGGTTTTCTGGAATGGGATATAAAGATACTGAAAAATTACAAAACGATATAAAAAAAGAGATAAAACAACATATTGATAAGTATGGGATCCATAATTTACTTATCGTTGCTGGTGCCACTTCTGAAGGTATTGGTTGTGTCTATGATATTGCTAAAAATCTAGCTGTAAATACTTTGGGGATTGTTTCAGAACACGCTTCAACAGATTGCTTAGCAAAAAATTGTGACAGTGTTATTCAAATTAAGGATCCGAATAACAGCTGGAAAGTTTTGGATGATTCAGGTGCTTCTTATATGATATATGCGGCAAGTAAGAATGGCTGCTTTTTAGCTTTTGGTGGCGGTAGTGTTACCCTAAGTGAATTAGAAGAAGCGGCTAAGAAAGGAATTGAAACAAAAGTTTTTCCTGATTTTTACCTGATCCAGATAAATTAGACGCTAAATTAGCTCAAGGAAAAACAAGGGCTGAAATATGTCCAATACAAATGAAATATACAGAAGAGGTATAGTATAAAAAATAATCTCTTCACCTGACTTAAGAAATGAACAAAGCGTAAATTTTGTCATAATTTATTCTTTACAGCACACGCAGGCTACTATCTTACAGATGGAGTTAGCATAATTGTGAAATCCCATAGTCATTCAATGGTTATATCACATTAAATAGAACCGGGTTTATTAAGTGGTGTTCAATGTTATTGATATCTATATATCATAGATTTTAGACATTAAAAGATTAACCCTTTTTGAAGGCAATATAGCATTAGCTTTATTAGTTAACATCATGATAAATTTCGTTTTCTTTAGTAGAAAGCGAGATTTATATGGTTAGTTTTTTTCAAAAGATAAAGCGTATTGTTCAAGCCAACGCATCAATAAGGTTAAGATGCCATTTACGCTCAGATATATAATTCCTGCGGCAATAAAAACATCGACATTATAAGTTTGGCCAAAAATTTGTTGGCTATATCCCATAATCTCTAATAGCGTTATGGTACTAGCCAGTGATGTGCTTTTAAATATAAGAATTACCTCATTGGAATAGGATGAAAGCGCACGTTTAAGCGCATAAGGTAAAATAATTCTCAAGGTTTGATGATTTGACATACCTAGCGCCTGACATGCTTGCCAGCTAGTTTTAGGAATTGCTTTAACGGCACCATGAAATAATAGAGTGAAATAGGCGGCACTATTAAGTGCTAATGCCAGCAAGGCGCAAATCCATGGAGTAGAAATTAAAGCCCATAAAGTAGGGTACTCTCTTAGCGCGGGAAATTGACCGGATCCATAATAAATCAGAAAAAATTGAACCAGCAAAGGAGTGCCAGTAAATAGCGTAATGTAGCCTTGAATTAGGGATGAAAAAAACGCTGTTTTTAACGATAAAATGATAGTCAAAAATAGCGCTAATAAAAAGGCAATAAGTAATGCGCATATTGTCAGTGATAAACTGGTTGGCAGGCCAGGCAGTAATGAAATGATTAAATTGATCATTTTGTTACTCCCTGTTCAAACTGGGTTGTGCGTATTTCAATCCGCCGTAAGATAAATTGACTTACTAGGGTGATGGCTAGATAGATCAAAGCCACAATTAGGTACCAAGTGAAAGGTTCATGAGTACGATTAACAATACTTTTGGTTTGCAACATTAAGTCATTTACGCTGATCAGAGAAACCAAAGCGGTATCTTTTAGCAATACTAGCCATTGATTGCCTAAGCCAGGTAAAGCGTGAAGCCACATTTGTGGCATAATCAGCCGCAAAAAATAACATTCCGATTGAGACCCAAGGCTTGTCCTGATTGCCATTGGCCGGATGGTATTGCTTTTAGTGCACCTCTTAAGGTTTGGGATGCATAGGCGGCATAGAGTAGAGCAAGGGCAAAAACACCACAAAAAAAAGGAATAAAATCGAATTCACTATTTTGTGGAAAGAACCATTCAGGATCAATTTGCCAGGTTGTTTGCCAGAAAATGAAATTAATATTAATGCCATCACCTAACAACATGATAAATTGTAATGTGCCATAGTAAACGAACAGGACAACGAGCAATTCAGGTAATCCGCGAATTAAAGTCACCCAGCAAGAACCCAGTAAGGCCACAGGCCTCCAGCGAATAGATTCCCAAGCAGTGAATAACACGGCTAATAACAGCCCGAGTATCAAAGCAGCACCGGCGAGAGTCAGTGTCAAGCCGGCAGCATTTATTAGAAATAACAGATTATTCATTGCTATAATCGACTATTTCTTCAACCATTTTTGGTAGATTACATCATAACTGCCATCTTGTTTCACTTGTGCCAATGCTTTATTTAATTTATCTAACAGCACTTTGTTTCCTTTACGTACCGCAATACCCAGACCTACACCAAAATAATTAGCATCGGTTACTTTTTCACCTACAGCAGCAAGGTCTTCGTTACCTTTTGTTTTTAGCCATTCCGTTGTGACAGCCGTATCACCAAACACCGCATCTATCCGGCCATTTTTTAAATCGAGGATAGCCGTTTGATAATTGTCATACGGCACAGCTTGCATCTCTTTATGTTGTTGCATGATATATTTTTGATGGGTGGTGCCATTTTGCACGCCAATTTTTTTACCTTTTAATAATGATATTTTATTAATTTTATTTTTTACCGCGATAAATGTTGCGGAGTTATTGTAATAAGTATCAGTAAAATCAACCTGCTTTTGCCGTTCTGGCGTAATATCAATTCCTGCTATTAATGCATCAAAACGGCGCATTTTTAAACTGGGGATTAAGCTATCAAAAGATTGATGAGTAAAAGTACAGTTGGCATTGAGTTTTTGACATATTGCCTTTGCCAGTTCAATATCAAAACCGACAATGTTATTATTGGCATCAATTGATTCGAATGGGGCATAAGTTGCTTCAGTTGCAAAGCGTATCGTCTCCTTTGCAGCGGCAAGCACTGGTAAGGATAGGCTGCATAAGGTAATAACTGACAGTAATTTTTTCATTACGGTATTCTCAATTAGATGAATGGGATAGATAATTTGCCAAGCCTTTAGTTTGTGGTTTAGCAAAACGATCAATATCGCCTTGTTCCACAATGGTTCCTTTTTCCATATACACAATCTTACTCGCTGTTTTACGGGCAAAATCAATTTCATGAGTCACAATCAGTTGAGTGATGCCCGTTTTTGATAATTCTTGTATAATATTAACCACTTGAGTGGTGATTTCAGGATCGAGAGCCGCGGTTGGTTCATCAAATAATAAGATTTCAGGCTCCATCATTAATGCTCGCGCAATAGCCACTCGTTGTTGCTGACCACCAGAAAGATGTAACGGGAAGCGATTAGCAAATTCAGTTAAATGCAAGCGACTCAATAAGTTTTTTGCTTTTTCTTTGGCTATTACTTTAGTTAAACCCAAAACTAAACAAGGCGCCTCAATCAGATTTTCCATTACGGTTAAATGGGGCCACAAGTTATATTGTTGAAATACCATACCAACTTTTTGTCTTAGGGCGCGGATTTCATTGCTTTTAGGTTGGCGAGAGAAATTGAAATGATAGCCTGCAATGTCCAGTTGACCAGAGCGGGGCATCTCAAGTAAATTGAATACCCGTAATAATGAGCTTTTGCCAGCACCACTTGGACCAAGTAATACCATTGTATCACCCGTGCCGCATGTCAAATTGATATCGTGTAATGCTTGCTGCTCACCATAAAAGCAATTAATTTGGTTTAATTGAATACTCATGCTAAAAATCTGAATAAATAAACGATTGAGGTAATGGTAATCTTAATAGAATAATTATGCAATATATTGTTTTTGAAATAGTCTAACATTGCTATATTTCAGAGATATTTTTGCTTTGCAAAATTATTTCAATCATTTTTATTCATTTTTAATGCGAATTTATTGATTTTTTTGGCCATTCCTTTGAAAATAAAACGATGAATTGGGGTCATAATTAGCCAATAGACTAGACCGCAAAAACCGGCAGGATGCCACCACGCTCTGACATCTAGCGTTCGATGTGTGCCACAATCCTGGATAGTAAAGGTTAAACGGCCCAGTCCAGGCGCTTTCATACCAAATAAGAGTGTTAATTGATGATTAGGTTTAATACAAATGACTTTCCAGCTATCAATCATGTCACCTAAATATAATGTTTCACGTTTAGGCCGGCCATATTTTACTTTGTTGAGCATTAAATCATCAATAAAGGCGCGTAATTGCCATAAAATATTGGCGTAGAAATATCCTCTATTGCCACCAATTTGTTGTAAGGTTTGCCAAATGGTAGCGCTAGTGGCGGTGGTTATTAACGTGAAACCGGCATCTTTTGGATAATAGCTATATTTGGCACACCAATGTGTTTTTAGCGTTGGATCTGGCCCCCAATCTGCTTTATTAATGGCATTATGCGAGTGCGTAAACGCATGTTTGATTGCCTCATCAATACTAAGTAATTTTTGCGGGATAAGCTGTCTTAACGCTTGATCCTTGGCGGGCAGATTGTACTGTAGCCCCTGAATTAAACTTTTGGTAATAAAGGGAGATACTGAAGTTATTAGGCTAATGAAATGAATAGAAATTATTCGAATTGGAATAGGTAGCGGGATGATTCGTCGATACTTACCGCTGATACTCATAAAGCGCTTGAATAGTGTTTGATAGTCAATATATTCAGGCCCACCCGCATCAAGGATGCGATGTTCATTCGTTGGATGGGCTATTAATTGCTTCAGATAGTAGAGAATATTTTCTAAAGCAATAGGGCAAGATTTTGACCTTACCCAGTGTGGAGGAGTAAGAATTAATAAGTTGTAAGTCATATCCCGAATTATTTCATAAGGCACTGAGCCCGCACCAATAATAATTGGCGCCCGAATTTCTGTCACCGGAATTTTACTTTCACGTAAGATTTCTCCGGTCAGTTTACGAGCAATCAGATGTTGTGAATGACAGGAAGGGTGTTGTAGGGCGCTTAAATAGATAACTTGTTTTACTTCAGATTGCTCAAGGACATGTTTAACATTATCAGCAGCCAGGCATTCTTGTTCGATAAGATTATTATTAGCTGCCATACTGTGAACCAGAAAGTAGACGATATCAATATCTGTCATAATATTGTGTAAGGTTTTCGGTGCAAGTAGATCAACATAACGACATTGAGTATTTGGCCAATTTTGTGCTTCAAGCCAATCAAGTCGACGCGCTGCTGCTGTGATCATATGACCTTGCTTAATTAACACTGGGATCAGATTTTGACCAATATAACCATTAGCACCTAGCACTAGGATCCGTTTTTTACCCATATAGTTACCTATTGAGGCCAGAGTGTTTGGCCAGAAAATCTAGCTATTTATTAGGTGAAGAAGGCTATCAGTAATGGCGTCAATAGACTTAGTACAAAACCGTGGACAATGGCAGCAGGTACAATAGACACCCCACCGCTACGTTGCAATATAGGTAGTGTAAAGTCCATTGATGTTGAGCCACAAATCCCCAACGCAGTAGAACGAAATTGGTTGATAATAATGGGAATAAGTATAATAGCCACTAACTCCCGCATTAGGTCGTTAAAGAAAGCCGTACTACCAATGACCGGTCCATAAGCGTCGGTAAGTAATATACCTGTTAGTGAATACCAGCCGTAACCGGCTGCAATCGCTAATCCCACTTTAGTCGGTAAACCTAATAAAAATGCAGCCAAAATACCACCAAGCAGCGCGCTGCTGGCAACAGTCACCGCAATCGTCGCCCCTCTGAAATTGATTAAAATTTGCCGCAGATACATCCCACTATTTCGCAGATGGCAACCCACCAATAATAATAAACAGATAAGTGTAACTTCAGTACCATATTTGGCATAGGATAAAAATGGCCACTTTGTCAATCCTAGCAAGAAACCAAGTATTAACGCGCCACACAGTGGTAGTGAACTTAAAATCATTTTTAAGCGAGAGAGTGGCTTATTGGTTTCACGTTTAGCAATTTTCCACGGCAAGAATTTATCTAATAAGAATAAAGCCATCAGGTTAGCGGCAAAGGTGCAACAAAAGAAAACCATTGTATAGATAAAAATTGACGTAAGATGCGTACTAATATTATCTAATAACGCCAATGTGATGCCCATTAAAAATAAGATAATGTAAACCATAGCGCCTAATAGGCGATGTGTAAACGCTAAAATCTTCTTATTTTTGAAGCGAAATAAATAGCCTACTGTTAACGGTAAAAGAATGATAAGCAGTCCTGAATACATGGTCCATCCTTATTACAATTAACGCTTTTATGGCGGTGGTTTTGTGGGAATAATACGAAAAAGATAGGCAAAATAATGATAAATATTTTATAACAGACTAAAAATAGACGCAATATTACAGAATAATATTTAGACAAAATTCATTGCTCACAGGATAATTCAGGAGCTATTGCTAATATACATAACAAGAGGGTAATCATGTATTTGCAACAAGTGGAAATTGCCGGTTTTCGTGGCATAAATCGGCTTTCATTAACACTAGATCATGAAACCGTGTTAATTGGTGAAAATACTTGGGGTAAATCAAGCTTATTAGATGCCTTGACTATTTTATTATCACCAAGGCAGCCATTATATCAATTTAATCAGCATGATTTTCATCACTTGGTAGATACAGATGAACAAATCAATAACCTACAAATAATTTTAGTTTTCTGTGAAAATCAGCCCAATAGCCATAAAGCAACTCGTTTTAAGCTTTTATCACCATTATGGATTGACGGAGATGATGAATACAGGCGTATTTATTATCGGGTCAGTGCACAACAACAGAATAATCTTGTGGTGACGGAACGATGTTTTTTAGATAAGCAGGGTAATAAGCTGGTATTGAATGATAATAGTAAATATATCCAGCAGATTATTCGACTATATCCAGTACTACGTCTAAGAGATGCCCGATTTTTCCATCCTACCACCACTAAATTTAATGATGTTGGTTATAAAAAACTAGCTGTTAAATTTGCCAACCAGTTAGAGCAATTGGCTCAAGCCTTAATGCAAGCATCACGAAAATTGTCTCATGAAGAGACAGAGGAAGGTTTTGTGGTATTGCAGCAGTTGCTGGGTTATTACTTTGCCGAACACAGCACCCATTTATCTCATCGACAAAATCAGGCCAATATTGCCTATAACTTATCCCATAGAAGAGGCTGGCAGGTGCTGGAGGATATCAATCGTATCGTGGCTAAACCTGAACAGCAGTATATTAAATTAATTATTTGGCAGATTTTTTCCTCATTTCTGCAATTACAAGGTGATCTGCAACTAGCTCGCAATGCCAAGCCTATCCTAATTATTGAAGATCCCGAAACGCGTTTACACCCTATTATGCTGTCGATTGCTTGGCGACTGTTAAATCTTTTTCCATTACAGCGCATTAGTTCAACTAATTCAGGCGAATTACTTTCACAAGTTCCTTTGGAAAATGTATGCCGTTTAGTGCGTAATTCAAGTCGAGTAGCTGCTTATCGACTAAAGACTAATAAGTTATCACTAGAAGATATGAGACGTCTCTCATTTCATATCCGCTTTAATCGTCCTTCAGCACTATTTGCGCGCTGTTGGTTATTAGTTGAAGGAGAGACCGAAATTTGGTTGATGAATGAATTGGCACGCCAGTGTAATTATCATTTTGCGTCGGAAGGTGTTAAAGTAATTGAGTTTGCGCAATGTGGTATTAAGCCATTATTGAAGTTTGCTAATAGTATGGGGATTGAGTGGCATACGTTAGTCGATGGTGATAATGCCGGCAGACAATATGCAGGAGCAGCCATCGCTTATGCTGAGAAGAACAATGATACGGCCCGAGATAGGTTAACCATGTTGCCTGCGTCAGATATGGAGCATTTTCTTTATCATGAAGGTTTCAGGGAGATCTATCACCAAATTGCAGGTATCCCGGATAATGGTAAAGTTTTACCGCGCCGTGTCATTATTAAAGCAATTCATCGAACTTCTAAACCTGACTTAGCAATTGAAGTTGCCAACAGAGCGGCAGAAAAAGGCATTAATTCAATACCTTCGTTACTACGCAATATGTTTTCACGTGTTGCTTGGCTAGCAAGAGGGAAATCTTAGTAAACAGGTAAGCAATAAATATATTGCGGCATTTGTCTGCCGGTTTAGTCAAGGCAGATAATAGATCGCTATCCAGTTTTTAACCTATTCCATATTAAAAAAGGTATTTTTAGTATGAAATTTCTTCGCAATCAAAAAAAGCGGTTATTGATTTTTCTCGTGTTGCTATTAATTATTGTCGTCACTGCTGCGATGTTGTATGTAATTAATTTACCTAAAAAGGTAACTTATCAGACTGTACCCGTTATTAGAGGGAATATCGAAAAGTATGTACTGGCAACTGGCAAGCTGGACGCAGTTAGTAAGGTAGATGTTGGTGCTCAGGTTAGTGGCCAGTTACAAACTCTTTATGTCAAAGAGGGGGATATGGTGAAAAAAGGGGACTTATTAGCGGTAATCGATCCCCAAAACGCGCAAAATGTGGTGAAAGAATCCGAGGAAACTCTGCGTGAACGTCAAGCTAATTTAGCCTTAGCCCGTGCTGAATTGAAATTAGCAGAAATGACTTATCAACGCCATATTGATTTGGCGAAGCATCAGGCTATTTCAAGGCAAGAGTTTGATCGAGTTAAAACCGATGTTGAGGTTAAAAAAGCGCGGGTAAAAATTTATATTGCCCAAATTAATCGTAATCAAGCCTCGTTAAATACGGCTAAAACCAATTTGAAGTATACCCATCTTACTGCGCCATTGAGTGGGATTGTTACCAACATTAAAACCTTGCAGGGACAAACTGTCATTGCTGCCCAAGAAGCGCCAACCATCATGACTTTAGCAGACTTGGATACAATGTTAGTAAAAGCGCAAGTTTCCGAAGCCGACATTATTAATCTTAAACCGGGGCAAAAAGCTTCTTTTACTATTCTTGGTGCACCGGATACCACTTTTAAAGGAGTTTTGAAAGATATATTACCTACGCCGGAAGAAGTTAATAATGCAATTTTTTATTATGCGCGCTTTGAGGTACCCAATCCGCAGCATATTTTAAAACTACAAATGACTGCGCAAATTAAAATTCAACTTGAATTACATAAAAATGTATTGCTTTTACCGCTATCTGCATTGAGAGAAAACATTGCGGGTAATCAATATACTGTTGCGATTCTGCAAAATGGCTACCAGGTGGAGAAAAAAGTCGAAGTTGCTACACGAAATTATATCGATGCTGAAATTGTTTCCGGTCTTGCTGAAGGTGATTTGGTCATTACCAACCCTGAAACTTCAAAAGGATAAAGGAATGAGTGCATTACTTGAATTATGTAATATAGGTCGTAATTATCGCTCAGGCGAACAGCAAGTAGCGGTACTAAAAAATATTTCTTTGACCATTAATGCTGGCGAAATGGTAGCTATAGTTGGCGCTTCAGGCTCTGGGAAATCAACTTTAATGAATATTCTTGGTTGTTTAGATAAACCAAGTTATGGCCAATACTATTTGGCTGGACAGAATATTGCTGAGTTAGATAACGAGCAACTTTCTGTTTTACGTCGCGAATATTTTGGTTTCATTTTCCAGCGTTATCATTTGTTACCCTATTTGACGGCCGAACAGAATGTTGAAATTCCAGCTATCTATGCTGGCGCATGCCAACAAGAACGTCGTAAGCGAGCAATTGCCTTATTAACGCGTCTTGGTTTAAATGACCGAATTAAATATTATCCGACACAGTTGTCTGGCGGCCAACAGCAGAGAGTCAGTATTGCTCGGGCATTGATGAATGGTGGGCAGATTATTTTAGCTGATGAGCCAACCGGCGCTTTGGATAGTCACTCAGGTAATGAAGTTATTGCTATTCTTAAACAGTTATGCGAACAGGGATATACCGTTATTCTGGTTACTCATAATATGCAGATAGCAGAGCAGGCAGAACGGATAATTGAAATTAAAAATGGCGAAATTATCCGTAATTGCGTGCAACGTGAGTCAGCAAAACGATTACCGCCGATTTTTTCTGCTAAAAAATCGCAAATTTCAATGACCAAATGGCTTAATCAGCTTAGAGAAGCGCTACTGATGGCCTGGCGAGCGATATTGATTAATAAAATGCGTACATTACTCACCATGCTTGGCATCATTATCGGTATAGCCTCGGTAGTTAGTATTCTTGTTATTGGCAATGCGGCCAAAGGGCTTGTATTAGCCGATATTCAGTCAATTGCCACCAATACTATTACTGTTTTCCCTGGCAAGGGCTTTGGTAACATGAGCCCACAAGATAGAAGGGCACTTAAAGTAAGCGATGTAGATGCGCTACAGGAGCAGCCATATGTTTCTGCCATATCGGGTAAAATGAGTACTGATGTTCGATTACGTTATGGCAGTCAAAATTCTGCTGCAAGAGCATCTGGTATTGGAGAGTCATATTTTGATGTTTATGCTATGCCAATGAGCGAAGGGATAATACTGACCAGCGATATGGTTAAGCACCATGCACAGGTTATTGTTATTGATCAAAACACCAAAAATATGTTTTTCCCTCAGCAGAAACAGGTTGTTGGTGAAATAATGCTAGTTGGCAATATACCGGTTACTATTATTGGTGTGGCCGCAGAGCAAAAGTCTATTTATGGCAATAGCGATATGCTACAAATCTGGATGCCTTATACCACCATGAGTAGTCGTCTGATGAATCGCTCGTATTTTGATAATCTTAATATTAGGATCAAACAGGGTTATAGCTCGTCAGAAGCAGAACAACAATTGACGCGATTGTTGACGGTATTACATGGGAAAAAAGATATTTTTACCTACAATTTCGATACCTTGATTAAAACGATTGAAAAAACGACCAATACGCTACAGTTATTTTTAACATTAGTCGCTGTTATTTCCCTACTAGTCGGTGGTATAGGTGTTATGAATATCATGTTGGTTTCAGTAACCGAACGGACGAAAGAAATTGGTATTCGCATCGCGATCGGCGCGCGAAATAGCGATATTATGCAACAATTTTTGATAGAATCGATTTTTATTTGTTTGTTTGGTGGCTTTTTAGGGATCTTGCTCTCTTATTTAGTGGCAATTATAGCCCGCTTGGTATTACCAAATTGGCAGTTTACTTTTAGTCTAATGCCACTACTAGGTGCTTTGCTTTGCTCAACCGTTATTGGCCTCATTTTTGGTTTTTTACCTGCCCGCAATGCGGCAAAATTGAATCCAGTTGATGCGTTGGCAAGAGAATGAAAAATAAGGATTTATATGCTCCCAAAAGAAGATTGGGAGCAATAATTAAAATTGTAAATGATGATTAAAGGCAATGAAAACCTACCTATTCATTTTCTACAGAAATAATAAGGCAGGCATGGTTACCTTTAGGCCCTTTAGTTGAACTAAAATTAACCTTCTGTCCAGCTTTCAATGTACGGTACCCTTCCATCTGGATACTGGAATAGTGTGCGAAGATGTCTTCGCCACCATTTTCGGGGCAGATGAAGCCAAAACCTTTAGCATTATTAAACCACTTAACTGTACCTGTCTCCATACATCATCCTTCATAATAGGGTTTTATCAAACAAGTGCCTGTGAACAGCTCATTTCATATTGAAGCGAACTAAAAATTGCTTGTTCATAAAATATACTGTATTAAAAAGATATATGGCGTCAAGTGTACTATATTCCCAGAAAGTGGTTCTGTTGCTGAAATTTGATTTAGATAACGCTATAGGTCACTGTTTTTTATTATTTACTTTTTTAAGGATGATTGGTCACAAAGGGGATCAAAGTGATAAACTAAGAATATTTAAGAAGAATGTATAATTAAAAATATTTAACTGGATTTTTACATAATGAGTGAGTGCCAATCAGATTATCAGACGGATGTCAGGCTGAAGGAACAAGTGGAACACGCTTTACAACCACCTTCGATGTATAAGGTGATTTTGAATAATGATGATTTCACACCAATGGATTTTGTAGTACAAGTGTTAAAGAAATACTTTTCTCTTGATGAAGAGCAAGCCACACAAATTATGTTAGATGTTCATTTTCATGGAAAAGGGATCTGTGGGGTTTATACTGCTGAAGTTGCAGAAACAAAGGCCGCGCAAGTTAATATTTATGCAAGAGAACATGAATATCCATTACTTTGCACGATAGAAGAAGTCTGATTAGACTAATTTATAGGGAGGTGATTATGCTTAACCAAGAACTTGAACTTAGTCTTAATGTAGCTTTTGCCAAGGCAAGAGATAACAGGCATGAATTTATGACGGTTGAGCATCTATTGCTGGCGTTGCTCAGTAATACATCCGCCCGGGAAGCTTTAGAAGCTTGCAAAGTTGATCTTGTGATATTGCGACAAGAATTGGAGCATTTTATTTCACAAACAACGCCATTATTGCCTGAGGATGATAGTCGAGATACGCAACCCACGTTGAGCTTTCAACGCGTATTACAGCGTGCTGTGTTTCATGTCCAGTCATCAGGACGTAATGAAGTTACGGGTGCCAATGTATTGGTTGCTATATTTAGCGAACAAGAATCTCAAGCTGCTTATTTATTGCGTAAACATGATGTCAGTCGGCTTGATGTGGTTAATTTTATTTCTCATGGCATGATCAAAGGTAGTGAGGCGGACAATCGTCAGTCAGATTCTATTAATGCCGCATATCAGAATGAAGAAGCTGTTGGCGTTGAAGAACGGATGGATAGCTTTACCACCAACCTTAACCAATTATCAAAAGCCGGTAAAGTTGATCCTTTAATTGGGCGTCAGCTTGAGCTGGAGAGAACGATCCAGGTTCTTTGTCGTCGACGAAAGAATAATCCACTACTAGTGGGTGAATCTGGAGTGGGCAAAACTGCGATTGCGGAAGGGCTAGCATGGCGTATTATACAAAATGATATCCCGGAAGTGATGAAAGATTGCACTATTTATGCCTTGGATATCGGTTCATTACTAGCCGGTACTAAGTATCGTGGTGATTTCGAAAAGCGCTTTAAAGCATTATTAAATGTGTTAGAAAAAGACGAAAAAAGTATTCTCTTTATTGATGAAATTCATACGATTATTGGTGCAGGTGCGGCATCAGGCGGACAAGTTGATGCGGCTAATTTGATTAAGCCATTACTATCAAGTGGCCGGATCCGTGTGATGGGTTCAACGACCTACCAAGAATTTAGTCATATTTTTGAGAAAGATCGGGCACTGGCTAGACGATTCCAAAAAATTGATATCGTTGAACCATCTGCTGACGAAACGGTACAGATCATTAACGGATTACGGGCTAAGTATGAAGCTCACCATAATGTTCGTTATAGTTCAAAAGCGATTAAAGCTGCGGTTGATTTATCAGTAAAATATATTACTGATCGCCATTTACCGGATAAAGCCATCGACGTTATTGATGAGGCCGGTGCAAGAACGCGTTTGATGCCACAAAACCGACGTAAAAAAACAATTGGGGTACAAGAGATAGAATCGGTCGTCTCCCTAATTGCCCGTATTCCTGAAAAAACTATTTCTTCTAGCGATAAAGAGCGATTAAAAAATTTAGATAATAGATTGAAAATGCTAGTATTTGGTCAAGAGCAAGCCATCGAAACCCTTAGCGAAGCGATCAAAATGAATCGAGCGGGATTAGGTAGTAGTCATAGACCTATTGGTGCGTTTTTATTTGCTGGGCCAACAGGTGTTGGTAAAACAGAAGTCACCGTACAGTTAGCAAAAGCATTAGATATTAAATTATTGCGTTTTGATATGTCTGAATATATGGAACGCCATACAGTTAGTCGGCTAATTGGTGCCCCACCAGGATATGTCGGCTTTGATCAAGGTGGTTTATTGACAGATGCGGTTATAAAACATCCTTATTCAGTTGTTTTATTAGATGAAATCGAAAAAGCACATTCCGATGTATTCAATCTTTTATTACAAGTGATGGATAATGGAACATTAACCGATAATAATGGCCGTAAGGCTGATTTTCGTAATGTTGTCTTGGTGATGACTACCAATGCGGGTGTACAAGAGACACAACGTAAATCGATTGGTTTTACTGAGCAAGATAATAGTACTGATGCATTATCAGAGATAAAACGAATTTTCGCGCCGGAATTTCGTAATAGATTGGATAGTATTATTTGGTTTAATGCTTTAACAACCGAAGTTATTGCTCAAGTTGTTGATAAGTTTATTGTTGAGTTACAAGCTCAACTAGATGAAAAAGGTGTGTCAATTGAAATTAGTAATGCGGCACGTCAATGGCTTTGTACTAAAGGTTATGATAAGGCGATGGGAGCTAGGCCGATGGCAAGGGTTATCCAGGATAATCTAAAGAAACCTTTAGCTAATGAACTATTATTTGGCCAGTTGAGTCGTGGTGGTGCTGTTAAGATCGATCTAAATAAGAAAACGCAAAAATTAACCTATCATTTTGAAGGTATGCACAAAACTAAACCAGAGGATGCAATAATTTAATTACAGATGGTTTATAACCATAGACGATATTCCAATCGTCTATGGCAAGAGCTTGAGAGAAGAGGCGATCAACGGCTACGAAAGATGATGCGGCCTTTACTCAGATCATAAGGTGTTAACTCGACAGTCACTTTGTCGCCCGTTAGAATACGGATATAATTTTTACGCATTTTACCAGAAATATGCGCAGTAACTACGTGTCCATTTTCTAGTTCAACACGGAACATGGTATTGGGCAGAGTATCTAGTACTGTACCTTGCATTTCAATATTGTCTTCTTTGGCCATCTAATCCTCTAAGTTAATCACCAAGTTTTTTACGGGCAAGATAATGCCGAAAAACCATCCTTATGTAAAGGAATGTCGAGTTTAAAGTCACTTTTACTTTTTATCAAGATACGAAAAATACGGCATTAAAGCTTAATTGTACAAAAATATACAACAAGTATACGGTTTGAACAACGCGAACGATAAAAAAATAAAATGCAACAATGTCACAGCAAACTATCTAACTTAGTTTGCAATAGTATGAATCATTCTGCTACCTATATCTTTAAATTAGTGCTTAATCAGCTATCTAATATCTTTGTTTAGGCAGAGAAATATTTTCTAGTTAATTATCCGAAATGATTAGTTTCTTCTGCACTAGGTAAACTTATAGTTTGCTTTAGCCAACATGCTTTATCAATAGGTTGGTCGCGATATTGATAGAGATAATTTAAAAATTGTACCCGAGGGATCTCTCTCACACCTAAAGAGGCGGTATATGCATTAATTATTTGACAATCAAACAGTTTACCGCCAAAACCCAGGAAATGGTGATAAAAAGCAATAAGTGCATATTTAGAACCATCACTAACACGGCTAAACATCGATTCACCACAAAAAATTTTACCAACATTAACGCCATACAGTCCACCAATTAATTTTGTGTTGTGCCAAACTTCGACGGAATGCGCAACACCTAGTTGATGCAAAGCAGTATATGCCTCTATTATTTGGTGAGTGATCCAAGTTCCTTCCTGTCGTTGTGCGCAGCCGGCGATAACTTGCTCAAAGGCATGATTTAACGTAATGACATAAGGCGTTTTTCGCATTCTTTTTTTAGTTGTTCGACTAATGTGTATTTCTGCTGGCAAGAGAACTGCACGTGGATCTGGCGACCACCACAATGGAATTTCCGTTGGATTAAACCAAGGGAAAATCCCTTCATAATAGGCAGCTTGTAATCTACCGACCGCCAGATCACCGCCGATGGCGAGTAAGCCGTTGGGTTCACTTAGAGCATATTCTGGCGCTGGAAAGATATAAGATCTCTCATCAAGCTGAAACATATAACCATCCTATTAGCTAATTTTATAATTATGTTAGTACTATTTTGGCTTGATAATATTGAAAATAGCGCCCTCGCAATTGTAATAATTCCTTATGCGTTGCTTGCTCAATAATTTTTCCATCATCCATTACATATATTTGATCCATTTTATCCAATCCTTGTAAGCGATGGGTAATCACTAACAAGGTTTTGTCGCAGCAGTGTTGCTGCAACTGAAGCAGGATCTGGTTTTCAGTTTTTGCATCTAATCCTTCAGTAGGTTCATCTAATAAAATAACAGGTGCATCATAAAGTAGGGCTCTTGCGATACCTAATCGCCGTTGTTCACCACCTGAGAGTTGTCGACCTCCTTCACCGATCCAACTATCCAGCCCTTGATTTTTAATCAGGCTATCTAAACCGACTTGTTTTAATACTTTTGTCAGTAAAGTATCACTGGCATCATCTTTTGCTATTAGCAGATTATTACGCAAGGTATCACTAAAAATATGGGTTCGCTGTGGTACTACCGCCATTAATTTACGTAATGTATGCTCATTATAGTGATTAATTGGCTGACCATTTATCAAGATCTGGCCTGAACTAACATCCCAGGCACGCGTTAATAATTGTAACAGTGTAGATTTACCACAACCAGTTTTACCTAGTAGCGCAACATGTTCACCTGCATTAAGTGTCAAACAGATATTTTCTAATGTTGGTTGCAGTTGTTGGGGATAACTGAAATGCACTTGTTGCAATTTGATCTCAACTTTATCACTCGTTGATATGCCTGAAGCCGGAAATGTCACTGCTGGTTTTTGATTAATTAACTCCATTAAGCGATTTGCCGAAGTAACAACTTGTCCTAAATATTGAAATGCAACAGCTACTGGTCCAAGAACTTCAAAAGCAGCTAAGGTACAAAAAACGAATAGGGCAATAAGTGCACCAGGTTTATGCTGCTCACCAACTCCGGTTGCTGCCATCCACATTAGTAGGGTTGCGGTAAAGCCGGAGATAAAAATCATAATAGATTGTGATAGCGCGGTTAAGTTAGCTTGCTGCTGCTGGCGCTTTAACCAGTTGGATTCTAGATTGGTCAATACTTGTCGAAAGCGAGGTAATGCACCAAAAACAGTTAGCTCTGCTTGTGCCTGGATAATATTGATTAAACAAGCGCGATATTGGCTACGTAATATAGTGATATCGTGCCCGATAGATTTTCCCCCTTGATAAAAGAAAAAGGGTAAAGTAATCAGCAAACAGAGCATAATTGTGCCCAAAGTAAGGGCAAGCTGTAAGTCTAATGTACTTAATGCTAGGGTGAGCAAAATAGTAATAACCAAAGCAGCGAATATGGGAGAAAGCACCCGTAGATACAAATGATCAAGGCTCTCGACATCAGCGACCAGACGATTAAGAATATCTCCTTGGCGATAGTGTGCGATAGCGCCAGGGGATAGTGGGAATAGTTTTTGAAAAGTAAATATCCTTAAATGGGCTAAAACACGAAAAGTTGCATCATGGTTAACTAATCGTTCGGCGTAACGACTGGCCGTGCGGATAATGGCTGAACCACGAACACCTGCTGCTGGTAGCATATAATTAAAAGTATAAAGCCCGGCAGCACCAGCAAGAGCCGTTCCGGCTAAAAACCAACCTGATAAAGTCAGTAGGCTAATACTCGCCAGTACCGCAACAATGGTTAACAAAATACCAAGATTAAGCAGTACCCAATGACGACGATAAAGCGCAAGAAAAGGGAGTAGTACACGCATATTATATCTCCTCTGCGCGATAAGTTAACAGGCGGCTAAAAGCCCCTGTAGTCTGACTTAGCTTGTTATAAGTGCCCTGTTCAATAATTAAACCATTTTCCATGACCCATATTTGGTCGTATGTGGCAGCTTCTTCTAACAAATGAGTAACCAGCAAAGTTGTTTGTTTAGTAGAAGCCATATTAAGTGCGGTCATCACACGTTGCTCACTTTGCATATCAAGGCTAGCAGCAGGTTCATCGAGTAAAAGCAAATGACAGGGGTTTAATAGTGCGCGGGCGACTGCAATTCGTTGCGCTTGTCCAACGGATAAGCGAGCAGCATTTTCGCCAATTTGAGTATCAACACCCGCGGGTAAATGCTCGGTAAACTCAGTTACATAAGCATTTTCCATTGCTGTATTGATTGCTGCTGCGGAAGCTTCCGGTGAGTAGAGACGTATATTGTCAATAATGGTTTGTGCGGGTAAATGGGGATTTTGACCAACCCAGCTTAGTTGTTTGCGCCAATCATTCATATCGAGATCCCTAAGTTCGATTCCATTAACCATTAGCGAGCCGCGATAAGGTAGAAAACCGAGTAGCACATTTAACAAGGAACTTTTGCCAGCCCCACTTTGGCCGACTAAAGCAATCCGCTGGTTTGGCAGTAGGGTAAAATTTAGCGGGCCAGCCAAGCGTACATTATCGTGAGAAAAAATTTCTAGCTGATGCGCAGTAATCGTTAGTGGTTTAACCGGCGCAATTAGCTGATTATTTTGTGGTTGTGGCGATGGTTGTTCTATGCTGGCTAATAATGTAAATAAAGATTCTGCTGCACCTACTGCTTGCGCTTTAGCATGGTAATAAGTGCCTAAATCCCGTAGTGGCTGAAAAAATTCCGGAGCGAGTATCAAGGCCAAAAAGCCAGCAAAAAGGGTAACTGGTATGCCATAATTTCCGAAATGTAATTCTCCTAAATAAGAGAAACCAAAATAAACTGCGACAATGGCAATAGAAATTGATGCGAAGAATTCTAATACTGCCGAAGAGAGAAAGGCCATACGTAAGACTTCCATCGTTCTTTGACGAAACTCTTCGGTTGCTTGTTCAATATCTTTTACTTCTTTTTTAGCCCGCAAAAAAAGTCGTAAGGTATCAAGTCCACGTAAACGATCGAGAAATCTGCCGCTTAATCGGGCTAACGCCACAAAATTTCGCCGATTGACATCAGCGGCACCCATCCCTACTAATATCATAAATAAGGGAATTAAAGGTGCGGTGATAAATAAAATTAAGCCAGCAGCCCAGTTAATTGTGAAAATTGCAATCAAAATGATAATCGGGATCATAGCGGCTAAATACATTTGCGGTAAATAGCGAGCATAATAATCCTGTATGTCTTCAATTTGTTCTAAAATGATCGTTGCCCAACTTCCGGCGGGTTTATTTTTAACCCAAACAGGCCCCAATTGGTCAAGTTTATTTAGCACCATGCTACGGATCTGCTGACGAACAATTTTGCCACAAACGAATCCAACACTTTCCCGCATAAAGTTAATTATCGCTCTTGAAGTAAATACACAAATAAGTAAAACAAATTGAACTAGCAGTTGTTCTCGAGGTAGATTCTCTACAATCAATGCTTGTAAAAGGGAAGCTAAAAGCCAGGCTTGCATAACGATTAGTAAGCCACTAATAATTCCCAGTAACATGGATAAGCGTAGCCAGTGTTTTGCTGGAGCTGATTGTTGTTTCAACCAATTAACCAACTCAGTTTGTTTTTGTTTATCCATAATGATGATTTTATATACCGGTGATAAGTTAATTATGACAATATGTTGATTTTAATTTTATCAAATATCAACTTTTATAGGTATGTTACAGATAAAAAGGCGCTATTTCGACCGCGCCTGTTAAAGAAATTTATCAGGTTATTATAATTTGTAACATTTATTTGCGGTATAGCGCGTCTAAATAACGTTCGGCGTCAAGGGCAGCCATACAACCAGTACCTGCTGAGGTAATGGCTTGACGATAGACATAGTCCATGACATCACCAGCAGCGAAAACACCTTCAACTGAGGTTTGGGTTGCATTGCCTTTAGTGCCAGATTGCACTTGAATGTAGCCATTTTCTAACACTAACTGATCGGCAAAAATACTGGTATTGGGGGTATGGCCAATAGCAATAAACACGCCAGTCACAGCAAGCATCTTTAGATTGTCATTTTCGGTTGAACGCAAATTGATGCCAGTGACACCACTATTGTCACCTAATACCTCATCAAGGGTAAAATTGGTATGTAACACAATATTGCCAGTTTTTACTTTTTCCATCATCCGTTGGATGAGAATTTTTTCGGCACGAAACGTGTCACGTCGATGAATGACATGGACTTCTGCGGCAATATTTGATAGGTAAAGTGCTTCTTCAATAGCGGTATTTCCACCACCCACTACCGCCACTTTTTGGTTGCGATAGAAAAAGCCATCGCAGGTAGCACAGGCTGAAACGCCACGACCTTTAAAGGCTTCTTCAGACGGTAAACCCAGGTAGCGAGCTGAGGCGCCAGTTGCAATAATAAGCGCATCACAGCTATAGATTCCGTTATCACCGGTGAGCTTGAACGGCCGTTGCTGCAGATCAACCGCATAAATGTGATCATTAATAATATTTTCTTGTGCAGTAAATTTTTTAGTATGTTGCAGCATGCGTTCCATCAATACCGGGCCCATTAACTCGGTATGATCTCCTGGCCAATTTTCAACTTCGGTAGTGGTGGTTAATTGCCCCCCTGGTTGCATGCCAGTGATTAATACCGGATTTAAATTTGCTCGGGCGGCATAAATAGCTGCTGTATAGCCAGCTGGGCCAGATCCCAGAATTATAACCTTACTATGATTGTTGGTTTTCATGGGTGCTCCATTTGTAAGAATATATATTTAATGTGGCGATTGTAGGAGATTAGTAAAATTAAAAAAAGTAAATTGAATGAAAAGATGATAAGGAATAGTCATTCTTTGTTGACTTGTTTTAACATTTTATCTATTAAGGCAAGTCATGAAAAAAGATTATTTTTGGTGAAATAACGATTTAAATTGAGAATTTTTCTTATGTCTTATTGACAATTAGTTAATAATGAATTCATTTCCCTATGATGTTCTGATTTTTATTCATAATCTTTGACAATCGGTTGTGTATTTGAGAAAACATCTTATAGGATTAATTACCTCATTTGATTAATTGAAATTGAACATCATTTAAACAAATAGATAAATATCCTACTTTTCATTATCAAATTGAAAACTAACCAGATGATTTATCTACAAGATGAATTATACTACAAATACTAATGGTCAGGCGGAGTTTAACCTTATTGCATCTTTTCCAATTCAATAATAAGAAAAGAAAATAGGGAATGTAATGGGTATAAAAATAGATAAAAGAGAGATAACGAAATGATTGATAACAAAAAGCGTCCAGGAAAAGATCTTGATCGTATCGATAGGAACATACTTAATGAATTACAAAAGGATGGTCGTATTTCTAATGTAGAGCTTTCTAAGAGAGTAGGGTTATCGCCGACCCCTTGTTTGGAACGTGTGCGTCGTTTGGAGCGTCAAGGTTTTATTTCAGGTTATACCGCTTTATTAAATCCACACTATCTCGATGCATCTTTATTGGTTTTTGTTGAGATCACCTTAAACCGTGGTGCTGCAGATGTTTTTGAACAGTTTAATGCTGTTGTGCAAAAACTGGAAGGGATTCAGGAATGTCATTTAGTCTCTGGGGATTTTGATTATTTACTTAAAACACGGGTTCCCGATATGTCTGCTTATCGTAAATTATTAGGCGAGACTTTGCTTCGTCTCCCTGGTGTCAATGACACGCGGACTTATGTAGTAATGGAAGAGGTGAAACAGAGTAATCGTTTGGTCATTAAGACTCGTTAATCAAATAGATGCAAAACCGGAAAAAGTTAGGTACACTCCTGTTTATGCATACAGTTTCAACGCTGAGCATTACTCAGCGTTGTTCCTTTCAATCAACAGGAAAAACCTGGAGTGTTAGTTTTGGGCCAGGAATATACAGAAGACAAAAACATTAAGTTAAAAAAGATCAGTAATGGCAAGATACTGATAGAGGTTATTTTACTGATAATTACTATCTGGGCGATTTTTTTAATGGTGGCTCTGATAAGCTTTCATCCTTCCGATCCTAGCTGGTCACAGACGACTTGGAATGAACCGATTAAAAATTTAGCTGGCGGCATCGGTGCTTGGTCAGCCGATATTCTTTTCTCTGTTTTTGGCATCTTAGCCTATGTTATACCATTAGTCATGTTATTAGGGTGTTGGAATGTATTTAAAGATATCGATAATCAGGATTGCCTGGATTTTTTTGTTCTTTCCTTACGCCTGATCGGTGGGTTAGCGTTAATAATTACCTCGTGTGCCCTGGCAGCACTTAATATTGATGATTTACCTAATTTTTCCTCCGGTGGTATTATTGGTAGTGTTTTTAGTAATGCCATTCTGCCTTGGTTTAATATATTAGGAACCACATTAGCGTTACTTTGTATTTGGGTTATTAGTTTCACCTTATTTACAGGTTGGTCATGGTTAACGATTGCGGAAAAGATTGGAGCACTGGTGTTAGCGACAATAACGCTTATCACTAATCGTAGTCGTAGTAATAACAAGCATCAAGCAACAAAAGCTTATGTCTCACCTCATCCGGCTAAATTATACGATGGCACATCAGATACAGCAGATTATATCGATCCAGATGATGTGCTTTTTTCAACCGCTCCAATTAAACAGTTAGCGAAAGAAGGATTGAGTAATAATAAAAACGATGAGTTTTATCGAGATAAGGTACAGTCTTTGACGCCTGCTGAAGCTAAAGGCGCCCTTGATATTCAGGCAGAAACACTAGACAAATATGATGAAGATATCTTTAGCAAACCGTCAAATATCCCCGTTCCAATGGATGATGAGATTGATCTCAATCAACGGATAGATCCTAATCAGGTTACTCAAGTTAGCGATCAAAAAGAAGCCCCAAATTTGGCTGACCCGTCAATTTTCTCAGTAACAAAAAAAGATGCGGAAGCTGACGCTAGTACTGCTTTTACACCGGTAAAGTCACAAATTAAAAAAGGTATTGGTCCCGAATTTCCGCGCCCTAATCCTGTTCGTTTACCAACACGGCGCGAGCTTTATGGTAATCGTCTAACAACACAGAAAGAACAGGAATTGGATGCAGAGCAAAAAGCTTTTCAAAATCCCGCCACTCAGTCTGATAGTGCGGAGTTTACTATTGATGATTGGAATGAAGATAAATTACGTGATCAGTTTTTGCAACAGCAAAATGAGCGTTACAACACCAACATAACTAATAACCTAAATCAACCAACAGCTAACATTGATGTGGATGACAAGCCCATTGCAGCAGATGAAACTGAATTAAATGCATTCGTTGACAGCCAACCACAAGTTGAACATAATTGGCCATTGGAAGAAGAGGCAGAGATATCGCAGCAGCAAGTAGCACAAGATAGTAGTCAAACATCATTAGCGCCTGAGGATAAAAAGCAAAAGGTAGCGCAGACATTACCTGAGCAGGGAAGTCTTTTTCATCCTTTTCTGGTACGTAATGATCAACCATTACCAAAACCCACGACGCCAATGCCCTCATTAGATCTGCTTGCCAGCCCACCAAACCACAACGAACCGGTTGATATGTTTGCGTTGGAACAAACATCCCGTTTAATTGAAGCACGTTTAAGCGATTATCGGGTAAAAGCGGAAGTGGTTGGTTTTTCACCTGGGCCAGTTATTACGCGCTTTGAGTTGGACTTAGCCCCTGGCGTCAAGGCGGCACGTATTTCTAATTTATCTAGAGATTTAGCACGTTCTTTATCGGCAACTGCGGTACGTATTGTAGAGGTGATACCGGGTAAACCTTATGTAGGTTTAGAATTACCCAATAAAAAGCGCCAGACGGTGTATCTACGTGAAGTGCTTGATTGTGATAAATTTCGCCGTAACTCATCACCATTAACCATTGTATTAGGTAAAGATATTGAAGGTGAACCTGTTATTGCTGATTTAGAAAAAATGCCGCATTTGTTAGTTGCCGGTACCACCGGTTCGGGTAAATCGGTAGGGGTTAATGCCATGATCCTCAGTATCTTGTATAAAGCAAAACCTGAGGATGTTCGCTTTATTATGATCGATCCTAAGATGTTGGAACTTTCTATTTATGAAGGCATTCCGCATTTGCTGACCGAAGTTGTCACCGATATGAAAGATGCGGCGAATGCACTGCGTTGGTGTGTTAATGAAATGGAACGTCGCTACAAACTTATGTCAGCTTTAGGCGTAAGAAATCTGGCGGGCTATAACGATAAAATTAATGCCGCTGAGCGCATGGGACGTCCAATACCTGATCCATTTTGGAAACCAGGCGATAGTATGGATAGTAGCCATCCAGTACTGAAGAAAGAGCCTTATATTGTTGTTATGGTCGATGAATTTGCTGATCTGATGATGACCGCCGGCAAAAAAGTGGAAGAGCTAATTGCGCGTTTGGCACAAAAGGCGCGAGCAGCCGGTATTCATCTAGTCTTGGCGACCCAGCGGCCATCGGTTGATATTATTACTGGTTTAATTAAGGCTAACATACCCACTCGGATTGCGTTTACTGTATCAAGTAAGATAGATTCTCGCACCATTCTTGATCAAGGTGGCGCCGAATCTTTATTAGGCATGGGCGATATGCTTTACTTACCGCCAAACTCCTCTATTCCAATTCGTGTTCACGGTGCTTTTGTTCGCGATCAGGAAGTGCATGATGTGGTCAAAGATTGGCAAGCGAGAGGTAAACCTGAATATATAGATAACATCACTAAGGGTGGTGAAGAGGGTGAAGGTAGTAATGGTTATGATGGTGATGAAGAGCTAGATCCCTTATTTGATCAAGCGGTTGAGTTTGTGACGGAAAAGCAGCGTGTCTCTATATCGGGCGTGCAGCGACAATTTCGTATTGGCTATAATCGAGCGGCTAGAATTGTTGAGCAGATGGAGGCTCGGGGGGTTGTTAGTGAGCCGGGCCATAATGGTAATCGCGAAGTTTTAACACCACCACCAGCAGAATATTGATGGAAAAATATTTTTCAAAAACTAATAAATATGATAAATGCAAAGGTCATGACTTGATGAAAAAACTGATAATGTTAGGCTTGTTAGTAATAAGTTTTCATATTAGCCAGGTTTGGGCGGATGCGGCTGCACAATTGCAAATGCGCCTAAATAAAATAAATAGTTTTCATGCTAATTTTGCGCAAAAGGTAACCAGTGTTGATGGTGATTTAATACAGCAAGGTGAAGGTCAACTCTGGATCAAGCGGCCAAATTTATTTAACTGGCATATGGTATCACCGGATGAAAGTTGGTTAGTTTCTGATGGCACCAATCTTTGGTTCTACAATCCTTTTGTTGAGCAGGTTACGGTAACTTTATTGAGTGAGGCAACGACCGATACGCCGTTTATGTTGATCACCCGTAACGATCCGCAGGACTGGAAACGTTATCACATCAGCCAAAATGGTGATGATTTCCTGTTAACTGCGACAAAAAATAAGGGAAATCTGAAACATTTTTCCATTACTGTCCAGCCTGATGGTACTATTCAACAGTTTACTGCGGTAGAGCAAGATGGCCAGATGAGTTCATATCAACTCAAGGGTCAGCAAAATAGTCATGTTGATGACGATAAATTTAAATTTGTGCCGCCACAAGGTGTAACCCTTGATGATCAGAGATCAAGGAGGTGAGGTGAGTAATTTGCCACTTGATTTTTCATCGAATGAATTTCAACCATTGGCCGCAAAAATGCGGCCAATCAACTTAGAGCAATATATTGGTCAGCAACATTTATTAGCTAAAGAAAAACCTCTGGCACGTGCTATTCGTGCCGGTCAACTGCATTCCATGATTTTGTGGGGGCCACCTGGTACCGGTAAAACGACCCTGGCTGAAATTATTGGTCACTATGCGGACGCAGCGATTGAAAAGATTTCAGCAGTAACATCAGGTATCAAAGAGATCCGTCAGTCGATTGAAATCGCTCGTCAAAATCGCCAATTAGGGCGCAGAACGATTTTATTTGTTGATGAAGTTCATCGTTTCAATAAGAGTCAACAAGATGCCTTTTTACCTCATATAGAAGATGGTACGGTAACTTTTATTGGTGCCACGACAGAGAACCCTTCTTTTGAACTCAACTCAGCCTTACTTTCACGTGCTCGTGTTTATCTGTTGAAATCATTGGCGAATGAAGAAATTGCCATGGTTTTACAGCAGGCCATGGCGGATAGTCAACGTGGTTATGGTGGCCAGAAAATTATTTTACCCGATGATACCCGTGACATGATCGCTCAGTTAGTCAATGGTGATGCCAGACGAGCATTAAATTTACTGGAAATGATGGTCGATATGGCTGAAATCGATGATAAAGATCAGCGAATATTAGCCGTAAATTTACTCAAGGAAGTAAGTGGTGAAAGAAGTGCGCGTTTTGATAACAAAGGTGATCGTTATTATGATCTAATTTCAGCCTTACATAAATCGGTCCGTGGCTCTGCCCCAGATGCGGCGCTGTATTGGTATGCCCGAATTATCACTGCTGGTGGCGATCCGTTATATGTTGCTCGTCGCTTGCTGGCCATTGCCTCTGAAGATATCGGTAATGCCGACCCAAGGGCGATGCAAGTTGCGATAGCAGCGTGGGATTGTTTTACGCGTGTTGGGCCAGCAGAAGGCGAGCGTGCCATTGCCCAAGCAATTGTCTATTTAGCTTGTGCCGCTAAAAGTAATGCGGTCTATAATGCTTTCCAGGCCGCCATAAATGACGCCCAACAGAAGCCAGATTACGATGTCCCTAGCCATTTACGCAATGCACCGACTAAGTTAATGAAAGAGATGGGCTTAGGGCAAGAATATCGCTATGCTCACGATGAACCTAATGCTTATGCGGCTGGTGAAAATTACTTTCCAGCACAGATGCAAGGAACACGTTATTATTCTCCATCAAATCGTGGGTTAGAAGGCAAAATTGGCGAAAAATTATCCTGGCTGGCAGAATTGGATCAAAATAGCTCAATAAAACGCTATCGTTAAAAATCTCAATGGAGTAAGGTAGCCAAATCAGACTAAGAAACTATTAACCATCAGAGAATACTGACAGGTTGTTTTTATTTTTAAACAATAATAATTTTACAGGTTAAGCATGCTCGATCCAAATTTACTGCGTAATGAGCTAGACGTAGTTGCTGAAAAACTGGCTCGTAGGGGATTTATTCTTGATGTAGATAAGTTGCGTAAACTAGAGCAAGAACGCAAAGATTTACAAATTAAAACGGAAACCTTGCAGGCAGAACGAAACTCCCGCTCGAAAACTATCGGTGCAGCAAAAGCACGTGGTGAAGATGTTGACGATTTACGTAAGGAAGTTAACCAGTTGGCTGAAGAGCTGGATAACACTAAAAATAAGCTAACGCAAATCCAAGATCAGATCCGCAATATTGCCTTAACGTTACCCAATTTACCCGATGAAAGTGTACCAGACGGTAAAGATGAAACCGATAATGTTGAAATAAGCCGTTGGGGTGAACCGCGCCAGTATGATTTTGCCATCAAAGATCATGTGGCATTAGGTGAATTAACTGATGGACTGGATTTCCCCGCTGCGGTAAAAATTACCGGTTCCCGTTTTGTGGTCATGAAAGGCCAGATTGCACGTTTACATCGGGCGTTGGCACAATTCATGTTGGATTTACATACCGAACAACATGGTTATACAGAAACTTATGTTCCCTATCTAGTTAATCATGCCACCCTTTATGGTACTGGTCAGTTACCTAAATTTAGCGAAGATCTTTTTCATACTAAACCGCTGGCAGAGCAAGCATCAAATCAACAATATGCGTTGATCCCAACTGCTGAAGTGCCAGTAACTAATTTAGTCCGCGATGAGATTATAGCGGCGGAAAGGTTGCCGATCCGCCTGACAGCGCATACTCCCTGTTTTCGTTCTGAAGCGGGCTCTTATGGCCGCGATACCCGTGGTCTGATCCGGATGCACCAATTTGATAAAGTTGAGTTAGTACAGATAGTAGAGCCAGACAAATCGATGGCGGCACTGGAAGAATTAACCGGCCATGCAGAAAAAGTATTGCAACTACTAAAATTACCATATCGTAAAATTATTTTGTGCACGGGCGATATGGGATTTGCCGCTTGTAAAACCTATGATTTGGAAGTATGGCTGCCGGCACAAAATACTTATCGCGAAATCTCTTCTTGCTCAAATACCTGGGATTTTCAGGCGCGTCGTATGCAAGCACGTTTCCGTCATAAAGAGGATAAAAAACCGCAGTTGCTGCATACCTTAAATGGCTCAGGTTTGGCGGTTGGTCGTACTTTGGTTGCCGTTATGGAAAATTATCAGCAAGCTGATGGACGAATCGAAGTGCCTGAAGTTTTGCGACCATATATGAAGGATTCAGCCTATATTGGTTAATGCAATGGTAAGATATTTTTGCAATAGCACAGACCATGAGGCACTGTTGCAACAGTGCCCTAAAACGTCACATAATCGATGGCTGGAAATAGGTAAACCTGACTCCTTAACGGATAACTCTAAAACGTCACATAATCGATGGCTGGAGCAAACGGATTAATTTAGGCAATAGATAATCCGTCCAAGGCGAAAAATAAATTGTTTAAAGCGGCTCAAGGTTGCATGCTAAATAATACTTAGCACTTCCCTTGATTGTATTAATTATAGTGATAACGACATGAAGCTATCTCTAAGCTCTTATCTGTTAACCGGTAAATTAAACGGTGTTCCTCAGTTATTCTGCGCGACCAAAAACCGGTTAAATTATGTTTTAAAGGCTCGGGCTTACCGATACCAGAAAAAAGTTCTCTTTTAATATCTTTAATTAATTCATTAATACGTTTAATTACCTTTTTATCTATCTGCTGCCAATAAAGGTAATCGTTCCAAGATTGTTCGGTAAAAATTAATTCCTTCCTGAATATCTCTTTCAATTCCTTTACCGGCATTGAGTTCATCAATTGAATCCAATAGATGACGAGCATTAGCTGGCGAGCGCAGCAGGTAGGCCGTCTCTTCTAAAGATTGGTATTCATCAAGTGATAACAAAACGCAAGGGATCCCTTTTTGTCTAGTGATTAAAATTGGGATCCGATCATCTATCGCTTCATTCATGATAGAGGTTAAGTTTTGTCTTGCATCGGTATAATTGACTGTTTTCATTATGACTCCTTGATTGCTACGTCAGAACTAATCATTGAACAATAATAAACCAATAGTCAACATGAGTACAGATATATGTACTTATGTTGCAATGCCAATTTTTCAAAAGCATAGGCTGCAAATTGCAACTCATAATTCATTGATATTTTTTAACAAACTTTTCAATAGTGCCACAATTTATTGCTTTTATGACTCAAGTAAATGTCCCAGGCCATCGGCACCCGGGCTTTAAAAGCTGTTCAATTTGGACGCAAGCGCAGTATTGATTGGGGAAAAATTCGTCAACTGTGTTCTTAGGGAATGGGAGTAACGGCGATTGCCCGCCAATTAAAAGTGCATGGATCACGGATTATAAGATGATGATTAATTAACCTGTAAGATTGAAGTAGCCTGTAATCTGTAATATAAATTTTGGTAATATTTTTATATTTAAAATAATAAATTTTATCATGGTCTGGACTAAGCCGGAAATTTCACCAGTTCCGGCTTAGACTGCCAATTAAGTATTACTGTTACTGGAGTTTTATGATTTTCAGTAACAGCAATGCAGATTATCGTTATTCTGGTTTAAAACCTGGTTTACCGTTTTTAGCGCGCCAATCTTTTATTTCTTTTATGATATTATTTACGCTTCCATCATTATTATTTTCTGGGTAATAAATTAAATCTGATCCACTTGGATGTTCTGAAACGCTAATGAAATTTTCCAAGTAATCATCTTGGGTTTTTTCATCTCCTTCACAATTAATTATCGCTTCTACTACTTTTTTGAATTCAGCTTCGGTGTAATCACTAATATTGTTTTTTAGTTTCACTATTATGTTCCTCTATGAATTTCGATATGTTTCTTTGGAGTGGTTACACTAAGATTATCTATATCGTATATTTTACCACCATTACTAATGCATATATTATGATGAAGTTCAAATGAGCGTCGGCCTCCAATAGTATTTTTATTTTTAGCTCGAGGAGCTAAACCTTGACTCATTCTGGTTTTATTGGCTGGAATAAATTGTTTACTAATTTCAGGATCTTTAGCCACTTCTTGCCAAAAAGCCTGACGGAATTGATCGAAACTGGCAAATTTTTTCCCTCTTAACTTATCAGCAATCTGACGGGGTATTGGAGCACCAAGTTCTACTCCTGCTTTATTTAACCAATTACCCGTTACCTCCTACCCATTTCCTGCTATAAATATCTCCAAGATCTAACACTACTTACTTTACTCTGCTTTGTGAAATGCCACTTCAGCCTCAATTGTATATAAATTATTTAAATGAAATTAAATTTCTCCAATGTTTCCTTAACCTCTCTCTTTAATCCATCGGAATCTAACTCACTTTCTCTTCTATCAGGATCGGGATCATAACAATCAGCTAAAATAAAAACACTAGAGCAACATTCCGATAATTTATCTGGGTCTTTTTTTGAAATGCCAGAATCTCTTTCTTTTTTCCATTGTTCCATATATTTATCAACAAAGTCATCTTCGCTAATTTTAGATTCAATAAAATGTATAGCTAAAGAGATTAGTTTCATACTCATTGCAAAACCCCTTTTTCAATATAATTATTAAATTGTGGCTCACCAACTGAAAGTTTCCATCCAGACACAAATAACCCATCTTTGTCAAGGATTACAACATTATGAGTTCTTTGATTAAAAAATACTTTTGAATTTTTCTCTCTTGGATAAGTGCCTTTTTCTATTGTATCTTTGTCATTTAAATGGGCTGCAATTGCGTCACGATATTTAGTTAAGGTTTCGCTATTCTTTTGGGTATCATTAATACCAAAATCACTTGCATGCTTAAATTTTTTATCTAATTGTTTTCGTGTAAATGGGAAGACATCTAATGGAGAATTAAACATCACATAAAGGGGTTGATAACCGTTTTCAAGGGGAGGCACGTTTACCGGTGTTTCGATATCAGGCGGAATGAGGTTGGGGTAGACCCGGACAATAGGTGTTATAATCGGTTCGTTATTGCCAGTATTAAGGATAATAATTTGCTGTTGTTCAGGGTGCAGTAAATGCCCTAGGCCATCGGCACCCGGTGCTTTTAGCGGACTGATTAAAACTGTTCTGCCTTGTTTACCGTCTTTATCTGGTAGGGTAATGCCATAAAGTCCAGTTACCGGGTCGATTACACTTTCAACTACCCAGACCGGTTCTGCTTTACCACTAGGGGTTAATTCTGTTTCCCAGTGTCCAGGTTTATAAGTCTCCATTTTGCCGGTAAAAGTATTCCATTCATATAACTGGCCGCCTTTCGCATCCATCCAACGCGGTTTTTGGTTTATGCCATCTGCTGCCGGCGTTTTTGCCTGACTTACCTGTAAACCTAAATAATCTGCCAGTAATTTAGTTGCAGGTGCCGGATAATAATGATTATTGACGTTTTTAAGGTTTTGCTCAGAGACAAAAAGACGTTTGATTTCCGCTTCAACTTTACCTGCTGCGGCTTTTTTATTTTCTTCCGCCGTTTTGCGGCTCGCCATTAGAGGCTGCAATTTTTTCTGCTGTTGGGCTATTTTTTTATCTGCGTCAAGTAAACGATGACCTAATGTTTCATAAAGCGCCGCGACTAATATAGGTGCCAAACCCGGGATTGTTTTTTGCTGAGATTCTTTTTTTAGTGCTTCAAGGATATAGGCTTTTATTCCTTGTTGTTGTAAAACCTTAATCAATGACATATCCCTGACAGCAATTTCTCTATCTGTCATTTTTCGTTGTTCAACCGTTTGCTGATATATCAATGGATATTTTGCTGGGTTAGAGAGAGCTAACCCTTCTGGCGTTGTCTATAAGCTATTTAAAACTAATAATTCAGCTTGATATTGCTTATCAATCGCCGCAAAGGATTTGTTGGCGCTATCTAATTGTTGTGCTGCTTGGTCAACCATGCTCTGAGTTTTTGAGCCATAGGTTATATAAACCGGCTCCATTTTTGCCGCTTCAGGATAAACCAAAATAACATCCTGGAATTCAGTTGTTACGGATAGCGGGATTGGCGCATACTGCGACGAGGTTGGGTTATTACGGACGGTGACTGGCACAGAAGGCAGCTTGGGTATTAAGGGGGGCTGCCCTGTTAGCAACAACTCTTTTGCGGGGGCCGTGACAACATTAATAGTAGAGGTTTGATGACTATTTTTAGGTAGTGAGTGGATATATAATCCGGTTTTAGCATCCTGTACGGCATTAATGACTTTAACCGGTCTGATTTCATCAGTCTTAACCACCATGACGTTAATTTTATCATCTGTTACCACAAGTTTGCCTCTTATTGGCATGGCAATTTGACCTGATGTATTCGCCGCTTGTTGCAACGCTTGCTTGTTGGTTAGTCCCATGGTTTTTGCAGGCACTGACAATGAAAGAAATTGCTAAAGGGTTCGACCTTGAGCTAAATCACTACCTTCGCCGGCTTTGGGTGAATAAAAAATTGAGGCAATGACAAAACCTTTAGAAATGGCCTTTAAGGCAACCTCAGCAGCCATGCTTGTTAATGCATTCACAGCCTGGTTAAGTTGAGTAATTAAGGAAACTCCGGTGCTGTTGTTAAATACCAGGCTCCCGACACCAGATGAAGAGAACACTGGCGCCATTTGTCCCGCTGGCGTTACTGCACCGCCAATAATAGCGAGTGAGTTAGCTTTTTTTAGCAGGCTGCGAGCATGCTGCTCATTGATTAATATCTTAACTAAATCATCATTTATGGCGGCTGATGTTGATCTTTCAGCCTGTTTTTTGCTAGCAAGAATTGCCTGCTGGAGCGAATCAGATGCATAACTACTTTCTCTGCTAGAAAGCCATTCAGGTTGTTTATTCGCTATTACCGTTATTATATTGGGGTCATTGCTGTCACGTTTGTTTCTTATCTTTGGCTTGTCTTGTTGTTTCAACAGCGCTCTGGCTCTATCCCTATCTTTATTTATTAAATAATCAAGGCTACTACGGTTATCTATTTTTTCATCGTCAGGGGGTTTATTATTGTCAGTTTTTTCATCAGCAACGGTTTTGTCATCACTTTTTTTATCTTTTGCAACATAATAATGATGGTTAAAATTATTATTCGATATCTTCATTTATTTATCTCAATAGTTCATCTAACTTATTAATTTATATAAATAAAAAAGATACTTTATAACGCAATTTTATAAAATCAAACGACTTTATGTCACCGATGGCGATGAAAAAAAAGAAGATGAACGGCTTGGCTGATGTTAACGATATGTTGGAAAAACTCTTAAAAAATTTACGGTTAAATAGGGTAAAATTTTTTGTTAAATTCTCATGTGATAACCACTATCACAAAAACTTATTTTAAAAATTTGCCAAATCAAAATATTCTTAATAATAATTGGCTAAGTTTTTAAAAGGTAAATTAACAACATTAAACGCTGGTGTATAAGTCGAAGTTCTATCTTGTAATATATTTATTATTTTTTTTTAATTTTGTTAATTTAATTTGAATTACCTATCAAAAAAATTGATCGGATTCTGATTATTTTCCTCTAGAGTGCTAGCAATTCATTAATTTATTATGTTGAAAAACAGACAAAGCATCTTTTTTCATAAATGAATAAACAGATGTTAGTAAAAATGGTTAAGTTCTAATTAAGTCTATTGTTAAGTTGATCGTTAATTTGCTCTTTATCTGTGATGATAGCGAAAATAACTTTCCGTTAGTTGGGTAGAATGAGTTATTTGTTTAATAATGCTTTTGTAAATAAAAAAATATCCATTGAATATGTTTAATAAATGCGTTTTCCTGATTACTGAGTAAAAATAAGACTCAACAACGAAAGGAGGCAGTATGCAAACATCATTATTTAACAATACCCCCACTATATTAGTGCAAGATAATCGCGGTCAGACGGTCAGACAAATTCAATATCTCCGCCATCCGGATACGCCCGATAAGCGTGATGAATTTATTACCCGCTATCAATATAATGCATTGGGTTTTTTAGCGCACAGTATTGATCCACGGTTATATCAACAACAGCAAACCGATGATACTATTCAAGACAATTTTAGCTATCTAACCTCACTCAGTGGTGAAGTATTGTCGGTTGAGAGTGTGGATGCGGGAATGACAGTAACGATGAAGGATGTTGCTCAGCGTCCTTATTTCGCTGTCAATGCAACGGCGCACACCTGTTACTGGCAGTATGAAGATAAGGCTTCACTTGGGCGGTTGTTGGCGATTTCGGAACAGCCGGCAGGCGAAGCAGCGCAGATCACCGAACGTTTTGTCTGGGCGGGTAATAGCCAAACGGAGAAAGATTGGAATTTAGTCGGGGCCTGTGTTCGTCACTATGATACTGCCGGGCTTGAGCAAACGCATAGTCTCGCGCTAACCGGTACCATGTTATCGACTTCGCGTCGCTTATTACAAGATGAACTGGATGCTAACTGGCAGGGAGAAGATGAGTCCGCCTGGGATACACTGTTATCGCCGGCTGTTTATACTAATCACTATAGCGTTGATGCCAGCGGTGCGATATTGACCAGTACCGATGCGATGGGCAATATGCAGCGGCAGGCCTATGATGTTGCCGGTATGTTGATGGCCAGCTGGTTGACGCTAAAAGCCGGCAGTGAACAGGTGATTGTCAAGTCATTAACCTACGCCGCCAATGGGCAGAAATTACGCGAAGAGCATGGCAATGGAATAGTGACTTCATATATTTATGAACCCCAGACGCAGCGGTTAATCAATATAAAAACCGAACGTCCAGCTAGCCACCCGGCAGGGGCAAAAATATTACAAGATTTGCGTTATGAGTATGATCCGGTCGGCAATGTGCTACGCATTAGCAATGATGCTGAGGCAACGCGCTTCTGGCGTAATCAAAAAATTGTACCTGAAAATCACTATTACTATGATAGTCTCTACCGTCTGGTTCAAGCCACCGGGCGAGAAATGGCCAATATTGGTCAGCAAACACAGCAATTACCGCCAGCATCCCCTCTCGATAGCAATACCTATACCAATTATACTCGAAATTACACTTACGATTTTGGCGGTAATTTATCGCAAATACGCCATAGTGCGCCAGCAAGTAACAATAATTACACCGTTAATATTACCGTATCCAATCGCAGCAATCGGGCGGTGTTAAGTACATTAGCTGAAGATCCCACCCAGGTAGACAGTCTGTTTACCGCAGGTGGGCAGCAACAGCAATTATTATCTGGGCAAGGGCTGACCTGGACGCCACGGGGGGAATTGTTAACAGTCACATTAGCAGGCCACAGTGATCAACCGGCGGACATTGAATGGTACCGTTACGATAGCAATAGTCAACGAGTAGTAAAAACCACCGATAGACAAAATGGCAATAGTAGCCAAACTCAGCAAGTAATTTATCTGGCCGGTGCTGAGCTGCGTACCAGCAGTAATGATAATACAGTGAAAGAATTGCTGGAGATCACGCTGATTGGTGAGGCCGGACGGGCTCAGGTACGGGCGCTGCATTGGGAAATGGGCAGGCCGGCGCAGATCATTAATGATCAGTTACGCTATAGTTATGATGACCAGCTAGGTAGTAGTCGGTTAGAGGTCGATGCGAATGGCCTGCTGATTAGTCAGGAAGAGTATTATCCCTATGGTGGCACCTCGGTATTGCTGGCTATCAGTCAATTAGAAGTCAATTATAAAACCATTCGTTATTCAGGCAAAGAACTGGATGCTAGTGGGCTCTACTATTACGGTTATCGCTATTACCAACCATGGGTGGGACGTTGGCTAAGTGCTGATCCAGCTGGAACCGTTGATGGATTGAACCTCTATCGCATGTGTAGAAATAACCCAGTTACCTTAGTGGATGAAAAAGGAATGGCGCCGTCAGCGTTGCAGAAAAATGTCGATAAAACGGTTAAGCACACGATAAAAACTATTGATAAGGCGCTAAATGTACTACAGAGTAATAATAATGCGGTTAATCAAGTAATGAGTACTTTTTTTGGTCATGCTTCTGACGAACTTAAAGAAACTTGGCGTCAGGATTTAACCGCAATTCAGAACCTGATGAAATCATTTGATGTTAATAAAAATATAATTGAACACGTTGGTCCTGAAAGTGATACAGATGTAATAGCACAAACAGCATATTTTTTTCCTGAGAAGAAAAAATTAAATTACAATAAAGCTATGTCTGCTGGCGAAAATCAAATTTCTAAGGCAAAAATTTTTAAAGAAGCATCTGATTTTTTTAAGAATGAGAAATATTTAGAGGTTTTTGAGAAAACATGGTTTAAATATCAAAATCGCGGAGCGGAGGATGTAGTAGAGATAACTTTGATTCACGAATTTTCCCATATAGTATTAGGTACTCTTGATATTGCTTATTCAAGTACAGGTGGCAGTGCTCATCAAAATATACATGCGCTTCAGATTTTAGCTACTGATAAAACTTTCAATAATACAAGTGCATTAGTTTATAGTTTTGACAAATTTATTAGCAGCAAGAGTAGTTTGAAGCATTTAAAATTTGAGGATTATTACGAGCTGCCATATAACAATGCAGATTCCTTTGCATATGCTACTCAATTATTAGCCTATTCAGCGTCTAAAAAAAGTAGCCGCCAAGAGCAATTTAAGTCCATGGTCAGTAACCGTTATTAAAAAATAAAATCTCAGGCCGCTTGGATAGTAATGGAGGAAAAACAGCAAACCAAAGCCGGTTGCTGAGTTTAATAAACTTAACCGAATTGATTAATAAGTAGCGTATTATATTTTAAATAGTGGATTTTTCTGTCAGTAACATCGGCAGAAAAGCCCACTTAATTCAAATCGATAAATTAACTAAAAGCCAGATAAACCATAGCAAAATTTAATAAACCACTTTATGGCCATAACCTTGCAGAATATGTTTTACCCGCTCCATGGTTTCGGTGGTTGGTGGTCTGATATCGGCTAGCTGGTACTCTTCACCCATCGCTAGCCATTTATGCTTGCCTAACTCATGGTAGGGTAGCAACTCTATCTTTTCAATATTGTGCATATCACGGGTAAATTGGCCTAATAGATGGGCGGATTGGTCATCATCTGACCAGCTGGGTACTACCACATAACGGATCCAGGTTTTCTGCCCACGTTTAGCCAGATAACGGGCAAATTCAAGCGTTCGGTGATTAGAAACACCAACCAGACTTTTATGAATACTGTCGTCTAGTTGTTTTAAATCTAGCATCACTAAATCGGTGACATCTAATAATTCATCAATCACCTTATCATAACGGCGGACAAAACCATTAGTATCAAGACAAGTATGAATGCCTTGTTGCTGACAGGCACGAAACCAATCACGGACAAATTCAGCCTGCAAAATGGCTTCACCGCCGGAAGCTGTCACGCCACCGCCCGAAGCATTCATAAAATGGCGATAACTAACCACTTCTTTCATCAATTCTTCGACGGTAATTTCCTTACCACCATGGGTATCCCAGGTGTCGCGGTTATGGCAGTACAGACAACGCATCAGGCATCCCTGAAAAAAAACGATAAAGCGAATCCCCGGCCCATCTACCGTACCACAAGATTCAAAAGAGTGAATTCGCCCAACTAGCGACATAACATCTCCAAAATTAATGGCAGTTAAAAAGCCCCATCTTAAGCGGGGCTTTTATCTACTGCTATTTTAGTTCAACGGCAAATTGTTACATAGTTGCCGTAAATGTACGGGTAATAACATCTTGCTGTTGTTCTTTGGTCAAAGAATTAAAACGCACCGCATAACCGGAAACACGAATCGTCAGTTGAGGATATTTTTCTGGATTTTCCATCGCATCTAAGAGCATTTCACGATTCATAACATTAACGTTTAGATGTTGACCACCTTCAATATTGGCCTCATGGTGGAAATAACCATCCATCAATCCTGCCAGATTGGTTTTACGTACCTCATCATCTTTACCCAATGCATTAGGCACAATTGAGAAAGTATAAGAGATACCATCTTTGGCGTAAGCGAACGGCAATTTGGCAACCGAAGTCAGCGAGGCTACTGCTCCTTTCTGATCACGGCCATGCATTGGGTTAGCGCCTGGGCCAAAAGGTGCACCAGCGCGACGACCATCAGGAGTATTACCGGTTTTTTTGCCGTAGACCACATTGGAGGTAATGGTCAGAATTGATTGAGTTGGCACCGCATTGCGGTAAGTGCGCAATTGCTGGATCTTTTTCATGAAGCGCTCAACTAAATCGCAAGCAATATCGTCGACACGGTTATCATTATTACCAAATTGTGGATATTCACCTTCAATTTTGAAATCAATGGCAATACCATCTTCATCACGAACCGGCGAAACTTTGGCATATTTAATTGCTGATAGTGAGTCAGCAGCAACGGAAAGTCCCGCAATACCACACGCCATGGTACGATAAACATCACGATCATGCAGCGCCATCAAGGCGGCTTCATAGCTATATTTATCATGCATATAGTGAATGATATTCAAAGCGGTAACATATTGGGTAGCCAACCAATCCATGAAGTGATCCATTCTGTCCATCACGACATCAAAATTGAGCACATCATCGCTAATCGCTGGCATTTTAGGGCCAACTTGTAGCTTAGATTTTTCATCGATACCGCCGTTGATGGTATATAGCAACGTTTTGGCTAAGTTTGCACGCGCGCCAAAAAACTGCATCTGTTTACCGACGATCATCGGGCTGACACAGCAGGCAATAGCATAGTCATCATTATCAAAATCGGGCCGCATCAAATCATCGTTTTCATACTGAATCGAAGAAGTATCAATAGAAACTTTGGCGGCAAATTTTTTGAAATTCAGTGGCAGCTTCTCTGACCAAAGAATTGTCATATTGGGCTCAGGCGAAGGGCCCATAGTATATAGCGTATTGAGGAAACGATAAGTATTTTTCGTCACTAGGGTTCGTCCATCGACGCCCATACCGGCGAGTGACTCGGTTGCCCAAATAGGATCACCTGAGAATAACTCGTCATATTCAGGAGTACGCAGGAAACGCACCATACGCAGTTTCATGACTAAATGGTCGATCAGTTCTTGTGCTTGTTGCTCGGTTAAGTGACCGGCTTTTAGATCGCGTTCGATATAAATATCAAGGAAAGTAGAAACACGGCCAAAAGACATAGCGGCGCCATTTTGCGATTTAACCGCGGCTAAATAGGCAAAATAGGTCCATTGAACCGCTTCTTTCGCATTGGTTGCCGGACCTGAAATATCATAGCCATATTTTGCTGCCATCTCTTTCATTTGACCTAACGCGCGGTGTTGTTCGGCAATTTCTTCGCGTAATTGAATGGTCATTTCCAGCTCTTCACCTTGCTCTAGCTTACTTTGCAAAGAATTGAACTGTGCTAGCTTGTCATCACGCAAGAAATCAATACCGTAAAGCGCTACTCGACGATAATCACCAATTATCCGGCCCCGACCGTAGGCATCTGGCAGTCCGGTCAAAATACCTGATTTGCGGCATTTCATAATGTCTGGGGTATAAACATCGAATACCCCTTGATTGTGGGTCTTACGGTATTCGGTAAAGATTTTTTTCAGAGCCGGATCCAGTTCACGATTGTAGGCTTTACATGAGCCTTCAACCATTTTAATGCCGCCAAAGGGGATCAGCGCGCGCTTAAGTGGCGCGTCAGTTTGTAGACCGACAATCTGCTCTAACTCTTTTTCAATATAACCGGCATCATGGGAAGTAATGGTAGCGGCAACATCAGTATCAAAGTCTACAGGCGCATGGGTACGATTTTCGATCTTGATCCCTTGCATCACTTTTTCCCACAAGCTATCAGTCGCTTTGGTTGCACCTGCTAAAAATGATTCATCACCTTCATAAGGTGTATAGTTGGTTTGAATGAAATCACGTACATCAACGTCTTTTTGCCAGTTCCCCTGAGTAAATCCTTGCCATGCAGCAGAGAATTTTTCATTTAACTTGGACATCATCTTTTTACCTTTATTTTTTAAATAATAAAATGCTGACAATCTGTACGCAATGGATCAATGTTGACAGCCATCGCGTAAATATATTAACCAATATGTCATACCGACTAACAAAGCGCCGCCGATGATATTACCAATAGTGACAGGTATAAGATTATCTGTAATAAAATTGGCCACAGTTAAATGAGAAAACTGGTTTTCATTTACTCCGGTCATCAGCCAGAAGTCCGGTGATGCAAAATTTTTGATCACGATGCCTAACGGGATCATAAACATGTTGGCAATGCTATGTTCAAAACCACTGGCAACAAACATGCCTATTGGTAAAATTAATACAAAAATTTTATCTAGCAAGCTACGGCCTGAATAACTCATCCAGACACCCAAGCAAACCATTAAATTGGCTAAAATACCTAAGCAAATGGCTTCGAGAAAAGTGTGATCAAGTTTATGGGTCGCCGTTTGTAAAACATTAAGCCCCCATTGGCCATTGGCCACCATATATTGTCCGGCAAACCAGATTAATGCAACGAAGAACAGGGCACCAATAAGGTTGCCAATATAAACATTAAACCAATTAATAAACATCTGTTTCCAGGAGACTTTACCGGTTGCTTTGGCCACAATGGTTAATACTGTAGAAGTGAAAAGATCAGCCCCACAGACAATCACCAGCATAAGTCCTAATGAAAAACACAGGCCACCTGCAAGTTTAGCCAGTCCGAAAGGAACGGTTGCAATGCCTGTGGTGACAGTAATATAAAAAACAAAAGCAATTGAAATAAAGATACCCGCCGTAATAGCAGATAAATAAGTAATTCGAGGATGCTTGTTAACTTTATATGCCCCGGTATTATCCGCAAGTTGCGCCATTGCAGCTGGTGATAATAAATTGGACAAGTTGTTAGCTTTCATAACCAACATGCTCTTATGAAGTTAAGGAATTATAGCGCCAACAATATTAACAAAGGGGACATCAAATAAATTTGATATAGATCATTATTATTTGGTTAACAAATAGCTATAAAACTAACAAATTATAATAACCATTTGATTTATATTGGAAAATTTTTTTTAATTTTTATAAAAAAATTTTATAAAAATAATTAAGCAATAAATAATCAGGTTAAATTATCGTTGAAATAGGGTTTTTGTCTAATAAAGATTAACCTGATATTTATTTTTTAGTAGTGATCCATTAACTTAAATGAGCTTGTTTAGCGGTTTGCAGTTTATGATAAACATTGAGTAACGCTTGATGAGTCGGTAGCGTTTTTAACTCAGAATCAATTGACCATAGGCCATAAAAACAATTTTCGCCAGCAATGGCACTTGATGCGGCAGTAACCGCTTGTTGGCCATACATTTTATTGAAAGCTTCATAGTATTGATCAGGCTGACGCTCAGCTTGTTGCGTTAATTGCAGTAATGTTTGTAGACAACGATAATAATTGGCTCGTTCAGCAGTAAATAGCGAAGAATTAAACTCTAGCGTCCATTCAACCCACAGCAGTGCTTGGGCAAAATCACCACCGGCTAGCGCTAGCATCGATTTTAATTCACCGATCCGCAGGTGACTCCAACCATTGCCGCCACCGACCGCAATGCCTAATAATTCACGGATGCGAGTAAAATCATCAAAACCTTCATCATCAAGCCGCGCTAACAATCGCAGATAGTCCTCTTTTGGCCATTGACTATCGGCTAGCGACATAATGGTATCGCGTAAATCTATCGCCATGGCGTTATTGGCTATATGCAGATCGTCAACGGGATAAATATCTGAGATCCCCGGCACAATTATACGGCAGACATAGACACCTAGATGTTGATAATCGGCAATATAAACTTCCGCCTTCATCTGATTGAAAATCGCCATCAACGTAGCAAATTCTTCGCTGGTCGTGCCTTTGAAGTTCCAATCGACAAAAGGATAATCGGCATCCTGCTTAAAGAGATCCCAACTAATTAAACCGCTGGAATCAATAAAATGGGTCTCTAGATTCGTATGCTCTGCAACTTCATCATCATCGAATGTTGGCATATTGAACACATCCAAATCTTTTAAACTGCGGCCTTGCAGTAATTCGGTGACTGTTCGTTCGAGGGCGATACCAAAATCAGGATGGGCACCAAAAGAAGCAAAACAAGTGCCATTATTGGGATTGAAAAGTACCACACAGATAACCGGGTATTTGCCACCGAGAGAAGCATCAAAACAGAAAATAGGAAAACCTTCTTCTGCTAATTTAGCGATTGCCTCAACAACGCCAGGATAGCGCTGCATAACAGGCTCAGGAATAACAGGCAAACTAATTCGCTCAGCAATAATACGATTTTTGATATGACGCTCAAAGATCTCTGACAAGGCCTGAACTCGCGCTTCATGTTGTGTATTACCGGCTGACATGCCATTCGATACATACAGATTACCAATAATATTCATCGGAATGTAAACAATTTGCTGATCAGATTGGCGGATAAAAGGTAATGAACAAATCCCGCGTTGTTTATTACTTGATTGTAAATCAATCAGCATGCTAGCAGACAGACTATTATCAGGATCGTAAAAAGTACGTAATTTTTCGTCCAAAATCCCATCAGGTAAATGATCGTCAGGCGTTAATGCAAACCACTTTTCATTGGGATAGTGGACAAACTTGCCACTAGCAATTTTAGCGCCCAGATAAAAATCAGCGAAAAAGTAGTTGGTGGCTAAACGTTCAAAATATTCGCCCAATGCAGAGGCTAAGGCCGCTTTTTTGCTGGCGCCTTTACCGTTAGTAAAACATAAAGGGCAGTCTTTATCGCGGATATGAACTGACCAAACATTCGGCACTGGGTTTAACCACGAAGCTTCTTCAATATGAAAACCGAGTTTTTTAAGTTGTTGTTGAAAAGTGTTAATAGAATCTTCTAATGCGGCATCTTTGCCAGGAATAAAAGTTTGGCTCATAAATTAGGTTACTTATTTGTGTTTAATAACTAAAAGGCAATAATACGGCATTTTTGTTTGCTTCTCTATTCACTAAGCCACAGTAGTAAAATGCAATATTGAAATTAATCGCTGTTTTTGCTGGTAATCACAGAAATATATTTTGTAATTTATATAATTTTACAAAATTTTAAAATGGGATTTTATTATGAAGAAGTTAAATATTTCTTTATTAGCTGGCGCTATGTTGTTAACTAACAGTGCAGTTTCTGCCTTACCAAGCATTACGGTACTGGCGACGGGAGGTACCATTGCTGGTGACGGTGATTCAGCAACGCAATCCCAATATACAGCCGGTAAAGTTAGTATTAATGCATTAATTAATGCGGTACCTGAAATAAAGAAAATTGCCCATCTTAATGGTGAACAAATTGTTAATATGGGTTCACAAGATATGAATGATCAGGTATGGCTGACTTTGGCAAAGAAAATTAATGCTGATTGTGACAAAACAGCAGGTTTTATTATTACCCATGGCACTGATACACTGGAGGAAACCGCTTATTTTTTAGATTTAACCACTCATTGTCATAAACCTATTGTAATGGTTGGAGCGATGAAGCCGGCCACAGCATTAGGGACTGATGGGCCGTTAAATCTCTATAACGCGGTTATTGTTGCCACTGACAAAGAGGCAGGCAAACGAGGAGTTTTATTAGCCATGGACGATAAAGTGATTAGCGGTCGTAATGTGGTTAAAATGAATACCAACTTTGTTGAAGCATTCGAAGCGGTTAATGCGGGCCGGAAGGTTTTATCTACAATGGCAAGGTGCACTATTTAGGCGCGGCGCAACCAAGAGCAGATAAGGCTATTTTTGATATTAGTCAGTTAGATAAATTACCTAAAGTTGGCATTGTTTATAATTATTCAAATGCATCGGCACTGCCAGCCAAGTCATTTATCTATCATGGCTATCAAGGCATTGTCAGTGCGGGGGTGGGTAACGGTAACATGTATAATAAGATTTTTACTGTTCTGGCTGATGCAGTAAAACAGGGAATAGGAGTGGTTCGCGCGAGTCGTGTGCCGACCGGTTTTATAACGCGTGATGCAGAAGTTGATGATAGTAAATATGGATTTGTCGCGGCTGAACGTTTGAATCCACAGAAGGCGCGGGTTTTACTCCAATTAGCCTTGACCCAAACCGATGATCCAATAAAAATTCAAGCGATGTTTGATAAGTATTAAGTCGTTATCTAAAGATGCTGTTTGCCGGCCAGATTTTTTATTTATGCAATTAAAAATTAAATGATTGCAGCTGTTTTACGGTAATGTTAAAACCTAACCAGAGATTAAATAATAGTAAAAGTTTAATTAGGTCAATAAGGGTGGGTAATGAGTCAGATATATAATTTTAGCGCTGGTCCGGCCATGTTACCGGTAGACGTTTTGCAGCAGGCACAGCAAGAAATTTGTAATTGGAATAGTCTCGGTATTTCGGTGATGGAAATAAGCCATCGTAGTGACGCATTTATGGAGATAGTTAAACAGGCTGAACAAAATCTACGTGAACTTCTCAAAATACCTGATAATTATAAAATCCTTTTTTGTCATGGTGGTGCCAGAGGTCAATTTGCTGCATTACCATTGAATTTATTTCAGGCTGATGAAACCGTTGACTATATTGTTGGTGGCTATTGGGCAAAATCTGCTGCGCAAGAAGCAGCAAAATATTGTACCGTTAATGAGATTGATATTCGGCTTGAAAAATCAGCTTATTTGAGCATGCTACCGATGGAAGAATGGCCATTAACGACCCAGGCCAAATATCTGCATTATTGCCCCAATGAGACGATTGACGGAATTGCAATCCACACACTACCTGATTTTGCCGCCGATAAAATCGTGATTGCTGATTACTCTTCAGCGATCTTATCTCAACCACTTGATGTTAGCCGATTTGGTGTTATTTATGCGGGTGCGCAAAAAAATATTGGTCCAGCCGGTATCACATTGGTTATCATTCGGGAAGATTTATTAGGCCAAGCGAGAAAAACAACGCCTTCTATCCTTGATTACACGATCTTGGCTAAAAATGACTCAATGTACAATACACCACCGACTTTTGCCTGGTATCTATCTGGTATGGTGTTTAAATGGTTAAAACAACAGGGTGGGTTACAAGAAATAGCAAGACGCAATCAAGAAAAAGCTCGCTTACTGTATGATGTTATAGATAATAGTCAGTTTTATATTAATCGAGTCGATTCAATTAATCGTTCGCTAATGAATGTTCCATTCCAAATGGAAAAACCTCACTTAGATAGTGAATTTATCCAAGCGGCAGAGCAGCAAGGACTGCTTTTTCTGAAAGGACATAAAGCGGCAGGTGGTATGCGTGCTTCAATTTATAATGCGATGCCCTTGGCTGGGGTGCAGAAGCTAGTTGATTTTATGATTGATTTTGAACAGCGGAATAAATAATTTAAATAATCCTGTATGGTTAGATTGGTAACGATATCGTTTAACCCTATCAAATGAATATAAATGTGATTTAAATAATATATCCAACTTTGTTATTGGAGAGTCTACTGTTAATGCAAGCCCTAACCATACAACCCATTTCTTACATTGAAGGTACTATCAATCTTCGTGGCTCAAAAAGTATTTCTAACCGGGTACTATTGTTAGCTGCATTAGCGCAAGGCCAAACCGTATTAACTAATCTTCTTGCTAGTGATGATATTCGTCATATGCTAAATGCTCTGACAGCATTAGGGGTTGAATATCAATTATCCCAAGATCTTACTACCTGTATTGTAAAAGGCGGTGGGCATTATTTTAGCCATAAACAGGGTTTAGAGATTTTTCTCGGTAATGCGGGTACCGCTATGCGCCCCTTAAGTGCGGTTTTAGCGTTGGCGGACAATGATATTGTTTTAACCGGCGAGCCTAGAATGAAGGAGCGGCCTATCGGTCATCTGATTGATGCACTACAGCAAGGCGGAGCAATTATTGACTATCTTGAACAACCTGGTTATCCGCCGATAAGGATAAAAGGTGGCTTTCGAGGTGGCAATATCACGGTAGATGGACGTGTCTCTAGCCAATTTTTAACCGCTCTTTTAATGGCCGCACCGTTGGCAGCCAATGATACGACAATACAAATAAAAGGCCAACTTGTCTCTAAACCGTATATTGACATTACTCTAGCACTGATGCGTAATTTTGGCGTTGAGGTGGACAATCAGCACTATTGTCAATTTCATATTAAAGCTGGACAACAATATATTTCACCAGGCAATTATCTTATTGAAGGTGATGCCTCCTCGGCCTCTTATTTTTTAGCTGCAGCGGCAATCAAAGGCGGTACCGTTAGGGTAACGGGTATTGGCAAAGATAGCTTGCAAGGTGATACCCAATTTGCTGCGGTACTTGAAAAAATGGGCGCCAAAATACGTTGGGGGAAAGATTTTATCGAATGTCAACGGGGTGAGTTAATTGGTATTGATATGGATATGAATGCGCTTCCAGATGCGGCGATGACGGTTGCTACTTTAGCACTCTTTGCACAAGGTGAAACGATTATTCGCAATATCTATAACTGGCGGGTTAAAGAAACTGACAGATTAACTGCGATGGCGACCGAATTAGCAAAAGTTGGTGCTAAAGTGGAAGAAGGACGTGACTATATACGTATTATACCGCCTAAATTATTGCAGCATGCGGAAATTGAAACTTACAATGATCATCGTATGGCGATGTGTTTCTCACTGGTCGCTTTATCAGATACTCCGGTCACCATTTTGGATCCCAAATGTACCGCCAAGACTTTTCCCGACTATTTTAATCAGCTAGAAAAATTAAGTTATCGCGACTAGCATGTAACAGCAACATTAGCATAATACTGAACGACCAGTATCATGCTTATTGGACTAAATTTGGTCTAAATATCTCATTGTTTTCCTTAATAGAATGAATTGAGTATAATAGGGTACTTATTAGCCTGATAGAGAGTATTTGCAAAAAATGCAATTCTATCAAAAAGGAGGAGTATAATGGCGGTTTTACCCCCCGTTATCACAGTTGATGGTCCAAGTGGTGCAGGTAAAGGTACATTATGCCAAGCATTGGCAAATAAGTTGGGTTGGCAGTTACTTGATTCTGGTGCAATTTACCGAGTTCTGGCTTTAGCGGCATTACATCATCGTGTTGATATTGAGTCAGAAGAAGCATTAGTTCCATTAGCGGCTAATCTTGATGTCCGTTTTGAACCAAGAGAAAAAGAATTAGCTGTTATGCTTGAGGGGGAGGATGTTAGTAATGAAATACGTAGTGAAGTTGTTGGTAATACGGCATCTCTTACTGCAACTTTTCCTCGGGTGAGAGAAGCATTATTACGTCGGCAAAGGGCATTTCGCACTAAACCGGGTCTGATTGCTGATGGTCGTGACATGGGAACGGTGGTTTTTCCAGATGCACCGGTAAAGATTTTTCTCGATGCCACGCCGGAAGAGCGCGCTCAAAGGCGGATGCAGCAGTTGCAGAAAAAGGGCTTTGATGTTAAATTAAGCGATCTTTTAGCTGATATTAAAGAGCGTGATTATCGTGATCGTAATCGGCTGATTGCGCCATTGGTGCCTGCAAAAGATGCGTTGATTCTGGATTCAACAAAGTTATCTATTGAAGGAGTCATTGAGCAGGCACTTGCTTATGTGAAAAAAAAGCAAATATTATCTATATAATATGCTTAATCTTGACATATAATAAGTGAATACACCTATTTGGTGTAGCTGAATTTTTGTTCAGTTAAGTAAAGCTTTGTAACAAGGATTGTTGCGAGGTATGTAAAATAACCCCATTTGGCAGGATGTTGAATGGAAGTTAAAATTAAAATTTTTGAAGATCTTACTATGACAGAATCTTTTGCTCAACTCTTTGAAGAATCTTTACAGAGTATCGAAACCCGTCCAGGGGCTATTGTTCGTGGTGTTGTTGTTGCTATCGACAAAGATGTCGTGTTAGTTGATGCCGGTCTGAAATCAGAATCAGCGATCCCAGTAGAACAATTTAAAAATGTGCAAGGTGAGCTAGAAATTCAGGTTGGTGACGAAATTGATGTTGCTTTAGACGCAGTAGAAGATGGTTTCGGTGAAACTATCCTGTCGCGCGAAAAAGCGAAACGCCATGAAGCTTGGTTGATGCTAGAAAAAGCCTATGAAGATGCCGAAACAGTTATGGGTATTATCAATGGCAAAGTGAAAGGTGGTTTCACAGTAGAATTAAAAGGTATTCGTGCATTTTTACCCGGTTCACTGGTTGATGTTCGCCCAGTTCGTGACACAACTCACCTGGAAGGTAAAGAGCTTGAGTTCAAAGTTATCAAACTGGATCAGAAACGCAATAATGTTGTTGTTTCGCGTCGTGCCGTTATTGAATCTGAAAGCAGTGCAGAACGTGATCACTTACTGGAAAACTTGCAGGAAGGCATGGAAGTTAAGGGTATTGTTAAGAACTTAACTGACTATGGTGCATTCGTTGATCTGGGCGGTGTTGATGGCTTACTACACATTACTGACATGGCTTGGAAACGTGTTAAACACCCAAGTGAAATTGTAAATGTTGGTGATGAAATCAATGTTAAAGTATTGAAGTTTGATCGTGATCGTACACGTGTCTCTTTAGGCCTGAAGCAGCTTGGTGAAGATCCATGGGTAGCTATTGCTAAGCGTTATCCAGAAGGCACCAAACTGACAGGAAAAGTCACTAATCTTACTGATTATGGTTGCTTTGTTGAAATTGAGGAAGGTGTTGAAGGTTTAGTACACGTTTCCGAAATGGATTGGACTAATAAAAATATCCATCCATCTAAAGTTGTTAATGTGGGTGATGTTGTTGAAGTTATGGTACTGGATATTGATGAAGAGCGTCGTCGTATCTCCTTAGGTTTGAAACAGTGTAAACCAAATCCATGGCAGCAATTTGCAGAAACGCACAATAAGAATGATCGTGTAGAAGGTAAAATAAAATCTATTACTGATTTTGGTATCTTCATCGGTTTAGAAGGTGGTATTGATGGCTTAGTTCATCTGTCTGATATTTCCTGGAATGTTGCAGGTGAAGAAGCGGTTCGTGAATACAAAAAAGGCGATGAAATTGCTGCTGTTGTATTACAAGTTGACGCTGAACGTGAACGTATTTCTTTGGGTATTAAACAGTTAGCGGAAGATCCATTTAATAACTATCTGTCTGCTCATAAAAAAGGTGTTATCGTTACTGGTAAAGTAGTCGCTGTTGATGCCAAAGGAGCAACAATTGAGTTGGCTGCTGGTGTTGAAGGCCACTTACGTGCATCGGAAGCTTCACGTGATCGCGTGGAAGATACTACTCAAGTATTGAACGTTGGTGATACTGTTGAAGCCAAATATACTGGCGTTGATCGTAAAAACCGTATCATTACCTTGTCTGTTCGTGCAAAAGATGAAGCAGATGAAAAAGATGCTATTGCTTCTGTAAACAAACAGGAAGATAGCAATTTTGCAAATAATGCTATGGCTGAAGCGTTCAAAGCAGCGAAAGGCGAATAAATTAAGTTAATCATAGGGCAACATTTTGTTGCCTCGTAACGGTAGTTTAGGGGGAGGTACTATGACCAGGTCTGAATTAATTGAAAGACTTATTAACCAATTAGCTCATATACCAGCAAAACTTATTGAAGAAGCTGTGAAAGAAATGCTTGATCATATGGCAATAACACTTGCTAAGGGAGAGCGTATTGAGATCCGCGGATTCGGCAGTTTTTCTCTTCATTACCGTGCACCGCGCATCGGTCGTAATCCGAAAACGGGTGACAAAGTTGATTTGAAAGGAAAACATGTTCCTCACTTCAAGCCTGGTAAAGAATTACGTGATCGCGTTAATATTTATGCATAAAAATTAACAGATTTAATTTATTTATTCTATTAAAATGGTGTCTTAATTAAGACACCATTTTTATTATTGATAGAAAATCTTCCCAATACCCATTTTTTGCATAATTAAAACCTCTCTTGGTTGTTACAAGACGCTTAATTTTTCATTATTAAAAAATAATAATAAAATTTTATAATCAAAAAATAAAATTTCTTAACTAAAACTAGTTGGGAATCATCTCGCAAAAAAATGAAAATAGTAAAAAAGAAATAAATATTTTTTTGGCTTTTTATGGGCAATGTCATTTATCTTTTTGAATTATATTAATAATATGACTAATTTCCTGATATCGATTTGGTCAGGAAAGCGCTACATGAAAAAAATGTTAGCTAATATAAATCGGGTTCAAATAAATATTAATTCAGCATCAGTAGCGGTTATATTGGGATTATTACCTTTACTTTTTTTAGCACAATTACCCAATAAATCACTCCAATTGTGCTTGTCTGTTATATTCTGTTTATTTTGGTTTATTCCATTCTATTTGACTAAATTTGTTGCTATTTTAGGTATAAGCTTTTTGTGGGGATGCTGGCAGGGAAATTATTTATTAGAAAAAATGAAATTATTTAGCCAACAACAACGCTATGTGGCCGTTATTGAAGATAGTTTAGTGAATAGAGACAATCATAACCGCATAAAAGTAAGGTTGCTAATCAATAATAATAAACAATCATTTCCTATATTGTATGCTTATATTCAGTTTAAGCCTAATGCTCTGTCAAAAAATAATTTTTTTTGTGCCGGGCAAAAACTCATTTTTTCTGGGCAATTAAAACCTGTTCATAGTTTATTAAATGAAGGTGGATTTGATTTCCAACGATATGCAATAAATCAACGTTTACTAGGTACGTTTAAAGTTCAAAACTTTACTATATTGAGTAAACATTGTTCTTTAAGACAACAGATAATTGCAATGTCGGCTAGTGTGATCAGTAAATATCATAATCAAGCTGTCATTTATGCCTTAATGTTTGGTGAGCGTGGATTATTAGACTCGGTACTTAGGCAGCAATTACAACAAACAGGTATCGCGCATTTAATGGCTATCTCTGGTTTACATATTGGCATGGCTTACTTTTTTGGTTTTTGGCTATCTCGTTTAGTACAGTTTTTATTACCTACTTATTTTATCGAGCCTCGTATCCCAATGTTAGTGGGATGGTGCTTTGCTTTAGGCTATGCCTGGTTATCTGGTTGGGCGATACCTGCAATGCGGGCTGTATTTGCCTTGTCGTTATGGCTTTATATTCGTCAACAAAATTTTGTCTGTTTTCCCTGGCAGTGGGCATTATGGAGTATCACTTTAATTTTAGTCGTTGAACCTTTAGCAATACTGGCTGATAGTTTTTGGCTCTCGAGTTTTGCGGTTGCGGCATTAATATTTTGGTTTTCATTTGTTAAATTGAGTGTCCAGTTTCAACACAGTTGGCTTGATTGGTTAGCTAAATTGGTTCATTTACAACTTGGCATGCTTATCTTGTTAATTCCTATTCAATTGATTTTATTTCAAGGTATTAATATTGCTAGTTTTTGGGCTAATTTATGGGCAGTACCAATTATTTCATTTATAACCGTACCGCTAATTATGCTTTCATATATTTGTATTTTTTGGCACTCAGTACAAAATTTATTATTCGATATAATCGATAAAAGCATTAGTTTAGTACTATGGCTCCTACCTCATATTGAGCGTTATTGGCTTGATACGGGCCATCTGCCAATTATCATAACCGGGGTTAGTTGGCTTATTATCGTATGTTGGCAATTTGGTTGGTTTGTCCAGTATAAGTTGCTGATAACATTATTAATCTATTGGTCAATGACCAGCCTGAAACAGAGCGATTTAGTGCTTTGGCGATTAATTATGTTAGATGTAGGGCATGGATTAGCGATTATTATTGAGCAACAGGGAAAAGTGTTAATTTATGACACGGGTACTGTATGGAACAAGAACAGTATTGCTAATAGTACTATTTTGCCTTATTTACGATATCATCGTTTAATACCAGAAGGCGTTATACTTAGTCATAATCATATCGATCACACAGGTGGGGTAGCCAGTTTATTATTAACCTATCCTGGATTAGTAGTCAGAAGTCATTTTGATAAAGAAAACCATTTTCCTTGCCATCGAGGTATTCATTGGCAATGGCAGAGATTACATTTTGAAGTATTATGGCCAATAGTCGATCAAAAAAAATCACACAATAATGAATCGTGTGTAGTAAAAATTAGTGATGGCCATCATGCAGTTATTTTGTCTGGCGATATTGAAAAAGCAGCGGAAAAGGAACTGGTGCGTTTAGCAATAGCAAATTTGCCTGCTAATTTATTACAAGTTCCTCATCATGGTAGCAATACTTCGTCAACGATGGCGTTTATTCAAGCAATTAAACCGCAATATGCACTGACTTCTGTTGCTCGTTATAGCCGTTGGAGTTTACCTTCTGATAAAGTACGACAACGATATGTGAATCTGGGTGTAAATTGGTTAAATACGGCGGAATCAGGGCAAATTATAGCGCAGTTTTATTCTGATCAAATTGAAATAATGCGTTATAGGCAGGAGCTTTATCCTCGTTGGTATCATCAGCAATTTGGTATTTAGACATTTCCCGAGTAGAATAAAAGGCTTATTTTTATAGGTATTTAATAAGACAATGATAATGAATGATAAAGATCTTTCCACATGGCAAACATTTCGTCGACTATGGCCAATGATTTTGCCATTTAAACTGGGATTAAGTGTAGCTGCTGTTGCGTTAATCATTAATGCTGCAGGTGATGCATTCATGATCTCCTTATTAAAACCGTTGCTTGATGAAGGTTTCGGCAAAGCGGATAACACCACACTAAAATGGTTACCCATTGCTATATTGGGGCTAATGCTGATAAGAGGGATATCGAGTTTTATCTCCAATTATTGTATTGCGTGGGTTTCTGGTAAAGTTGTCATGAATATGCGTAGGCGTTTGTTTGGCCATATGATGGGGATGCCGGTCGCTTTTTTTGATCAACAGTCAACAGGAACCTTACTTTCTCGTATCACTTATGATTCTGAGCAAGTCGCCTCATCCTCTTCTAGCGCTTTAATCACTATTGTTCGAGAAACTGCCTATATTATCGGTCTATTTGGGCTGATGTTTTATTATAGTTGGCAGCTTTCACTAATATTAATTGTAATTGCTCCTATTGTCGCGTTAACCATTCGTTCGGTTTCCAAACACTTTAGGAATATTAGTAAAAGTATGCAAACTGGCATGGGGCAAGTAACGGCTAGCGCGGAACAGATGTTAAAAGGCCATAAGGAAGTATTGATTTTTGGTGGACAAAAAGTTGAAACAGAGCGTTTTAGCAAAGTAAGTAACCATATGCGTCGGCAAACGATGAAAATGGTAACCGCATCTTCGATCTCTGATCCTATCATCCAACTGATTGCCTCTCTAGCTTTAGCATTCACGCTTTATATTGCGAGTTTTCCTGAAGTAATGCAAACATTGACCGCAGGAACTATCGGTGTTGTTTTTTCATCCATGTTTGCATTAATGCGCCCATTAAAGTCATTAACAAATGTTAATGCACAATTTCAACGAGGTATGGCTGCTTGCCAGACATTGTTTAGCATTTTAGATATGGAGCAGGAAAAAGACGAGGGTAAATTAACCTTAAGAAAAGCTAAAGGTAAAATAGAATTTAAACATGTTACCTTTAAGTATCCAACAAAAGATCATCCGGCATTACAGGATATCTGTTTTAAAATTCCGGCTGGAAAATCTGTTGCTTTAGTCGGACGATCCGGTTCAGGAAAATCGACAATAGCGAATCTAATTACCCGCTTTTATGAGGTTAATGAAGGTCAAATACTGCTTGATGATCGTGATTTGCGTGAATACACTTTAACCTCTCTACGTAACCAAGTCGCACTCGTTTCGCAGCATGTCTATCTTTTTAACGATACTATTGCAAATAATATTGCTTATGCAACCGATGGTCGTTTTAGTCGAAAAGCGATCGAAAAAGCTGCTAAAGCTGCTTATGCAATGGACTTTATTGAAAAACTGGATAATGGACTAGATACGGTTATTGGCGAAAATGGTGTAATGCTTTCTGGCGGGCAGCGACAGCGAATTGCCATTGCGCGTGCTTTATTACATAACTCATCTATATTAATTCTTGATGAAGCTACATCTGCACTTGATACTGAGTCAGAAAGAGCCATTCAAGCAGCATTGGATGAATTACAGAAAAATCGGACTTCTATTATTATTGCCCATCGTCTTTCAACGATAGAAAATGCAGATGAAATTTTGGTCATTCAGGAAGGTAAAATTATTGAACGAGGCAACCATCAAACTTTACTTAAGTGTGATGGTGCATATGCTCAACTTTATAATATGCAATTTAAATAATGATTGAAAAAATCTGGTCAGGTTGTTCGTGGTTGTCTTTTTTACTACTGCCGCTGTCATTTTTATATGGCATGATTATTGGTTTAAGACGGCTTTGCTATTATTTGGCAATTTTCCCTAGTTGGAAAGCACCGATACCTATTATTGTTGTGGGTAATTTGACGGTTGGCGGTAATGGTAAAACGCCGGTTGTCATTTGGTTAGTTGAACAGCTTTTATCACGAGGCTATCGCGTTGGAGTTGTATCTCGTGGCTATGGGGGTAAAGCAACTTCTTATCCGTTATTGGTTAATAAAAATATATCAATAAAGGAAAGTGGCGACGAGCCAGCTTTAATTTATCGGCGAACCGGTGTGCCAGTGGCGGTTGCCCCTAAACGAGTAGCAGCAGTTAAAATGCTACTGAAGCAACAAGAGCTGGATGTTATTATTACTGATGATGGTCTTCAGCATTATGCACTGCAAAGGGATTTTGAGATCGTAGTTATTGACGGTATCCGTCGTTTTGGTAATGGTTGCTTGCTGCCGGCAGGTCCATTACGTGAGTGTCAATATCGCTTGAATAGTGTTAATGCTGTTATTCTTAATGGTGGTATAGCTAAGCATGGAGAGATTGCTATGCAGTTAACAGGCGATATTGCTATCAATATGTTGACTGGCGAAAAAAGATCGGTCTGTGAATTAGGACAAGTTGTTGCAATTGCAGGAATTGGGCACCCAGCACGTTTTTTTTCAAGCCTTGAGCAAAAAGGGGTACCATTAATTGCCACACATGCTTTTTCTGATCACCAGTGTTATGAATTTTCTACCCTAATATCCTTAGTGACTGATCATCAAACATTATTAATGACTGAAAAGGACGCAGTGAAATGTTTTCATTTTGCTCAATCAAATTGGTGGTATCTGCCGGTCAATGCTAATCTTTCACAACCTGGTGCAGGAAAAATTCTTTCAACCATCAGTGAATTGGCGGAGCTTAGCAAAAATGCTTGAAATGATAACATTATCATGTTATTTATAAGTCAAATCTAGTTAGGAATGTAGTGACATCATTTCAATAATACCACGCCAGCTATTATTTCATTAATACAAAATCCTTTAATTTTATTTAGTATCAAGTTTGATTGATAAATTTTAGTAATGAATAATTTGGCTTATTGTAATGTTGTTTAACATTTAAATAAATGCTAGATAGCAATAGACACTAATGAGTTAGTGTTTTTTTAGTATAATAATACTACTCTGACATTAAGGGTATTTGGTAAAAGAAAAATGGGGTTTCTATCGAAGGCTTAATAAAAGAGTAGGGAGCACTAGGCAAAATGAAATTTTGTCACCTAGTGAACAAAAGGAGTTTTTATCATGACATTTCAATTACAAATGGGTCGCGTAAAATGGTTTGATGTAAAAGAGGGCTATGGATTTATCTCCCCTGTCAATGGCGGTCAAGATATCTATGTTAATCGTCGAGCTATTGCGAACACCAAAAATAAGTGGCTTAAAGAAGGCCAGTGTGTTGAATATTCAGTTACGCGTAACGCTTATGGTATTTCTGCCGCTGATGTTATCGTTTATGAAGTTTAAACCACTATTCGCTGCCAATTTGTCAAAAAATTGACAAATATTTATTAGAGCAGAGATTAAAGTTAACGGTGATACATGCTTGTGCTATTCTGGTTTCATCTAAAATTATGTTTTTGATGAGGAATGTATGGATCACCGCCTACTTGATATTATTGCTTGTCCTATTTGCCATGGCAAACTAATCTATGATAAACAAAATCTAGAGCTTATCTGTAAATTTGATCATCTTGCTTATCCTGTGCGCAATAACATACCTGTATTATTAAGGGAAGAAGCTCGTGAGTTGCCTTTAGATGAAGAGAAGTAACATGTTCACAGTCATTATTCCAGCGCGTTTTGCTTCTAATCGCTTACCAGGCAAGCCGTTAGCTGATATTCATGGAAAACCTATGATTATTAGAGTAATGGAAAGAGCGCGAATGTCAGATGCAAAGCGTGTTATTGTGGCGACTGATCATCAGGCTGTATTTGATGTGGTGAAAGCGGCCAATGGTGAAGTCTGTATGACTAATGCTAATCATCAATCAGGCACAGAAAGATTAGCAGAAGTTATTGCAAAATATAAATTTTCTGATGAAGAAATTATTATCAATGTTCAGGGTGATGAACCTTTAATCCCACCAGAAATAATTAATCAGTTAGCTAGTAATTTAATGCTAAATAATGTCGGTATGGCAACCTTAGCGACGGCCATCAATAATCCAGATGACGTATTTGATCCGGCTATAGTAAAAGTAGTGACGGATAAACAGAGTAATGCCTTATATTTTTCCAGAGCAGCTATTCCCTGGGAACGTGATCGCTTTGCAGTTAGCAAAATGGCGATTGGGCAGCACTTTTTACGTCATATCGGTATTTATGCTTATCGGGCTGGTTTTATTCGTCGTTATATTCAATGGCCGATTAGTCCGTTAGAGACAATAGAAATGCTCGAGCAGTTGCGTGTACTATGGTACGGCGAAAAAATTCATGTTGCCCTAGCAGTTAAAACACCAGGGCCGGGAGTAGATAATCAGCAGGATCTTGATGCTGTTCGGAAAGCATTTTTTCCTGGGTAAAATTATACTGCTATTAGCTATTTGAAAAGGTTCATTCCTCTACATTAAAACTATGGATTAGAGGTTGATTATTGTTAATTTTTATTGCTTGCCATATTGAACCAAGAAATTCGTACCAAGCGCGTTCCGAGTGGGAAAAATAGTAAGCAGAAGGAAAAAATCTTTCCCAAGGTTGTAATGGTGAGGTAATGGCAAGTTGATTAGCTGGTGCTGTAATCGGATGCAAATTTTTAGCAACAAAGAAACGTTCTGCGCGTGTCATATGGTTTGCTGACGTCACTAATAGAAAAGGTTGCCTGCCAACGATTTTTTTCACTTCAAGGGCTTCTTCTTCTGTATCTCTGGGTTTGGTTAAGGTAATAATAGCTGTTTCAGGTACACCTAACGATAGTGCGACTTTCGCAGCCACTTCCGCATTACTGATCATATTTTTGCCGCGACCGCCAGTAAAAATTAATTTGGCACCGGGATGTTGAAGATAGAGACGAATTCCCTCCGTCACTCTTGCAAGGCTATTATTAATAAGGTTAGCGCTTGGTGGCCAATCAGGGTTATAAGTAAATCCGCCTCCGAGTACAACAATATACTGGATTGTTTGTTTAGGGTGTAATAGTTCATAGCGTTTGCTAAAGTTACCTTCCGTTGACAGTAGCAATTTGTCGGCGATAGGCTGTGTGCCAAGTAATAACAACGCCAACCAACTAACAGAGACTAAACATTTGCCGCTTTTTTGCCAGTGAGTAAACCAAAGTAGTAATAATCCGATAAAACTTATTAAAATGATGAGAGGTAATGGCATTAGAAGCGCACCAAGATATTTTTTCAATATAAACAACATATTTCAACCCTAGTTAATGAATTTATCGAGCGTGTGGTATATTCAATCATATAGATACTAGATTAATGAATTGTTAATATAAAAATTATTTTCAACAAAGATTGCTATTATTTTTTATTATCTAACTGTTGGTTAATAGGTATTTTTTATCAGCAATGGCGATTAAGTTTTATAATAGTTGTTATCGAGGTATTTTTTCATGGTAGGTCGCAATTTTGATGACATTGCAGATAAGTTTACAAAGAATATTTATGGCACAACTAAGGGAAAAATACGCGAAGCGGTTATGTGGCAGGATCTAAACACTCTGCTTAATTTATTACCCAGTAAGCCGTTAAAGATATTGGACGCGGGTGGAGGAGAAGGCCTTTTTGCTTGCAAATTGGCTGCGATGGGACATCAAGTTATTGTTTGTGACATTTCGGCAGCCATGCTTGAACGCGCCAGATTGTTGGCTGATGAAAAAAAAGTAAGCCAGAACATGCAATTTATTCACGCTTCCTTTCAGGATATAGCCCAATATTTAACAGCAACGGGAGCCGTTGATTTAGTGTTGTTTCATGCAGTGATTGAATGGATCCATGAACAAAAATCGGCAATAAAAACCCTAGCGGATATAATTAACCCAGGTGGCGCATTTTCTATCATGTTTTATAATGCGAATGGGTTGGTGATGAGAAATGCTGTATTAGGTAACTTCCATTTAGCGACACCTAATATTCAGCGTCGCCGCAAACGTTCACTTACCCCTCTTAATCCGTTATTACCAGAAACAGTATATCAATGGTTAGAAGAATTTGACTTTAAAATAGTTGGTAAAACCGGTGTACGGGTTTTTCATGATTATCTACAAAGCCGTCAGTTACAACATAAAGATTTTCCGGCGTTGCTTGCTTTGGAGCAGCGCTATTGTCGACAACAACCCTATATTAATCTGGGGCGCTATATTCATGTTATGGCATGCAAGTCTATGTGAAAGGATGAATTATGAGTGAGTTTTCCCAGACTGTGCCGGAATTGGTATCATGGGCGCGGAAAAATGATTTTTCAATATCATTACCTGCTGAGCGTTTGGCTTTTTTATTGGCGGTGGCTGTCCTTAATAGCGAGCGGTTTGATGGCGAAATGAGTGAAGGTGAATTAATTGATGCTTTTCGTGAAGTTAGTAAAGGATTCGAGCAGACCGCCGAAACCGTTACTGCCAGAGCAAATAATGCAATTAATGATATGGTACGACAGAAATTATTTAATCGTTTTTCTAATGAAATCATTGAAGGTAATGCCATTTACCGTTTAACGCCACTTGGTATTGGGATCAGTGATTATTATATTCGCCAGCGGGAATTTTCTTCCCTACGTTTATCGATGCAACTTTCGATTGTAGCTGGTGAATTAAGTCGAGCGGCGGATGCGGCAGAAGAAGGGGGCGATGAATTTCACTGGCATCGCCATGTCTTTGCACCATTAAAATATTCAGTGGCAGAAATTTTTGACAGTATTGATATGTCGCAGCGTGTAATGGATGAACAGCAAAATAGTGTAAAGGAAGACATCTCCGCATTACTTAGTCAGGATTGGCAAGCAGCGATTGCCAATTGTGAACAACTATTAACGGAAACTTCAGGCACATTACGTGAATTACAAGATACGCTGGAAGCGGCGGGTGATAAATTACAGACCAATTTGTTACGTATCCAAGAGGCAAATATGAATGGAGGTGGTTCAGAATTGGTTGATAAGCTAGTATTTGATCTACAAAGTAAGCTTGATCGAATTATTAGTTGGGGTCAACAATCGATTGATCTCTGGATTGGTTATGATCGCCATGTGCATAAATTTATTCGTACCGCCATTGATATGGATAAAAATAGGATATTCTCGCAGCGCTTACGTCTATCGGTGCAAAATTATTTTACCGATCCTTGGGCGTTAACGGTAGCCAATGCTGAACGCTTATTTGATGTGCGTGATGAAGATCTGGTATTGAGTAATGAAGAAGCGACGGGTGAGTTGCCAACTGAACTGGAATATGAAGAATTTAATCAGATTAATGAACAACTGATTGAGATAATGGAGCAGGCATTAGCAGGTTATAAGAAAGATCAGCATCCACTTGATATTGGTTTAATTTTGCGTGATTACTTGACTAAATATCCACAGAAACGGCATTTTGATGTGGCGCGTATTATTGTCGATCAAGCTGTTAAATTAGGTATAGCAGAAGCGGATTTCTCAGGTATCCATCCTGAATGGTTAGCGATTAATGATTACGGAGCCAAGGTACAGGCACATGTCATCGACAAATATTGAACAATTTATGCCAGTAAAATTGGCACAAGCTTTAGTCAGCTCTCTTTTCCCTGAATTGGATAGCCAGCTTCGAGCCGGGCGCCATATTGGCATTGATGATCTGGATAATCACGCTTTTTTGATGGATTTTGAACAGGAGTTAACCGCCTTTTATGCTCGCTATAATGTTGAGTTGATCCGTGCGCCAGAAGGTTTTTTCTATTTACGTCCACGTTCGACTACATTGATTCCTCGCTCAGTTTTATCTGAATTAGATATGATGGTTGGCAAAATTCTTTGTTATCTCTATTTAAGTCCGGAAAGACTTTCTAATCAGGGCATTTTTACTGCGCAGGAACTGTTTGAAGAGCTATTGTCCCTAGCGGATGAAAGCAAACTACTTAAGTTTGTTAATCAGCGTTCGACAGGTACGGATTTGGATAAACAAAAATTACAAGAAAAGCTGCGCACTTCGCTTAATCGTCTACGCCGATTAGGAATGGTTCATTTTTTGCAAAATGACAGTCAGCGTTTTATGATCGCCGAATCTGTCTTTCGTTTTGGTGCTGATGTGCGTAGTGGCGATGATCCACAACAAGCCCAATTACGCATGATCCGTGATGGCGAAGCGATGTCGTTAAAAGATAACTTAGGGTTAACCGATAACGAAAGTAATGATAGTGTTGAAGATGAAGCGGAGGATGAATAGCTATGTTAGAACGAGGCAAGTTTCGCTCACTCACGCTCATCAATTGGAACGGCTTTTTTGCCAGAACGTTTGATTTGGATGAGTTAGTAACGACGTTATCTGGTGGTAACGGCGCCGGCAAATCGACCACTATGGCGGCATTTATTACCGCCATGATCCCTGATTTAACCTTATTGCATTTTCGTAATACCACCGAAGCGGGTGCAACTTCAGCCTCACGTGATAAAGGGTTGCATGGAAAATTACGTCCAGGGGTCTGTTATTCAATTTTGGACGTAATCAATTCCCGCCATCAACGTATTTTAGTCGGTGTGCGCTTACAACAAATTGCCGGTCGTGATAAAAAAGTCGATATAAAACCTTTTATAATCCAAGGATTACCTAGCGCAATATTACCAACGCATATCTTGACTGAGCAAGTTGAAGAACGTCAAGCGCGAGTGATTGGTTTAAATGATTTAAAAGATCACGTCGATGCAATTGAAGGTGTGCAGTTTAAACAATTTAATTCAATTACTGATTATCATGCCCATTTATTTGATCTGGGTATTATTCCTAAACGATTGAGATCATCCAGTGACAGGAGCAAATTTTATCGCTTAATCGAAGCTTCTTTATACGGTGGAATTTCTAGTGCCATTACGCGTTCATTACGTGATTATCTTTTGCCTGAGAATAGTGGTGTTCGAAAAGCCTTTCAGGATATGGAAGCGGCTTTGCGAGAAAATAGATTAACCCTTGAAGCGATCAGGGTCACTCAGTCTGATCGTGATTTATTTAGACGTTTAATTAATGAAGCAACAGATTACGTTTCTGCTGATTATATGCGTCATGCGAATGAACGCCGAGTGCATCTAGATAGTGCACTTGCTGTTCGGGCTGAATTATTTGACGGCCGTAAACAACTGATTGCTGCCCAGACCCGTCATGTTGAAATGGTACGTGAGCTGGACGAACAAAATGGTTCTTCGCTAGATTTAGAGGCTGATTTTCAGGCAGCCAGCGATCATTTAGGTCTTGTACAAGCAGCGGTACGCCAACAGGAAAAAATTGATCGCTATCAGGCCGATATTGAAGAGATCACCTATCGTCTGGAAGAACAGACTGAAGTCGTTGAGCAAGCCGTAGAACAGCAAGCTGAGCTTGAAGCCAACGTTGAAGCGGCTGAATTAGAAGTTGATGAGCTAAAAAGTCAACTGGCTGATTACCAGCAAGCGTTAGATGTTCAGCAGACGCGCGCAATCCAATATCAAAAAGCTCAGCAAGCACTAGAACGAGCAAAGAAAATTTGCCAATTGGCTAAACTAACGCCAAATAATGTCGAGCAATTTTTGACCAAATTTGAAGAAACAGAGCAACAACATACCGAAAAATTGCTTGCATTGGCACAGAAAATCAGTGTGATTGATGCGGCCACTAACCAATTTGACCAGGCTTATAGCTTAGTTAAAAATATTGCTGGTGAGGTAAAACGAGATAAAGCTTATCAAAAAGCTCGTGAATTATTGCGCGACTGGGCTTCCCAGCAACATCTTGCCCAGCGTATTCAGCCGCTACAAATGCAATTAGCCGAACTGGAGCAAAAACTTGATAGCCGGCAGGATGCTGAACGTATTTTAGCTGAATTTTGTCAATATTCTGAACAGCAATATCAGCCAGATCAACTGACTACATTACTGGAACAATTAGAAGCACAGCAAGAAGAACTAAGTGTTTCTGTTAATGAAAGTAGTGAGCATCGCATGTTAATGCGTCAAGAGCTTGAGCAGATCAAACAGCAAATTCGAACGCTAACTCAAAAAGCACCTATTTGGCTGGCGGCACAAGATGCACTTAATCAATTAACTGTACAGGCTGATGATAGTTTTAGCCAGAGTCATGAAATTACCGAGCATCTACAGCAATTATTAGAACAAGAACGTGAAATTACCGTTGAACGTGATGAAGTCGCCAGTCAAAAGCGTGAATTAGAGCAACAGATAGCCCATCTTAGTCAACCGAGCGGCGCAGATGATAATCGGCTACTTGGTTTGGCTGAACGTCTTGGTGGTGTTTTGTTATCTGAAATTTATGATGATATTACTATCGATGATGCGCCCTATTTTTCAGCGCTCTATGGTCCAGCAAGACATGGCATTGTGGTTCCTGAGCTGGCAAAAATTCAGCCACAACTAAGTGAATTGATAGCTGAATGTCCAGATGATGTCTATTTTATTGAAGGTGATCCGCAATCTTTTGATGATAGTGTATTTAATGCGGAAGAATTTGACCAGGCAGTATTAGTTCGATCTTCAGAGCGTCAATGGCGTTTTTCTCGTTATCCTGAAGTTCCGTTATTTGGTCGGGCAGCGCGTGAAAATCAACTGGAAATGTTGAACCAGCAGAGAGATAGCTTAGCTGAGCGTTATGCAACCCTCTCTTTTGATATGCAGAAATTACAACGAGCTCATCATGCCTTTAGTGGTTTCATTGGCAAGCATCTGGCGGTGGTTTTTGACCCTGATCCAGAGGCTGAGATTCGTTCTTTAAACCAACGTAGAAATGAACTAGAACGCCAGTTAGCACAATTTGAAGCTCAGACACAACAACAAAAAAAGCAACATACTACGATCAAAGCGCGGTTATCCAGTTTGAACCGTTTGTTGCCACAAGTGAATTTGCTAATGGATGAAACGTTAGTGGATCGCATCGAAGAGATCCGAGCAGCGCTTGCAGAGGCCGAAGAAGCGGGGCACTTTTTGCATAAACATGCAAAATCGTTGGCAAAGCTAGAACCGATAGCTAACGTTTTGCAAAGTGATCCTGAACAACATGAGCAATTACGCCACGAATATGAACAAGTCAAACAGTTACAGCAACAATCCAAACAGCAAACTTTCGCTTTAATTGAAGTTTTACAACGTCGTGCCCATTTTAGTTATAGCGACTCGACGGAGATGCTGACAGAAGATACTGATTTAAATAATAAACTCCGTCAGCGTTTACAACAGGCTGAAAAAGAGCGTAGTCAGGTACGAGAACAACTAAAACAGCAACAAACTAAAACTGCACAATTGAATCAACTATTAGCATCATTACGCAGCTCTTTTGACACTAAGCAGGATATGCTAAGAGAGTTAGAGGCTGAAATAAAAGCGATTGGCGTTCAGGCAGATAGTAATGCAGAAAAACGGGCACGTGAACGCCGTGACCAACTTTATGAAGCAGTAAATGCTAATCGCTCGCGCATCAATCAATTGGAGAAACAGATCGCATTTTGTGAAGCTGAAATGGACAATTGGCAAAAAAAATTAAGAAAATTGGAGCGGGACTATTACCAACTTCGCGAGCAGGTTGTGTCAGGTAAATCCGGTTGGTGTGCTGTTATGCAAATGGTTAGGGAGAACGGTGTCGAGCGTCGTTTACATCGACGTGAATTAGCTTATATGGATGGTGATAGTTTACGTTCGATGTCAGATAAAGCGCTAGGAGCGCTTAGACAAGCGGTCGCGGATAATGAACATTTACGCGATGTATTGCGTGCCTCTGAAGATCTTAAACGGCCAGAGCGTAAAATAGCGTTCTTTATTGCGGTTTATGAACATTTACGTGAACGGATTCGACAAGATATTATTCGCACTGATGATCCGGTTGATGCCATTGAACAGATGGAAATTGAATTAGCGCGTCTAACAGAAGAACTGACCGCCCGGGAACAAAAATTAGCTATCAGTGCTAAGAGTGTGGCAAATATTATCCGTAAAACGATCCATCGTGAGCAAAATCGAATTCGCTTACTTAATCAAGGGCTACAGTCAGTTGCATTTGGCCAGGTAAATGGGGTTCGACTCAATGTTAATATTCGACAAAGTCATGAATCATTACTTGATGTCTTGTCAGAAGAGCACGAACATCACCAAGATCTGTTTAAAAATAAAAGTCTGACATTTTCTGAAGCGATGGCAAAACTTTATCAACGTTTAAACCCGCAACTAGATATTGGGCAACGCTTGCCACAAACTATTGGCGAAGAGTTACTCGATTATCGTAATTATCTGGAACTGGATGTTGAAGTTAATCGTGGTTCAGATGGTTGGCTAAAAGCAGAAAGTGGTGCGCTATCGACGGGAGAAGCGATTGGTACAGGCATGTCAATTTTAGTGATGGTTGTACAAAGTTGGGAAGAAGAGTCACAAAGATTAAGAGGTAAAGATATTTTACCATGTCGGTTCTTATTCCTGGATGAAGCGGCTAGATTGGATGCTAAATCGATTGCAACCCTGTTTGAACTCTGTGAACGATTAAAAATGCAATTAATTATTGCGGCACCTGAAAATATCAGTCCAGAAAAAGGGACGACTTATAAGCTGGTACGTAAGGTATTTGGCCAACAAGAGCATGTGCATGTTGTTGGTTTAAAAGGTTTTGGTCAAGAAGATGAGCGGTTAAAACTATCATCTGCTGTTACTTAAACTCAAGTAGTAAAAAATTATTTTTATATTTTAATAACCGCTATTTCATGATAGCGGTTTTTTTATAAATGGTTTGTTTTAAAAGTAAATTAAGTATTGCAATTGAAAATAAAGTGATCGAAGATTATATTTTAAATATAGCGGATTGGTAATTTAATTTTTAATAAGCATTAAATCTAAAATTTATGGGATTTTATTTTAAATGAAAATTTACTTTGTCAATACAGGTTTAAATTAATTTATAAACATGATTATTTTTTAAATATAAAAATTATTTATTTTTGTAGCAAATAAAAGACAATAAATTAGTTAATTTTAACCTGGCTAAAGATAAATTTTTTACTCTGCTATTAAAACAATAAAAATGAAATAAAAAGGTGATATTATGGCGAATAAAAGAGTGAACACTTTGCGTGCTTCACTAATATGCTGTGTAATATTGGCAATAACACCAGCATGTGCTGAGTTGGCGCAAATAGACACGATCACAAATACCCAAGTCCCTTTAACAAATTTGGTTACTGAGCAGAAAAATATAACTGTGCCAGAGATGCAAAAAAACCGTCAGCAACTGCAGGGCTGGTTATCACCTGGTATTAATTTAGTCTATATGGACAGGTTAGCGAAGCTCTATGCTGAAAATAATATGCAACCTTTATGGGATAATGAAGCTGCGGTAATAGAATTCAAACAGCAATTAGCCGAATTGGCGCTGGCCGGTTTTCAGCCGCAGTTTGGTAAATGGCTATCACTATTAGTAAAAAATAAACAACTCAATCAGATGGAACGAGATGTTATTTTATCAGATGCGATGTTAGGTTATTTATATTTTATATGTAATGTAAAATATAATGGTAAAGATTGGTTATATCAGAAAACGCCTTATCCACTTCGTGAGCCAACGATTGGTAGTGTTTCTCAGTGGCAAAGCGCGATTAACGCTAAACAATTAGCTAGTTGGATCAAAACATTAGCGCCGCAACACGCCTCATATTTACCAATGAGGACGAAAATGTTGGCTTATTTGGCTGATAAACAAATATGGCCAAAAATAAATACGGTTAGTCTATTAAAGCCAGGGCAAGCAAGCAACGATCTTGTTTCCTTAAGTGAAATTTTAACTCGCAATGGGTTGTTAACCCAGGATGCGGTAAAGGATGAAGATATTCGTAATTATGGTGGATTATTAGTAGATGCGGTTAAACAATTCCAGAGAATGTATGGATTAGAGCCGGATGGTATTATTGGTAACGCAACATTAAAATGGCTAAATACTTCACCTACCGAGCGGGCCGGATTACTGGCGATTAATATCCAGCGTTTAAGAATTATTCCTAATGAAGGTGGTTCTGGCATCTTAGTTAATATTCCTGCTTATACTTTACATTTTTATCTAAATAATCAATTAATTATAGATTCTAAAGTTATTGTGGGTCGCCCTGATCGTAAAACCCCAATAATGAGTAGTGAACTTAATAATGTCGTTATTAATCCACCCTGGAATGTTCCTACTAGCATGGTTCGTAAAGATATTTTGCCTCAAGCCAGAAGGGATCCGGGCTTTTTTGCTCGCCGAGGTTTTACGGTTTTATCTGGTTGGGAGCGTAATGCCTATACTATTGATCCTTACTCGATAAATTGGAATGCCATCTCATCTTCATCCTTTCCCTATCGTATACGCCAGGCACCAGGGCCAGCCAATGCCTTAGGCCGTTATAAATTCAACATGCCAAGTACTGATGCAATTTACTTACATGATACCCCTAACCATAGTTTATTTAATCGGCAAAATCGTTCAATTAGCTCTGGTTGTGTGAGAGTGAATAAGGCATCAGTATTAGCATCAATTTTACTTGCGCGTGCTAGTTGGGATCAAAAGCGTATTGACGCTGCACTTCAGCAAGGTGAGACACGTTATATTAATATTCCTGGTAGGATACCTATTTATCTTTATTACCAAACTGCCTGGGTTGATAACAAGAATAGCGCTAATTTTCGCGATGACATTTATGGCTATGACAAAGTTATTTATGGGGCGATAAATTATTTAAATGAAATAAGAGCCACCCTTAATGAATAAATAAAATGATATAAAAGAGGCAAAAACTTCTTTTATATTACATTTCAATCGCGGATTATTTTTTAACTATTTAGTATAGATGCATAAATATCGCTATTTGTGATAAATTATGCCTTGTTTAAGATAATCGACTAAATGCAGATACTAATAAGATTGATTGATAAACTAGCCTAATTTAAGCATGATTTGTATAAATATTGAACAATTTGATGTGCTTATTGCCATAATAGGTTATAATAATGTTATTTGTATTTATAATTAACATGTATTAAAAGTGATATTCTATAGCGTTAGATAGATATTTTTTACATAATTATACAAAAGTAGTGAAATAAATTCGGTATAATTATCGTACATATTGATTATTATTTTTTCTTTTTATTTGAGTTGAGTGGCTATGGACAATATTGATCAGAATCGACGAAAATGGTTAGGTTATGGCGCAATAACACTGGGTTTTAGCTTATTACCTAGCCATGTCTTTGCGGCATTAACCACCCCGCGACCCAAAATTCTGCGCTTTGAAAATCTTCATACTGGTGAGTTTCTTAAAACTGAGTTTTTTGATGGTCGTCGTTATAATAACGCTGAATTGACCAGATTGAATCACCTATTCCGTGATCATCGTAATAATAAAATTAAAACCATTGATCCGAAATTATTTGATCAGATTTATTTGTTACAAATGTTAATGGGAACCAATAAACCTGTTCAACTCGTTTCTGGTTATCGTTCTGTTGAAACCAATAATGCTTTACGACGTAAAAGTAGTGGGGTTGCTAAAAATAGCTATCATACCCATGGTCGAGCAATGGATTTTCATATTAAAGGGATCGAACTTAGCCATATCCGCAAAGCTGCATTAAAGATGCGAGCGGGAGGAGTAGGTTATTATCCTAATAGTAATTTTGTACATATTGATACAGGACCGGTCAGAAGATGGTAATCTATTAGATATTAAATAAATTTTTATTTAAATGATGGATTTACTACTATATGAAATTTGAAATTATTCCTGTAACCGATTTTAGGCAGAATTGTACGCTAATTTGGGATGAAAAGAGCTTAGATGCCGTAATTGTTGATCCTGGTGGCGAAGTAGCAAAATTAATTGCTGAAATTGAAAAGCGTTCATTAAATTTACACTATATCTTGCTAACTCATGGTCATTTTGACCATGTAGGTGGTTGTGCCGAGATAGCAGCACATTTTTCGGTGCCAATTTATGGCCCGCAAAAAGAAGATGAATTTTTGATCAAAGGATTAGCAGTGCAAAGCCAAATGTTTGGTGTCGCAAAATGTCCAGACTTTACGCCAGATCGCTACTTGCAAGAAGGAGATGAAATTCGTTTTGCTAATATCAAATTGTCTGTCTTACATTGCCCGGGGCATACGCCTGGACATGTTATCTTTGTTAATCATGCCGATAAGCTAATTTCGATGGGAGATGTGCTTTTCCAGGGTAGTGTTGGGCGCACTGATTTTCCGCAAGGTGATCATGCAACATTAATCCATTCAATTAAAACAAAAATTTTGCCCCTCGGTGATGATTATCAATTTATTCCTGGCCATGGATCAATGTCTAATTTGGCTGCTGAGCGGCAATTTAACCCCTTCTTACAAGAGTAGTTTTATGCGGCTACGACCATTTTGCTGTTGGCTGTGACTAATAAAAAACCGATTAGGGCATTGTCCTAATCGGTAACTATCTGAATTAACTATATGTTTCTTTATAATACATCAATGATAGCTTTGCAAAGAGGAACCATATTCTCTAACGTTAAGCCAGCCACATTAATTCGACCTGAACTAATTGCATAAATTGCATGCTTTTCACGTAGCTGAGTTACCTGTTCTTCATTAAGCCCACTAAAAGAGAACATGCCGTTTTGTCTGCTAATAAAACTAAAATCTTGCTTAGCGCCTTTTTCTTGTAAGGTATTTACAAATAATTGTCGCATCCGTTGGATGCGTTGCCGCATGGTTGTCAACTCTTCGATCCACTCTTTCCTTAGTAATTCATCAGATAAAATGGTGGTAACAATAGCTGCACCGTGGGCAGGGGGATTAGAATAGTTTGCGCGAATAATCGATTTTATTTGACTAAACGCTCGCTCGGCTTGCTCGCTATTATTGGCAATAATTGTACAGGCACCAACCCGCTCATTATATAAACCAAAATTTTTCGAATAGGAGCTGGCAATGATAATTTCTGGATTTTTGTTGGTAAAAATACGTAAACCTTGTGCATCTTCATCCAGGCCTTTTGCAAAGCCCTGATAGGCAAAATCAAAAACCGGTAGTAAGTTTTTCTCTGCTGCCAGGGTAGATAGAATTTCCCATTGTTCTGGCGTTGGATCGATACCGGTAGGGTTATGACAGCAACCATGTAGTAATAGGACATCACCCGGCTTCGCATCTTCTAAGCTGGTTAACATGCCAGCAAAGTCTAGATTATGCTGATTAGCATCATAGTAATGGTAATAACAGCTTGTCAGTCCGGCCGCTTTAAATATATTTTCGTGATTTGGCCAGGTTGGCTGGCTGATCCAGACGCGTTGGGCAGAGGTCTGTTTAGCAATAAATTCAGCCGCAATACGCAATGCACCGGTTCCGCCTGGTGCCTGTGACGTGCGAGCGCGATCTTCGGCGATAATCGGATGGTTGTTGCCGAAAAGTAATGCTTGCGTAACGGTGGCAAATTCCGCTATCCCACTAATAGCAAGATAATTTTTAGTCACTTCCTGCTCTAACAGATATTTTTCTGCTTTTTTGACAGAAGTAAGAATGGGGGTTTTCCCTGACTCATCCTTGTAAACACCAATACCTAAATTGATTTTTTGTTTACGCGGATCAGCATTAAAACTCTCTGCCAAGCCTAAAATAGGATCCGCAGGAGCTGCAATAATATTTTCCAACATATTTATAATTCCAGTAACTCAATTGTGATTTGATAATCGAGGGATCTCAGGTTAACGCGATGAAAATGATTTGCCAACACTCTGCGCTAAAAATAAGGCAAACTTGTGATATTAGTTTAGGTTGGTATTGTCTGATAGGTAACAATATTTTAACAGTTAACATGGACTACTAAAAAAAGCAGCGCTTATGCGCTGCTTTTTAGATTTACGTTTTCACTTTTACTGCTAAATCACCGCTAAGCGATAATTAGAACTGGTAAACTAAGCCTAAACCAACCAGGTTGTCTCTGCCAATACCATATTTATCAGCAAAGCCATTGCTGCCATTGATTAGGTTAATTTTGTAATCAACAACTGCGGTCAGGTTTTTGTTGAAATAGTAGAAAGCACCTAAAGAAACGTATTTCACTAAGTCTTGCTTCTGCGAGTAGGCAGCATCAGTTAAATCTTTACCTTTAGACTGCACATAGGCGATAGATGGTTTCAGACCAATTTCGTCAAACAGATACTGACCAACGATTTCGAAGTTTTCAGTTTTGTTAGCGACTTGAGTGCCATCTGTATTAAGAGTTGTTTCTTTACCGAAACGAGTCATATTACGGGTTTCACCGTACATGGCTGCCAGATAGAGGTTGTTGGCATCATATTTGATACCTGCGTTCCAGCCTTCAGCACTATTACCGCCAGCGCCACTGTCATTTTTTTGCTGATCAGTCAGGCCACGATTAGATTTGGCGTAACCAGCGCCCAGCGCCACGCCCCAGCCGATATCGTAGTTGGCGGCCAGACCGAAGCCATCACCGTTATTTTTCAGGAATTTATCGCTGCCTGATTTATTGCTGTCCGTATTTTTGCCTTGATACTGTAGGGCGAAGTTCAAGCCATCGACCAGACCAAAGAAATCAGTGCTACGGTAAGTTAACAGGTTACGGTTACGGCCAGTCAGGTAGCTGTCAGCTTGAGACATAGAGTCTGCACCATAAAGAGGCAGAACGTCAGTCCATGCGTTGACATCATACAGAACACCGTAGTTGCGACCATAATCTATTGAACCAAAGTCAGCAATTTTCAAACCGGCATAAGCTAGACGGTTTGTGTTTTCGTTCTCAGCTTCACTTTTGTTGGTTTTAGTTTCCCACTCGAAACGACCAAAACCAGTCAGTTGATCAGAGATTTGAGTATCACCTTTAATACCAAGACGAACACGCGAATCATCGCCTTCATCGCCACCACTGCTTTTGCCAAAGAAGTGACGAACGTCAACTTTACTGTATAGATCCAGTTTGTTGCCGTCTTTGTTATAGATTTCAGCTGCGTTTGCTGTACCAGCTCCAGCTATCAACGCCGGGATAACTATTGCAAGAATATTGCGCTTCATCATTATTATTACCCTCATTGGTGTTATTCGGACACCTGCCACTGCCAAAAATAAATTCCCAACCATTGGGAACTATCTCTAAGAGTTTAGTGTCGTCTCGTTTCTGCGTCCAGTGTTCCATTGGTAAAAATTTTTATCTACCCTGAAAATGATACAAAAATACAATATTTGTAACAAAAAGAAATAATATGTTTCAAAATGTAAATAAAGGGGAACTTTTTAATATTTATCATAATTAGAAATAAAAAGGCCAGCGGTATACTGGCCAGTTATGATTAAAATATTTATTCATTTTATGGGATTAAATATTTAAAAGCTCGCATTACGTGGAGTACGCGGGAAGGGAATAGTTTCACGAATATTTTGTACGCCAGTGACATAAGCGACTAGGCGTTCAAATCCGAGCCCAAATCCGGCGTGGGGCACAGTACCATAGCGGCGCAGATCGCGATACCAACTATAATCTTGTTGGTTAAGCCCCATCTCTTCCATGCGAGCATCCAATTTATTCAATCGCTCTTCACGCTGAGAGCCACCAATAATTTCGCCAATACCGGGCGCTAATACATCCATGGCAGCAACGGTTTTATTATCATCATTCAGACGCATATAAAAAGCTTTAATATCTTTTGGATAATTTTTAACCACTACGGGTGCTTTGAAGTGTTGCTCAGCTAAATAACGTTCATGTTCTGAAGAGAGATCGATACCCCAAGCCACTGGGTTTTCAAAGGTTTGACCCGATTGCTCCAGCACTTTGATGGCATCGGTATAGTCGATTTGGGCAAAATCTGAGGCAATAAATTTTTCCAACCGGCTGATCACTTCTTTATCGATCCGGTCAGCGAAAAAGGTTAAATCATCATGGCGTTCTTGCAAAACCGATTTAAAAACATATTTTAACATTTTCTCAGCCAGCGAGGCGATATCGTTCAAATCGGCAAAAGCGACTTCCGGTTCAACCATCCAGAATTCGGCTAAATGGCGGCTGGTATTCGAATTTTCTGCCCGAAACGTTGGGCCAAAGGTATAAATTTTGCTTAAGGCACAAGCATAAGCTTCGCCATTTAGCTGACCGGATACAGTTAGAAATGCTTCTCGGCCAAAAAAGTCTTTATCAAAATTAATATCACCTTTTTCTGTGCGAGGAATATTTTGCAAATCTAATGTTGAGACACGAAACATCTCACCGGCTCCCTCGGTATCGGAGGCGGTGATAATGGGTGTTGAGACCCAAAGATAGCCTTCTTCATGAAAGAAACGGTGAATAGCTTGTGCTAGCGTATTACGAACACGGGCAACAGCGCCGATAAGATTGGTGCGCGGACGCAGGTGTGCCACTTCGCGTAGATATTCAACACTATGACGCTTGGCAGCCATAGGATAACTATCAGGATTTTCTACCATGCCGACGACAACAACTTGAGTGGCAGATAATTCAAATTTTTGTCCTTGACCTTCCGATGGCTTCACAATGCCGGTTACTTCAACTGAGCAGCCGGTGGTCAGGTGTAAAACGTCGTTTTCATAATTATCTAGTTGATTATTTACAATAGCCTGTAATGGATTAAAGCAGGAACCGTCATAGATGGCGAGGAATGAGAAACCGGCTTTTGAATCTCTCCTTGTACGTACCCAGCCACGAACGGTTACTTCTTCGCCTACCGCTACACGGCCTTGCAGTACTTCGACTACAGGCGCTATGTTCATAAAATACTCTCTTTTGTTATTTAGTTGTTTAAAGTTGTTTGAACCCGTTTGGGAAAGGCCTTATGTTACTTGTCCACACGTAGGAAACAAGTAAAAATAGCAAGTTTAAAATGGGAATAACCAGATGAAAAGACCTTTGTAATAAGAATTTAATTTAGCTTGATGCGCCAATTAACAAAATAGCTTGCCATAATAATCAGTTAGGTTTGTCATTAACCTGCTTAGTTATATTGGGAATATCAAAGGCTTTTTTCAAGCGATCGACAAATTCATCGTCATCACAGATAGTTTTTCCTGGGCTATCAGACAACTTAGCTACTGGCTTACCATTACATTCCACTAATTTAATCACAATATTAAGTGGTTTTACCCGAGGAATATTGCAGGTTAACCGGGTTCCAATACCAAAAATAAGATTAATACGTTTATAAAAATGTTTATAAAGGATCAACGCTTTTTGTAGGTCAAGGTTATCTGAAAAAACCAGGGTTTTACTCATCGGATCGATGGCCAATTTTTTATAATGACGAATTGCTTTTTCACCCCATTCTAACGGATCTCCCGAGTCATGCCGTAATCCTTGATAACGATTAGCAAAGTTAATATCGAAGTCACGTAGGAAAGCATCCATCGTAATACAATCTGTTAGTGCAATGCCTAATTGATCGGGATATTCATCCAGCCAACTTTGCAGCGCAACGCGTTGGCTATTAGCCAGTTCAGTACTAATTTGTTGATGAGCTTGAAACCACTCATGAGCTTGGGTACCCACCGGTCTGAGTTGTAGTTGTTCGGCTAATTTATAATTACTAGTGCCAGTAAAATAAGGAAAATGGTTTTTTAGTTCATTAACAATAGCGGATTGCACTGTACGAGAAAAACGCCGACGAGTGCCAAAATCCATTAATTTGAAGTTTGCTAAATCGATATTTTGCATTTTTGCGTCTTGGTAAAAATGCTTAATCAATTTATGTAACTGTTCAATGGCATCTTCGGCTGTTACATTGGGCGAGCGGGAGCGATGAACCAGTTCGCTGATTAAGGCTAATAGAGGGACTTCCCAAAGAATGACTTCACGCCATGGGCCACTAATTCTGAGTGCTAATTGATTTTCTGGTGTGGTATAAACGTTAACCTGCGTGGGATTGAAGCGAAAATCCTTCAACCAATCGAGATAATCTGTTTTAAAAAAAGGCAGACCTTGCAGATAGTGGTATTCAGTTGGTGTTAATGCAACGTGTGCCATTAAATCTATTTGTTGGCGTACAGCTTGGGCATAGTTACCAAGTCGCTCATCACTACGGCAACGAAATTCTGCCACTACTGACACATGGTTATAACGATGAAAAACGGCTTGTTGCATATGCAGTTTATAAGCATCAGTATCTAGTAGTGATGTAATGATAGGTGGTGCATCTAAATTCATAATGCGTTAGCTTTCCTCGCGGAAGCATTACTCTCGACTTAAAGATAAAATATGCCAGAGTATACCTGTTGATGCTAGTAAGAGTGAAGGCTGTTGTATATATATTTCTGGCGTAGTTATAAAAAATTCTAATCATCTATTTGATATTATCAACTTATTTTTATATTGGCAGCGCTTTTTGCCGCAATAAATAACCCATTAAACAGGACTGGCAAGCTTGAACATTAATCATAGGTAAATGATTTATGATCAAAAGAAACAAGTTTTAAGATATCATTATTGCCAAATAATTGACCACATTGAGACATTAGAATAATTGATACAGGTAAAAATTTACTATGACGCAACAGCGACAAGAGAAATATCGTCAGGATTACCAGGCGCCTGATTATACCATTACAGATATTGAATTAGATTTTCAGCTTGATCCGGCAACAACTATCGTTACCGCTATTAGCCACGTAAAACGATTAAATTTACAAGCTAATCGGCTGATACTCGATGGTGAAAACTTGATTTTGCACACGATCCATATTGATGATAAACCGTGGAGCGACTATCGTGAAGAGGCTGGGAAACTGATTATTGAGTCAGTGCCAGATAGTTTTGTTCTTAAGATCGTTAATGAAATAAACCCAGTAAAAAATACCGCGCTAGAGGGGCTTTATGTGTCAGCTGATGTCCTTTGCACTCAGTGTGAGGCAGAAGGTTTCCGTCATATTACCTATTATTTAGATCGACCAGATGTATTAGCGCGTTTTACTACTTCTATTACCGCTGATAAAAGCCGTTATCCTTATTTGCTTTCTAATGGCAATCAAATTGATAAAGGAGAAAAGGAAGATGGCCGTCATTGGGTAAAATGGCAAGATCCGTTTCCTAAGCCGAGTTATCTTTTCGCCCTGGTAGCAGGTGATTTTGACGTTCTATACGATAATTTTGTTAGTCAAAGTGGCCGTAATGTAACGTTAGCTCTTTTTGTCGATAAGGGTAATCTTGATCGTGCCGACTGGGCAATGGTGTCGTTGAAAAATGCCATGCGGTGGGATGAGACACGTTTTGGTTACGAATATGATTTAGACATCTATATGATTGTTGCCGTTGATTTCTTTAATATGGGAGCCATGGAGAATAAGGGACTCAATATTTTTAATGCTAAATATGTGTTAGCAAAAACAGAAACGGCAACGGATAAGGACTATCTGAATATTGAAGCGGTGATCGGTCATGAATATTTTCATAATTGGACGGGTAATCGTATTACTTGCCGTGATTGGTTTCAATTAAGTCTTAAGGAAGGTTTAACGGTTTTTCGTGATCAAGAGTTTAGTTCGGATATGGGTTCTCGTTCCGTAAATCGGATTGAAAATGTTCGGCTGATGCGCGCGCACCAATTTGCTGAAGATGCCAGTCCAATGGCGCATCCTATTCGGCCGGAAAAAGTAATTGAAATGAATAATTTCTATACTTTGACCGTTTATGAAAAAGGGGCGGAAGTTATTCGAATGTTGCATACTCTGTTAGGTGAGGAGCGGTTTCAGGCGGGTATGAAACTCTATACTGCTCGTCATGATGGTAGTGCAGCAACCTGTGATGATTTCGTCCAAGCTATGCAAGATGCCTCTAATATCTCTCTGACGCTATTTTGTCGTTGGTATAGCCAATCGGGTACACCTTTAGTGACGGTCAGAGATGAATATTTAGCGGATAAGCAGCAATATTTACTGCATATTAGCCAAACCACAGCGCCAACGGCAGATCAAGCAGAAAAATTACCCTTACATATACCACTAGATATTGAGCTGTATGATACAGAAGGTAATGTTATTCCATTACAATATAATGGTCACGCTGTACACTCAGTGCTTAATGTAGTTAAGGCACAACAGACTTTTATTTTTGATCAAGTTAATTCACGGCCAATACCTTCATTACTGCGTGAGTTTTCCGCACCGGTGAAATTGGATTATTCATACACAGATGAGCAATTAGCATTATTGATGCAATATGCTAGTAATGAGTTTGCTCGTTGGGATGCGGCGCAATCGCTACTAGCAATTTATATTAAACAAAATGTGGCACGCCTACAGCAGCGGCAAGAATTAATATCACCGTTGCATATTATTGATGCATTCCGAGCGGTTTTACTTGATAAAGCCTGTGATCCGGCTTTAAAAGCACAACTATTTACTTTGCCTTCAGAAAATGAAGTCGCCGAGTGGTTTGAGATCATCGATCCGATAGCCATTCACGATGTTATTAACTTTATTAGCCAAAAATTTGCCACTGCAATGACGGCGGAATTTGTTACCGTTTATCATGCTAATAAAGTGACTGAGTATCGGATTGATCATGGGGATATTGCCAAACGTTCCTTGCGAAATAGATGCTTATTTTATCTGGCTTTTGGCCATAATAAGCCCCAAGCGGATAAGTATGTATCCGAGCAGTATTATCAGGCTAATAATATGACTGATGCGATGGCGGCATTAAATGCAGCAGTGGCGGCACAATTACCAAGTAGTCAACAGCTTATGGCAGAGTTTGAACAGCGCTGGCGCCATGATGGTTTGACAATGGATAAATGGTTTATGCTGCATGCTAGCAGTCCAGCTAAAAATGTTCTGACAACCGTACGTTCTTTGCTGACTCATCCAACATTTAGCATGGAAAATCCTAATCGAGTACGTGCACTGATTGGGACTTTTGTTGCACAAAATCCTTCGGCATTTCATGCCGAAGACGGCACTGGCTATCAATTTTTAGTGGAAATGTTAACTATTTTAAATAGCAGCAATCCGCAAGTTGCTTCGCGTTTAATTGAACCATTGATTCGTCTAAAGCGCTATGACGAAACACGGCAAAATCGGATGTATCAGGCGTTAAAACAGTTGCAAGGATTAACCGATCTTTGTGCTGATCTATTTGAAAAAATTACTAAGGCGTTGGAAAAGCAATAGCCTTTTATTTTTTGCTAAGCTACTAACGTTTTCCTTAATCAAAACGATTAGTCAAATAAGATATCCCTTCTTTTGCAAGATTATTTGGGGGGGATATCTATCAGTTTGCTTTTACCTATTATTTTTGAAAACTTAAATGACAAAAAGCAGTGTCATATTAGGCATATTTAAATTATCATGATCATCTGTACATACCATTTGAGTTTACTGATAAATTTAGCAGTAGACTGTTTTATAGAGTAAAAAGCGGCAAATGGTTTCTACGACTAAATAATTTACATTATCTATAAAAAAAAGGTACAGCTAATGTTTTATCCCCTTATCCGCAAGGCGCTATTTCGTTTAAATCCTGAACAAGCCCATGAAATCACCTTCCGGCAGCTTAAATACATCATGCATTCACCGCTCCGGTTTATGATCCGGCAGTCGGTCAATTTTAAACCTACGACTTGCATGGGACTAACATTTAAGAATCCATTGGGATTAGCGGCCGGTCTTGATAAAGATGGTGAATGTATTGATGCTTTTGGTGCAATGGGATTTGGTTTCGTAGAAATAGGAACGGTCACACCTCGTCCCCAGCCTGGTAATGAAAAGCCTCGGCTATTTCGCCTGGTTGAAGCTGAGGGACTGATCAATCGCATGGGTTTTAATAATCTAGGTGTTGATAACTTGGTTGAGAATGTTAAAAAAGCCAAATACGACGGCATTATTGGCATTAACATTGGCAAAAATAAAGATACGCCGATTGAACAGGGTAAAGAGGATTATTTAATTTGCATGGAAAAAATTTATTCTTATGCAGGTTATATTGCGGTCAATATTTCTTCACCGAATACGCCCGATTTAAGATTATTACAATATGGTGAGGCATTGGATGATCTATTGCGGTCAATTAAAAATAAACAACACTTGTTAGCCGAACAACAGCAAAAGTATGTTCCTGTGGTAGTAAAAATTGCGCCTGATTTAACAGAAGAAGAGATTATTCAAATTAGCGATAGTTTAATTCGTCACCAGATTGATGGTGTTGTAGCGACCAATACGACTTTAGATCGGAATTTAGTGAAAGGATTAAGATATTCAGAGGAAGCGGGCGGTTTAAGCGGCCGACCTGTGCAATTAAAAAGTACTGAAATTGTTCGTTTATTGACAAAAGAATTAAAAGGGCAGATACCTATTATTGGTGCAGGTGGAATTGATTCTTTGGTTGCGGCCAGAGAAAAATTGGCTGCAGGAGCATCATTATTACAAGTTTATTCTGGGTTTATTTATCACGGACCTAAATTAATTAAAAATATTGTTAATTATATTTAATCTTTATTTAGAGCATAAAAAAGTAAGCAGTTTTTTTTATTTATTAATATTTGTTTGTAATCTGATAATTTATTAAATTCAGGATCTTCTTTGAATATCTTTACATAAAAACTCGAAATTTTTTTTATTATTTCTATTATTTATTTTATAGCAATACTTTTTTATCTTAATTCTAATTAGTATGGATTTTAAGCTAGTAAATAGAGTGATCAGATTGAGGGGTGATAAATGAAAATAAAACCCAATAATCAGTGGCGCTGGTATTACGATGATGAACATGAAAGGATGATGTTAGATTTAGCTAATGGAATGTTATTTCGTTCATGTTTTCCAGCAAAAATGTTGGTTGCATCTGCTTATGGAGAAATGACTTTCAATATTGATGATGCGGGGTTATATCATTGTATTGAAGAACAGGTGCAAAAGTTATCACTTTCTAATGAGCATAGTGCGGAATTAATTTTAAATGCATTAGTTGCTTTTCGTTTTTTAAAGCCGCAGATGCCTAGAAGCTGGTATTTTTTGCCAGTAAATTGCCATGATGATTTGGTGTTAGGGGATGTTGTTCAGGTTCATATTGAAGATAGTGGACAGCAAGCGTTGTTTTTAGTGGCAGAAGCAGGCAAATATGCCAGCTTATGTTTACTAATCGAACCTAGATTAGTATTGAAAGATCGGGTAATGAGGTTTTGTGACCCAATTAAGATTATGAATAATCGCTTAATGATTTATCAACCACCAGCCAGTAGTTTAATATATGAAAGGGCCGTTTCATAAAACATAACCTGAATTAATCAATATTCAAGGTTTATATAATAACTAAATTACAAAGCATCTTTTAACCAATAGTAATATCCATCATTCATTGATGACGAATGATGGATAAGGATTAGTTTAATAATAATAATTTAATATTTGTTTTAGGAATGCAACTGCAACTTAAGATAACTCCATCATCTTTGATTGCTGTTTTTGTTAATGGGATCACTTCACCTGCTATTAGTTTCATTTTACAACAACCACAAATGCCTGCTCGGCATGAATAAGGAATTTTTAAGCCATGCTTTTCCAATTGCTCCAAAATAACCCTTTGATTATTAGCTAAATACTCTGTGCCATTAACATTGATTAATACTGTTGTTTCCTTTTCTGGATTGATTATCTGCGACTTGGTTGATCTTACGCTTTTATATTGCTTCGGCTGTTTTTTAGTTAAGATTTTTACCACATCACCAGGGCGGAGCAGACCGCTATTTTGGGCAATAGCATTTTGGCCAAAATCAATTTCTCCGTTCTCGTCAGTGCGGAAATTTTGCAGTGTGGTTAACGGCTCTCCAGTTGGATGTTGCGCGCCATTATCAATGTTTACTGTCGTCAAAATGCAGCGGCTACAAGGTTTGACCAGTTCAAAAATAACCTCACCGATTTGTATTGTTTGCCAGCTATCTTCAGCAAAAGCTTCTGCACCTATTATGATCAAATTGCCTCTAAATTGTTCTATGTTGATTTTAGCAGGGCATAATTGTTGAACTGCTTTAAATGAGGCTTGATTAATAAGAAGATAATGATAGCCATCTGCAAATGAGAGCGGGATGGTTGGAAATCTTTTTATTCGGCGGCTGGGTATATCACCTAACCATCTTAATTGAACGGTAAAACTAAAATACTGCGACAGCCATTGATTTATCTTTGCTGGTGCGGCTAAGGAGGTAAAATGATTTCCCCATACTTCTGTTGGCAAGGGATCATTAATAAAGTCTTTATATAAAATAGTTGCTGTTTGATTATCAGGTGCCTGTATTTGGATACCATTATCAAGTATTATTGGCTTAAATAACAGCATTTGTGGATATTGCCGCGCAGTAATAAACCCACCTTGATCATTGGTAACCATGAAATTGCGATCGAAAACCAGGCCACTATTTTCTGCATAGGCCTGTGGCATACGAATGCCTTTCATTGATTTAACGGGATGGATATAAAGACGAGACAACCGGATCATTCTTAACTCCTGTTTAAGCGCAATAATTTTGCTAGTAACTTTATGATATGTCGACAGGGTTAGCTATAATGTGCAGCAATTTTTTATTTAGGTGACAGCGATATGAAAGCTCTGTTTGCTACTACGGCATTTGGACTGGAAGAATTACTTAAAAGTGAATTAGAAGTATTAGGCGCAAAGCAGTGTCATATTGCACCCGGTGGCGTGCATTTTCAAATTGACGAACATGGTATGTATTTGAGTCTATTATGGAGTCGTTTAGCCTCAAGAATTTTATTACCCTTAGCTCGTTGCCAGATTGTTAATGATCTTGATCTCTATCTTGCCGCACAAACAATTGCTTGGCCAGATTTGTTTACCGTTAATGATACTTTTGCTGTTTATTTTAATGGAACCAACCAAGTTATCCGCAATAGCCAGTATGGGGCGCTACGAGTGAAGGATGCTATTGTCGATAGCTTCCAGCGTAAAATGAATCAACGGCCTAATATTGCTAAACAACAACCCGATATACGCATTAACGTCCAATTAAATAAAGATAATGCCACAATATCGTTAGATCTAAGTGGTGATCCGCTCCATCTCCGTGGATATCGTAGTTTGGCAGGGCAAGCGCCTATCAAAGAGAATTTAGCCGCAGCGATTGTCTTACGCTCAGGTTGGCAGCCTGAATCGCCAATGGTCGATCCTATGTGTGGTTCGGGTACACTTTTAATTGAAGCTGCAATGATGGCTTGTGATCGTGCACCTGGTTTAGCACGTCAAGTTTGGGGATTTCAGCATTGGTCAGGTTATAATGCTACGCTTTGGGCTAAGGTAATTGCTGAAGCGGAAAAACGTTTTCAAACGGGTATCCAGCAAGCTACTGCACTTTTTTATGGCTATGATATTGATCGCCACATTTTAGCCGTCGCCAAAAAGAATGCCAAACAAGCGGGTGTTCAATCCTTAATAAATTTCCAACATGCTGATGCGGCGAAGTTGGAAAATCCATTAACCTTTGCCCAAACGGGTTTTATCATCAGCAATCCACCCTATGGCGAGCGTTTGCAAAGTGAACCGGCATTAATCGCACTCTATAGTCTATTGGGCAGGGTAGTAAAAAGTCAGTTTCCTGGTTGGCATTTGTCATTATTTAGTGGTTCGCCTGAACTATTAGCTTGCTTAGGACTGCGGGCAGAACGTGAATTTAAAGCCAAAAATGGACCATTAAATTGCCTGCAAAAAAATTATCGTTTATCCGCTAAATTAGTTGGCGTTCAGGCCATGGTTGGCGAAGATTTTGCTAATAGATTGAAAAAAAATGAAAAAAAACTTAATAAATGGGCGAAGCAACAAGGAATTGATTGTTATCGAATTTATGATGCTGATTTACCTGAATACAATGTTGCCGTTGATCGTTATGGCGAACATATTGTTATTCAAGAGTATGCTCCACCAAAGAGTATAGATAGCCATAAAGCGAAACAACGCCTGTATGATGTGATTAGTGCAACTATGAAGGTATTAGCGTTAACTTCCACCCAATTGGTGTTAAAAACACGTCAGCGTCAATCAGGCAAGCAACAATATGAGAAATTATCCCAACAGGGTAAGTTTTTATTAGTCCATGAATATAATGCTCAATTATGGGTAAATTTGACCGATTATCTGGATACAGGATTGTTTTTAGATCATCGCTTGGTGCGTAAAATGTTAGCCAACATGAGTAAAGGAAAAGATTTCTTGAATCTGTTTGCGTACACGGCGTCAGCGTCGGTACACGCGGGTCTTGGTGGAGCAAGTTCAACCACCAGCGTTGATATGTCGCGTACCTATTTAGAATGGGCAGAAAAAAATTTACAAACTAATCAATTAGCCGGACGGCAACATCGGCTTATTCAGGCCGATTGTTTAGGTTGGTTAGCACAGACGACAGATAAATTTGATTTGATTTTCATTGATCCACCCACTTTCTCCAATTCAAAACGCATGAATACTACCTTTGATGTGCAACGCGATCATATCAACTTAATGATGCAGATTAAGCGCTTGTTGCGTCCTGGTGGTACAGTTGTATTTTCTAATAATAAGCGTGGTTTTAAAATGGATATGTCAGGCATTACTCAATTAGGATTAACTGCCAAGGAAATCACTCAGCAAACTGTTTCACTTGATTTTATACGTAATCGCCAGATCCATAACTGCTGGTTGATTGGTCATGCAGATGAGGAAAAGTAATTTATGTCATTAATTAATATGTCAGCTGCCTATCTGGCTTTTAGTGATGCACCATTATTAGATAATACAGAGTTGCATATTGAAGATAATGAAAGGGTCTGCCTGGTTGGTCGTAATGGTGCTGGCAAATCAACTCTAATGCGGGTATTGACCAAAGAACAACCGCTTGATGATGGACAGGTCGTTTATCAACAGGATCTACAAGTAGCTCGTTTACAACAAGATCCACCGCGTGATACCGGTGGTACGGTTTTTGATTTTGTCGCTGAAGGTGCTAAAGAGCAGGCAAATTATATTAAGTCCTTTCATAAAATAACCAAAATGGTGGAGCAAGATCCCAGTGAAAAGAATCTTAATAGGTTAGCGGAATTGCAAGAGATATTAGATCGCGATAATTTGTGGTTACTCGATACACAAATTAATGATGTGATTAAGCAATTGCAGCTACCAGCTGATAGCCCGTTATCTGCTTTGTCCGGCGGTTGGTTACGCAAAGCTGCGTTGGCGCGTGCCTTAGTTTGTGGGCCACGCGTGCTTTTTCTTGATGAACCAACCAATCATCTGGATATTACTACTATTTTGTGGTTAGAAAATTTTCTTAAAGATTTCCAAGGTAGTATCGTGTTTGTCTCGCATGATCGCTCTTTTATTCGCCATATGGCAACGCGCATCATTGATCTTGATCGGGGTAAATTAGCTTCCTGGCCCGGTGATTATGACGATTATCTGACTAACAAGGAAGAAGCATTACGAGTAGAAGATCAACAGAATGCTGAGTTTGATCGCAAATTGGCGCAGGAAGAAATTTGGATCCGCCAGGGAATAAAAGCACGCCGTACTCGTAATGAAGGCAGAGTAAGAGCATTAAAATCTTTACGGCAGGAACGTTCGCAACGGCGTGAGGTACTTGGCACAGCAAAGATGCAGGTTTCTGATGCCAGTCGTTCTGGCAAGCTCGTGTTTGAGCTTGAAAATGTCAATTATCGTATTGGTCAGAAAGTGTTAATTGATAATTTTAGTGTGCAAGTACAACGTGGCGATAAAATAGCATTAATCGGGCCCAATGGGTGTGGCAAGACGACATTGCTCAAATTGATGTTAGGCCAACTTGAGGCGGATAGCGGCAATATTTATCGCGGTACCAAACTTGAGATTGCTTATTTTGATCAACATAGATTAACGTTAGATCCCGATAAAACAGTGATGGATAATTTAGCTGAAGGTAAACAGGAAGTGATGGTTAATGGACAGTCGCGTCATGTCCTTGGCTATTTACAAGATTTCTTATTTCATCCTAAACGGGCAATGACACCGGTACGAGCCCTTTCCGGTGGAGAAAAAAATCGATTATTATTGGCACGTTTGTTTTTAAAACCTAGTAACTTATTGATTCTTGATGAGCCAACCAACGATTTGGATATTGAAACACTTGAACTATTGGAAGAGCTCGTTGATAGTTATAAAGGGACAGTTTTATTGGTTAGCCATGATCGTCAATTTGTTGATAATACCGTAACCGAGTGCTGGATGTTTGAAGATCATGGTAAAGTTGAGCGCTATGTAGGGGGTTTTTATGACGCCTCTTCGCAGCGTGAACAAAAAGTTTCTTTATCGCAGCATTCAACTACTAGTAAAACCAATATCAAGGACGCAGAAACAACTAAAGAACAGCCAAAACGAAAAAGTAATAAAATTAGTTATCATTTATTGCGGGAACTAGAAGAATTACCGGTACGGCTAGAAGCCTTAGAAGCTGAAATTGCCATATTGCAATCTCAAGTTAGTGCCCCTGAATTTTTTAATCAGCCTCATGCTGTTACTGAATCAGTATTAAAAACGTTAGCCGAGAAAGAAGCAGAAATGGAAATGACATTTGAGCGTTGGCAAGAATTAGAATCATTCAAGGATAGCCAATAATTTTGCATTATGCCTGTATAGAGGAGAGAAAAGTTGTGCTCTCATAATCATCTTAATGACAGTTGTCATAATAAGATACTCTGCCCACAATGCGATCTATTGGTGGCATTACCGGTTTTAGAACAAGGTACTAAAGCCAGTTGTCCACGTTGTCATACGGTTTTATCTGCCAAGTGGAAGTATCCCGCTAATCAACCAACAGCAATTGCGATTAGTGCATTAGTAATGTTAGTTATTGCTGGTTTATTTCCTTACGTTAAAATGAGTGTCATGGGTATTGAAAGTCAGATTTCACTGTTGAATATTGCCCATGCCATGTTTGACGTAAATTATGCTAGTCTTGGCTGGTTTTTTATCCTTTTTGTTATTGCGGTACCGGCTTTTTGCATGGTTGCCATTATTTTATTATGTCAAAAAGTTAATCTGCCGCTTTGGTTAAAAATAAATCTTGCCAGGACGTTATTTCAGATGAAAACCTGGTGCATGGTAGAAATTTTTCTAGCCGGTGTGTTGGTTAGCTTTGTTAAACTAATGGCCTATGGTGATATTAGCTTGGGTATCAGTTTTGTTCCTTACTGTTTTTTTTGTTTGTTGCAAGTTAGGGCATTTCAATGTTTAGATCGTTATTGGTTATGGCAGCAGATAGGAGAAGTGCCAAAGCTTGAAATCTCGCTGCAAGAAGGTAAAAGTGGTATTAGTCAAGGCGTCAGATCCTGTCATATCTGTATGGCCATTTTACCAGCCGAACGCAAATACTGTCCTCGTTGCCATGCTAAGGGTTATGTGAGGCGCCCTAATAGTTTACAAAATACGGTGGCGTTATTAATCTCTTCTTTAATTCTCTATGTTCCCGCAAACGTTTTACCTGTTATGGTCACCAATACATTAGGCAGTAGACTAGACTCTACTATTATGTCTGGTGTTATTTTATTATGGGGTGATGGTTCTTATCCGGTCGCCATTATTATTTTCATTGCTAGCATTATGGTACCAAGCTTAAAAATACTAGCTATAGGCTGGTTATGTCTTGATGCTAAGGGTTATGGCAATCGGGATCCGGCGAGGATGCACTTTATTTATGAACTTGTTGAATGGGTTGGACGTTGGTCAATGATTGATGTTTTTGTGATTGCTGTATTGTCGTCACTGGTGCAAATGGGTCGGTTAATGAGCGTTTCACCAGCAGTTGGGGCGATTTTGTTTGCTGCTGTTGTAATTTTAACTATGTTTGCAGCCATGACTTTTGATCCGCGTTTAACTTGGGATCGTTGTAATGTTGTATCGCAAAGTAGAATTCGGTTAGAAAAGGGGTTGCAAGGTGGCTAATAAAGATAACACTGATGTGCAAGCAAAGATCAGTAAACTAAAAAGCTGGTCACCGATTTGGATCATTCCCATTATCACCATATTTATTGGTGCCTGGATCTTAATTTATCATTTTAGTCATTTAGGCCCTCAAGTCACATTGATTACTTACAATGCAGAAGGCGTAGAAGCAGGAAAAACCAAACTTAAAAGTCGTAGTGTGGATATAGGGTTGGTGGAGAATGTTTCCCTTGATAAGAACTTTAAGCGTGTAATTATTAAAGCACGCTTAAATGACGGCATGAGGGATCTGTTAAAGAAAGATACCGCATTTTGGATTGTTAAACCCGCTATTGGCAAGGAGGGAATAACCGGATTAGGCACGCTATTTTCTGGTGTTTTTATTGAAGTACAACCTGGCAATAGTGAAGAGCATGCTGATAAATTTGACTTATTGGGTTCGCCGCCATTAGCTTCACCTGATGCTAAAGGTATTCGAGTGATTTTAACCAGCGATCAGGCTGGTAGGCTGAATATGGGTGCACCAGTACTGTTTCATGGTTATCGTGTTGGTTCGGTAGAAGCTAGTTCGTTTGATATTAAAAGCCGCAATATGCATTATCAGCTTTTTATTAATGCGCCTTACGATGGACTGGTAACGGAAAATGTTCGCTTTTGGCGAGATAGCGGTATTGCTTTGGATTTGTCAGCGCAAGGTGTTCGTTTGGAGATGGGCTCTTTAACCACACTATTTAGTGGTGGGGTTAGTTTTGATGTTGTGGAAGGCTGGCAACCAGGTAAGCGAGTAGAAGATAAAAGCCTATTCAGACTTTATGAAGATCAAAAAAGTATTCAGAATTCTTTATATACTGTGCATAAAGATTTTGTCCTATTTTTCACTGATTCAGTTCGTGGATTACAACCTGGAGCGCCGGTTGAATTTAGAGGAATTCGCTTAGGAACAGTGATGGAGGTGCCCTTTGATTCTGAAAAATTGCGGCAAAAATTGGATAATGAATTTCGTATTCCAGTTTTAATTCATATTGAGCCAGGTCGTGTCAGTAGCGATATTGATCTAGAAAAAGAGTTTGCGGTGGCTTTAAGACAAGGATTAAGAGCAGCTTTAAAATCAGCTAACCTAATCACCGGAGCACTATATATCGATTTGGATTTCTATCCCGATAAAGGCCAATGGAAAGGACCATTAAAAGTGGCTGATTACGATATTATCCCAACGGTTAGTGCAGGATTATCACAGATCCAGCAAAAAGTGGTTGAGGCATTGGATAAAATCAATCGTATGCCGATTGAGCCTATGATAAGTCAAGCGACTAATACGCTAGCAGAAAGTCAGAAAACTATTCGAGAAGCACAACGTACCTTATCTGAATTGAATAAACTGATGACTAGCAAAGATTTTCAAAATATTCCTGCTGATCTGCAACAGACGTTGCTTGAATTGAATCGAGTTATGCAAGGTATGCAACCAGGTTCTCCAGCTTATAATAGAATGATCGGTAATATGCAGCGTCTTGATCAGGTGTTAAGAGATATTCAACCCGTGATTAAGACATTAAATAATAAGAGTAATGCGCTTATTTTTGAAGCAAAACCGATGAAGGATCCAGAACCGAAGAAGGTGACTAAATAATGAGATATTTGGCATGGATTGTTTGTTTTTTACTTGTCGGTTGTAGTACTGGTATTGAAAAATCTTATTATCAATTACCAACGACGCCGAGCTTAAAGACTAAAAAAAGTGATTTGCTAACGCAAAAACAGTTATGGGTACAGACAGTGCAACTGTCTGGAATATTGGCGGCTAATGGTATTACTTATCAAACTAGCGATGTTAATTATGTTAATGCAGCCAATCATCTCTGGGCAAGCCCGTTGGAACAACAGTTGATGCAAAATTTAGTCAATGAGTTATCGATAACGTTGCCTAATCGATTGGTATCGGCTCAACCATTAGAAAATAGACCTGATAGTCTTAATGTCATCTTGACTGCTTTTCATGGCCGCTATGACGGTAAGGTGATTATCCAAGGAGACTGGATTTATAAAAGTGATAAAGGCATTATCAAGCGAGATTTTAATCTGCAACTTGATCAAGATGAAAATGGTTATCCGGCGTTAGTCAGAACATTAGCAAGAGGTTGGACGCAGGTTGGGCAATCTATTGCCAACCAATTACCAAAATCTTGACAGTAAAATATAATATATTTACCCCTTCAACTAGATAACAGAAGGGGTTTTGACGAAAAAGCTTTGGCTTTAAAAGCTGCTAGTATCTTGAAATAAACCGACTTTCAAATCTTTTGCTGTGTAAATACACTTATCATCAACCAAGACTTCACCATCAGCCACACCCATAATTAACTTTCGATTAATAACACGTTTTAAATGGATACGGTAAGTTACTTTTTTAGCAGTTGGTAAAACTTGCCCAGTAAATTTGACCTCACCTACACCCAGTGCTCGCCCTTTACCTTTACCACCCAGCCATCCTAGGTAGAAACCGACCAGTTGCCACATTGCATCCAAACCTAAGCAGCCTGGCATAACGGGATCATTGGTAAAGTGACAGCTAAAAAACCATAAATCAGGTTTAATATCAAATTCGGCTTCAATAAAACCTTTATCAAACTTGCCGCCGGTTTCGGTCATTTTTATGATGCGATCCATCATTAGCATATTACCGGAAGGTAATGGCGGTCCATTTTCGCCAAAAAGTTCGCCTCTACCGGAAGCATCTAAATCTTCTTTACTATAGGAGCTGTGTTTATCAACCATAATACTAAATAGCCTTATTATAAATAATAAGGCTAAAGAATAGCGTACGCTTGTAAGCTGAACAAGTCCGATCAGCTATTTTTTATTTAATTTAGCCACTTTAGAAGGCCCATAAACTTGGGTCTTTCTTGATTATTAGCTTGAGTAATTCGTTCTTGTATTAAAGCTAACAGATGTAAATTATTTGTATCATACTGTTGCTTATTATAAGCATGCTTTGTCAAAATTGAAATTGCTTCAGAAACGTGTTCAACTGGCCAGATATGAAATACGCCAGATTTGACTGCTTCAATTAGATCGGCTTTTAAACATAAATGGCGAATATTAGCCATAGGAATGATAACACCTTGCTGGCCGGTTAATTCGCGCTGGAAACAGACATCAAAAAAGCTTTCAATTTTTTGGTTAATACCACCAATAGGCTGTACATAGCCGAATTGATCTACAGCACCTGTAACAGCAATTTGCTGATCGATAGGCTGAAGAGAAAGTGCACTAATTAATGCACAAAGCTCAGCTAATGATGCGCTATCACCATCTACTTCATGGTAAGACTGCTCAAATACAATTGAGGCAGAAAAGGGTTGAGGCTGTTCAAGTTTTAATTCGTAATTGAGATAAGCTTGCATAATCATCATGCCTTTAGCGTGAATATTACCACCTAGCTCAGCTTTACGTTCTACATCGGTAAACTCACCATCGCCAAAGTGTGCAACACAAGTAATTCGTGCTGGTTCACCGATAAGCTCTGGATGTCCTGGATACTGCATAACAGATAATCCATTGACTTGGCCAACCATTTCACCTTCAGTTTTGATAAAAACTTGCCTTTGCAGAATATCATCTAGATTAAGTTTTGCGCGGTAACCGTGTTGCCACTCGCGTTGTTGCATTGCTGTTTGAAATGATTTTGCTGTTAGTTGATTATCATGTTGAAATTGATTTGCTTCAGTTAAACAACGAATGAGCCAGACTCTATCTAGCGGTAGGGTTGATTTGTCTTCAGTATATCGAATTGCTTGAGTAATAAAGATTGGCCACGCATCAGTAGTTAAAGCAGGGAATTGGTGATCAGCAAGAATTTGTTTAATAAATTGCATCCATAGCGATAATTGACCACTATGTTCAAAATCCAATTCAAATTCATATTCGCCATAGGTAGCTTGCGAAAAAAGTTCAGGCTCTTTTACTTCAAGTTGCTCAAGACTAAAATCATCGCCAACCAAAATAAGTTTAATATCAAGTGGCATTGAATCAATTGGATAGGGTAAAAATTGATTATCATTGGCTGGAAGCCACTCAAATCTTTTTTGCATTACCATCTGTTTTAAACGCTGCCACATCAATGGCTGCGTTAATAATGTACTAACAGAAAGTAATAATACTCCACCATTGATTTTATGTAATAGTCCAGGCTCTAGGTGAACACTATTTTGATGTTGATGGACGCTACCAAATAATTGAGGCATTTCTATCCAATTACAGAAATAGACTGAGTGGCAAGGCGTGAATGCTCCTTTAGTATCTGCTTGCCAATGAAATCTTCCATTTGATTGTTGATAATCGCCAGTGATAGTCACTGAGGATGGATTAATATTTTTAATGCATTTTGCTAATTCAGATAAGTAGCTATGGCATTCTACTGCTCTAATGACAGCAAAGGGGGAATAGGCTGATGTTGATAAAAACCTTTTAAGACTATTATACAATCTGGGTTGAATGCTGGCCAAAGTGGCATTATCTAGTTTATCTGCAGAAGCAAAAAGATTAAGATAAGGTTCATAATCAGGTGTTAAATTCTGCCATATTAATTCGTTACTAATCACGCTATTTTTCAACTTATAATTTAAATAAAAAGTTTATAAATTATCCTCAATATCCTGATTATATAGCGTCAAGATAGAAGATATTTTAGAAACACGCTATTGTTTGTAGTTAGAGAAACAGGGTACATCTTACTATGAAAACAAGATATCTGTTTCCAGCATTATAAAATTTTTACGATGAATGATTATATTAACGTTTGTTTAAATTTATGCCACTATTAATTTTGTATATTTTAAATATAATTTTATTTTCAAGTAGTAAGCTAATGACTTACGCTCTGAAACCACTAATACAGTAGATATAATGTATCATTTCAATTCAGAACACAGTGGAAATAACAAACTATCAATGAGAATAATTATATTCTATCGCATTAATTATGATTTTTTGTTAATTGACTTGCATAAATAGGAAAAATTATATTTTTTGCTAACATTTCAATATAAGTGTGATTTCTTACTAAGATTTTACTAAATTGGTTAAATAAACCAAACGTTTTTATTTCTAAAAGTGGTTATAATTACATAAGTTACGTTGTCACAGAGATGATTATGAAATATCAACAGCTTGAAAATCTTGAATGTGGTTGGAAATGGGATTACCTGGTTAAAAAGTATCGGGATGGTGAAAATATCACTAAGTATATTGAAAAAAGCGCCGCTCAGGATGCGATTGAACAACTGTTGAAATTAGAAAACACTCCAACAAAAGTGATAAACTGGATAAAAAATCATATGTCGCCAGATTTATCTAATCGAATGAAGCAGACGATTAGAGCTCGTAGAAAGCGACATTTTAATGCCGAGCATCAACACTCTTGCAAAAAATCTATCGATTTAGATTTCCTAGTGTGGCAAAGGCTCTCTATTCTAGCAAGAAAACAAGGCCGTACACTATCTGAAACTATTGTGCATCTTATAGAAGAGGCTGAAAGAAAAGACCAGTATGCTAACCAAATGTCAACATTTAAACAGGATTTACAAAACATACTGGGTGACTAGAGCAAAAGATATAATTTTAAATGCAATTTTTTTAGTCTTCAGGCAAAAAATTTTAAGCAAAAAAATAACCCTAGAAGAAAGGGTTATTTTATTGGAAATAATTAATTTCTTAAAGCGATATTAAGGTTGCGGAGTTACCTCTGTAGAACCTTGGATCTCGATTTCAACGCGGCGATCTGGCGCTAAGCAGTTAATTAATGCAGCGCGAGGTTTTACGTTATTACAAGTACTACCGGTTACTGGATTTTCTTCCCCGCGGCCTTGTGAACTAATTGCATTCGCAGGGATACCTTTAGAAATCAAATAGCTCATAACTTCATGTGCACGTTTTTGAGATAAAGGTTTGTTGTAGGATGGTGAACCAATACGGTCTGTATAGCCAAGAACCATAACACGCCCTTGAGTTGGATCAAGATTAGTCAGTTCACTATACAACTTATCAAGTTCAGCTTTACCTGCTGGTTTCAATGTATGCTTATTGAATTCAAACAAAACATCAGAACGTAAAGTAAAGCGTTTGTTTTCGATTGGAGCTGGTGCTGGTACAATTACAGGAGCAGGCTCTTGATTGAATCGATATGCAACACCAACGCTCAACATTCCGTTATCTGGACGAACAGACAGTGAATCTTTATCGCCAATATGGCTAACCCATTGATAATCTAAACGAGTTGCCCATTCTGGGGTAATAGCATATTCAAGCCCTAGCGCATAAACTGGAGAAACACCAGTGTCATGCTCTTTAAAAGAGGGTTGATTTTCTACGTTTGCTTTTGCGTCAGTACGCCATACCATACCACCAAGACGAGTATAGACATCTAATTCGTCTGTGATTGGATAGCTTAGACGAGCGGTTAGTTGAACACCCATCGATTTCAGACTACCGTTATTTGGTTGACCCGAATATCTCATTCTGCCAAACCAGTCATAACCTAATTCGAAACCGAGATATTGATTATGTTGGTAACCAAGATAGGCACCAGCACCTAGTTGATCGCGCTTAGTTTTACCACTACCAACATTATCACCGTAAGGATGAAAGCCGGTATCTTCAAAGTGTGACCAACCTAATTTAGCACCGGTATACCAGGTATTATCTTTGGGTGCTGCTTGGGCTGCAGTTGCGAAAGCTGCCACTGCTACTGCTACTGCGATAGCTATCTTTTTCATTTTACGCCTCGTTATCATCCAATATAGGCATCAGCTTCTTGAGCTTTTTTATAAGCCGTATGGTTTAAAATGCTTGTTAAGTTATTACGCTCTACTATCTTCGTCTCTACTTTATCTGTCTAAGGAATCATTCAAATAAAAAGTAGAATCAAAGCACTACCTTAACGTTGTAAAGTCTACAACGAACTTCAAAAGTTACAAGTAGAGGAAACATTAATCTCATTAATTTTTTAAAAGGCAATTGGTGAATTATAGATATAGTTTATAACTAGATTGCCATGATTAATCAATTAACCAAATGATTTATATTATGTTTTTTTGTTTTTGTCTATTGTGGTTTATAACTCATCAATCAGATTAGGAATAATCCTAATCTAGACTAGTGATAATAATTAGAATGAATTTTTAGTTGATTAGGATGTCTGCGCTGGCAATTTGTATTTTCAGGCCGCATAACAAAGCCGATGCTGTTTCCTATCTGTGCTGCATGCTCTAAATGCTGTAAACATGATGGTGATAAAGTTGGTAACCATCCTAAGACAATACTGCAGTTGCCGCTAGATAATGCTTTTATCATGGCAACAACACTCATTTCTGGGCTTAGCGAATTTATCTGTATGGTTTTATTCAATGGTAACTCTGAGTTAATCAACCAATTGCGGCTTAATTTTCGCTTAGGATTTAGCCATAATAGCCAACGAGATTCATCGCTAAGTCGGTGTAATAGTGATGTTAGGAGTACTTCAACCATAGGATTATTTTCATTATATACCCATTCATTAACTGCGCCGTTTAAATAAACTGGCACATTTCTATAATTTGGTAATAGTAAATTTTGAACATTATTAGGTTGATTTTTTGTTTTTATTGGATAATTGCATGTGTCGTTATTCATATTGACCTCAGCTTAACACTGTATATGCATACAGTAATCGTATATTCATACAATATCAAGCCAATTTTTACAAAGCGCTTCGCAAAAAATTAACTTTTCCGCTTAATTGAACACTTAATTGTTGCAGTTTGGATAAGATGGCGTATTTTTCTATTTTACCTTTTAAGTAGAATATTTTTATTAACTATTAATGATTTAAGTGGATATAGGATACGATTTATTTATTATAAGTATTAAATATAAACGGTAGTAGCTAAGTTATGTTTTGTAATTGGTAAGATATTTATTTGGCTATATTTAATTGAATATTAAACGATGCTTAAGGTTTTGTTCGTCGCCTTTTGTATATGAGGTTTTGCAATAACATAGAGGTTTTTAAAGTGGGAGAAATAACTTAATAAATTTTCTTGCTATTTTAACTGATTTAAATATGGAGAAGTATAAAAATATTAGATTTGTGAGCGTTCACATGGAGAGTGGCAATTATGCTTTTATTTGATTCTTGTTTTTCTAGTTTGCAAAGGCTAATGGAAAATTATGGCCATATAAAACAGAAACCGCATTTCGGTGGTTATCGTATTCTAGTCAATCATGTCATTATTGGGCAGGTATTGGATGGCAAGTTTTATCTACGAGGTTGTTTATTTGCTGAACTTCAATTTGAAGTATCTGGGTTGCAAAAATTGGTTTATACCAAGAAAGGTGTTCCTCTTATATTAAAATATTTTTTTATCAATGAGATGCTTTGGAATGATAATTTACTTTTATGTTATTACATTGATCTCGCTTATAAAGCAGCAGTAGAAGAATTATCTCAAAAACAGCTTTTACATATTAGGATCAAAGATTTGCCTAATATGAATATGTCGATAGAAAGGGCATTGGGAAAAGTAGGCATTAGCGATGTAGGCTATTTGAAAATGTTAGGTGCTAAAGCTTGCTATTTAAAATTAAGACAGAAGAAAGTGAATTTGAGTATTAAATTACTGTTTGAATTAGCGGGTGCTATCGAAGGTTATCATATTGCGGTACTTCCTGAGTCAATAAAAATTGAATTAATTACTTGGTACAATAGCTTAACGTAAAGAAATACACCAAGAAAATGATTTTATGGTTTTATGTTTAAAAATTTACTAATTAAAACGATTTTAGTCTGGCTCTTGTTGGTTAATAAAAACAATTAGAGAGGTGATTTCTGGCAACAGATTAATTAATAATAATAATTGCTCAACAATAAGTTGTTCTTTGTTATTTTCTCCTAATTGTATTGTTTGGAAGCGTTGAATTAATGGGTTATTTAACTCTTTGACTACTTGATTATTCAATAAGGCAAAGTTCAACGCCGATTCAATATAGGCAATTGTATTATCAAGAATAGATAAAACAGTCTGGTTATTAAGTTGTTCCCGATGTGCCCCCAAGGCTGAAATATAACTCAACATACTGTGATTAAGGCAGAGTAATCTAAAAATTTTTTCTGGGGAAAGAGTGTTAGTTTTCGTTCTGGCAAGCATATCGGATAACACAGAAACCAGTTCTGCGTCATTAATATGGGCGTCGCGACGAGCAATGCGATAATCGACACTGTTATCTCTGCCTTGATGATATTGAAATAAAATAGCGGCAAGATAACGACAATTACTGTGTAATGTTTGTTGCAGTACTTTAGGCAGTTGTCGAAATTTCCAATCAGGCCAAATATAATTTACTGCAATCCAAGCAATGCCACAGCCAATGAATGTATTCGTTACTCGGGGAAGCATAACGTTGAAACCTTCGCCTAATAAGTTAAAACTAAGCAAAACCAGCAAAGTAATAAATAAGGTGGCTTGGGCATATTGACTATTGCGGCAGGTAAAGAAAAGCACGCCACTAATAATAATGAGCAAGAGTTGCCCTTCTATCGAGGGGACAAAATAGAGTAGTGGTAAGCCAATTAGAATAGCGGCAATGGTTCCAATAATACGCAATATTAAGCAATTCTTAGTTGCAAGATAATTTGGTTGGCATACAAATAAGCTGGTTAATAATATCCAATAACCTTGAGGTAGATTAAAGCATTGAACAATAATATAACCCGTACACAATACTACTGACATTCTAATCGCATGTCTAAATAGGGTTGAATTAAGTGTTAAGTTATTAGTAATTGTGAGCCAAAAATCGCCAATGTTAGATAGCGAATTGTCAGAAAGTTGTGTTTCAGTCAATGTTTGACTATATGAGATTTCTATTTGCTCGACATCAATACTATTAAGTTGAGTATCTATCTCTTTGAGATTAACTAATAGGTTATAAAGAGTGTTTATTTGTTTGTTGTTAGGATATTGTTGTGTAAGGTGTTGCAACGAATTTTCTAGCTTAGCAAATGCATCTTTAAATTTTGTATTATGCTGATACCTTGTGTGCGATAAAATGGAGTGAGCAACCAATTGGCATGCTTCAGCTTGCATCGATAGTAATTTCTGGAACCGGAACAGAATATCACTATGGGGAAAATCTTGATTTAGGTTTTGATATTTAATGTGAGATGAACTAGCTCGTTCATGTATATCTTGGACAATAAAATAGTAATGTAAGCTATTGTTAGTCCCTGTTTGGTTTTTATTATTTTTTAAGCGGCTTAGCAAGGTTACTTTCATTTGGTTCAGCGTATTGACCAGCTTGCTATTGGCCATAGCAAGATCAAAGATTGATTGTTGATAATTTTTTTCAACCTCAGGATCAAATAGATTGGCTTTATTAGCCAGGTAGATAGCAAGTTGTTGGTAACATTGGGCTAATTTATTATGTAAGGGCTGAATAGGAAAAAAAATATGGCTGATAATTGTTAATAAATAGTACCAAATGGCACCTATAAGTAACAATATTGGTTGTTGATACCAAATTGTAAAAATAGCCGTTCCAAGCATGGTGTAGATTGCGACCAGAAGTGCACCAAAAGCAATTGTTCCATAGGGTAGTCCCAAAACACCAAGGAATGTGAAGCTGAAAGTCGATATCGCTAATCCAATAAGAAATAACCAGGGATAGGGAAACAGTAACTCAACAGAGATAGAGGCAATCAGAAATGATAATAACGTGATGGCGATATTACGAAGCTTACCAATAAATCGATCATCAAGATCAGTTAATGCAGCGGCAACGACACCCAGTGTTAAAGGGATAGTTATTTTAAGCTGCTCACCTAAAATCCAAGGAATTAATGCTGTTCCTGAGAGCGCAATTAGTATTCGGATATAATAAAGGATATTGCTATTATAAAATATGTGGCGAAAGCCAGAGAACATAGTGAGCACAATAACCCCTAATTTGTCAGCGTACTAATTAATAATATAAAGCATCCATAATAACCTATAAGGTTTAGTAAAGAGAAAAAACTTTTTCTTGCCATGGCCTAACATATTTTAGCTAAGGTAGTGTGTAATGGAATTGAAATCGACACATGTAGGTCAGCGTTTAGCTCAACATCCTTATAATCGAGTTCGCCTATTAAATGCTGGTGTTGAAGTGAGTGGTGAAAACCATCAGTATCTCATTCCTTTTAATCAACTTATTGATATACGTTGTAAGCGAGGTATTGTTTGGGGAGAGCTTGAATTTGAATTACCTGACAACCAGGTGGTTCGTTTACACGGTACTGAATGGAAGGAAACCGAATATTTTTTTCATTATCTTATGGATATTTGGAAAAAATGGAGCCAAGAAATGAGTTTGATTTGTGCAGATATTTTATCTGAACAAGTGCAAGAAATTGAAAAATACTTAATTCAGGATAGTTGGTTTACCCAGGCACAACTTAGTCAGTTGCAAAACCAAATTAATAACAGATTAAATAGCCTTCCTATACCGCTTGTACGTTTAAATGAATTTGTAAACTGTCGCCAAAATTTTGCTGTTTGCCAGCATTGGCTTAATTTGAGCCATCAGTCACTGTATGATATTAATCAATATTGGGTCGCTCGTTTGCTTAAGCAGTACTCTGAATTTTTTCAGCGATTTACCATTACTCCGTTAAACCTATCTCAAGTCAATTGTGTAGTTAACAGCGAAGAAAATATTTTAGTATTGGGCGGGCCAGGTAGTGGTAAAACCTCTGTTTTGATAGCGAAAATGGGTTGGCTTTTACTCAGGCAGCAGGCTATTACTGAACAGATTTTATTACTTGCTTTTGATGATAAAACCGCAAAAAAAATGGATGGACTTGTTCAGACTAATTTAGGACAGCAGGCATTTCACACAAAAACCTTTAATAGCTTGGTACTGCATATTATTCAAACTAGCAGTAATAAAAATATCACGATTAGTGAATTAGAAGTTAACCAACAAAAAAGATATAAGTTGCTGATCAGTGAATGGCAAAGGCAGTGTCATGAAAAAAAATCGCAGGCAAAGGGCTGGCGTGAGTATTTAACGCGAGAATTAGGATGGAATATTGCTAGCGGTGAGTTTTGGCATGACAAACAATTAGCAGAAAGAGTGGTAATTCGTTTAGATAATTGGCTTAATTTACTACGTAGACATGGCGGAAGCCAGAAAACTATAAGTGATTTAGCAACGCCAGCAGAGAGCAAGCAACTGCAAATGGAGCTGCGATTAGTAGCACCTATTGTTAAAATATGGAAATCGACGCTAAAAGCTGAGGGAGCGGTTGATAGCTTAGGGCTTATACATCAAGCAATTAATTTATTACATAAAGGAAAATTTATAAGCCCATGGAAATATATTCTGATTGATGAATTCCAAGATCTATCGCCATTAGAAATGCAGTTACTGCAGTCATTACGCCAACAGAATAGACAAACGCACATGTTTGCTGTTGGTGATGATGGACAAGCAATTTATCGTTTTCCGGCAGCTAAATTAAATTTAATGACTACTTTTGAACATTATTTTGGTAACGGAGTTTACTGTACACTTGATACTAATTACCGTTTTAACGATTACACTGCTAAAATTGCTAATCAATTTATACAAATGGATCCTGAGCAGCAGATTAGACCATTAAGAAGTTTGGTTAAAGCAAATAAAAAATCGATAGTTTTATTACCAGAGGAACAACTGGAAAATTTACTTAATAAAATGAGTGGTTATGTTACAGAAGAAGAGACAATTTTCGTTTTATCGCGTTATTTTTATTTACATCCTGCGGTGATTAAAAAAGCTAATATTCGTTGGCCAAAATTAAACATTAATTTTATGTCTATCCAAGCGGCAAAAGGGAGTCAGGCCGATTATGTTATCATCCTTGGCTTACAGCATGGAATAGATGGTTTTCCGATCTGTCAACCTGAGTCTGCAATAGAAAAAGTATTATTACCAAAGTTTGCTATTTTTCCTGATCGACAAGATAGACGATTATTATATGTTGCATTGACTCGAGCTAAAAAACGAGTTTATTTACTTTATGACAAATTAACCCCGTCTGTTTTTGTTGAGCAATTGAAAAAATTAGGTGTATTACGACAGAAAAGACCATAATTCTTATTTTATTGTCACTTTTTTATTATCTTAACTAAATTTCTGCGAAGAATTTATATTTGTAATTAATAAATTAAAATTATTAGTTAATACGTGTCTCAAGGTATTGTTGATAATTAGGGATCTCAATTTCAGTGTCGTGATCAAAAGCTGGTGAGGTGATAATAAAATCAGCACTTGCTATATTAGTGGCAACAGGAATATTCCATACAGTAGCGAGACGAAGAAGTGCTTTTACGTCAGGATCATGTGGAACTGCATTTAATGGATCCCAAAAGAAGATCAAAATATCGATTTTTTGTTCGGCAATCATCGCACCAAGTTGTTGATCTCCTCCCATTGGCCCGCTGAGCATATTAATAATCTTTAATCCGGTATGCTGGTGGATCAAGTTACCTGTGGTACCAGTAGCAAACAATTTGTGTGTTTTTAGCACCGAAATATGTTTTTGAACCCATGCTAATAGTGATAATTTACGGTGATCATGGGCAACTAGCGCAATATTTTTATTTTTTTTTAATCGGCGAATAACGAATTCCATAAAGCTCCTCACATTGATAGATGTTTGCTAAGATAGCAACTAAATCACTATCTACTATTCATTGAGTTACCTCAACAGATTCGACAAGTGTAGTAGCACTTTGTTGCGATTTATATCATAGTGTAGGTTATTATTTTTAAATTATGGAGTTGGCATAAATGCTTGAGAAAAAACTGGTAGATATTTTAACAAACATAAAATTTATAGCATTAGTTGGCGCCAGTGATAATGTCGAACGTCCAAGTTATAAAGTTATGCAATATCTTATAAATCAAGGATATAATGTGACTCCTGTTAGTCCAAAACTAGCTGGAAAAAAATTACTTGGACAAAAAGTTTATGCTCAATTAGCTGATATTCCATATCCGATTGATATGGTTGATGTTTTTAGAAATTCAGCGGCAGCATTAGAAGTTAGCCAACAGGCAATCGCTATTAATGCAAAGGTACTTTGGCTACAATTAGGTGTTATTAATGAAGAAGCTAAAAAAATAGCTGAGCGAGCTGGATTAGCAGTTGTGATGAACGCATGCCCCAAAATAGAAATACCTCGCTTAGGTTTAGAGAAATAGATCAAGGAAGATGATAGACTAATCATCTCCATTGATTTGCTTTAATTAGTTAATTACGTAATTGTGGTGCTCTCAGTTGAGTTTTAATCGATTCCGACAACTCATCTAAAGACGACTGTTCTGGGTGTTCATCAGAGGTTTCATAAGTAATCTGAGCTTCAGCCAGATATGTGTGAATAGGTTCACCATTATCATCTTCCATAACGACATGGTACCAGGGAGCAGAGCGTAGAGCTGCATTAGCTGCAATATCGTCATCCTGTGGTTTATCCAGCGAGTATTCGGCGTCAACGTCGACTATTACTCCAAGATAACCTAGGAGTTTGTGCCTTACTTGTTGCCCAATACTAAATTTACTGGTAGTCATCATAGCTACCTCCTAGAAGCCTTACATATTCTATAGGTAATGATATGTGGGTAATAATATAAATTTCAAGCAGGTCACTCTGTTACGCTAGTTTCTTAAAAGCTCTAATCCATATAGATTAAAAACTCTATACTATGAGAGTATCTGTTGTTTACACAAAAAACAATATGTTGAAGTTATTATTTATTATAAGAGAGCACTAAAATGCGAAAGATAGGTAGAAATTACTATATATATGGGCGAGTTCAAGGTGTAGGATTTCGCTATCATACGTTACATTGGGGGAAAAAACATGGATTATATGGTTATGTTTATAATCGCTATGATGGTAGTGTCAACATTAAAGCTTTCGGTACATTAGAGCAAATTCAACAATTAGAGGATTGGTTAAAAGCGGGTGGGCCAGTAGGTGCTAAAATTGAATATTATAAAAGTGAAGAGTGTCATGTTGAAAAAGAGGTAGTCGATTTTCATATTCGACACTCATTGTAATAGTTAAATACATTTTACCGGCTTAGGTAAACCGGCAAGTTTTGTAGCTTGCTTTGCTGGTCCTTTTGGAAAAAGGCCATAAAGATAACGGCTATTGCCAATATCCTCACCATATTTTTTAGCAATTGCCTTTACTAACATACGAATAGACGGTGAAGTATTGAATTCGAAATAAAATTCGCGAATGAAGCGAATAATTTCCCAATGTTGTTCTGTTAATATAATATTCTCTTGTTTAGCTAATAGATATACCATGGATTCACACCATTCATGGCTATTTTTAAGGTAACCATCAGCATCAGTTTTAATTTCACGACCTTCAAATATAAACATATGATATTTCTAAGCTTAAAAAAATGTATAGCTAATTTAGCAAAATTGAGCTTTTTTACCCAAGTATATTCGTAAAATGCCGATAAATTAAGCAAATAATCACTTTATAGCATAAATATAAAGCGATTAAATTATATAAGGCTTTACAACTACTCAAGCTGTGTTTATAGTTTTGAACATTGCGGAGGGGTGGCCGAGCGGCTGAAGGCAGCGGTCTTGAAAACCGCCGATGGGAAACCATCCGAGAGTTCGAATCTCTCCTCCTCCGCCATTTCTGCTTTTAGCAACCTCTGCTGATCACGGATAGAGCTACAGTAATTCAGTGAGTTTTATTGCATACTATTACTACTACTATTTTTAACCAATTGGTTGAAGTTCCCTAAACTCAAAAATAGCGCAATGAATGAAATTTAAATAATCAATTACTATTAAAACTAGTTGATTTATAATATTTTTTATTCCGTCTACCTATGGCTCCATTTTTCTTCTTCCAAATATATTCCATAATGGATATAAAGAAGTTGTTTGTATTTTGTAGAGTTAGATTTTTCTTTTACTTTATTGTCATTAATATATTGATCTCTTATTAATATTTAAGAAGAGGTAAATAATTTTACTATTATAATCTAGAGCAAATATTTATTTTTTGACCATTTTCAGTTGTTGAACCTAGTGGTTCTCCATTTCCAAACTGAGTGTCGCATGCCATTTCGGTCGCTATTTTTTCATCTGAAGAATTATCTTTATCAGCATCTGATAAATTATTTTTATCAGCAAAAGCCAGCAAGCTGATAGCTAAAACAGATGTAATAGTAAATATTTTAACGAGTTGTTTCATAATTTGTTCTCTTTAAATGGTTAAAACTATATTCGATAATAATTTTATTTTCAGCAATATTGTGTTGTGTTATTTTGGCGCCATTTTTTGCTGGATGGTTATTTTTTAGCAAAAGCTGGCTGTTGCTACCGTTTAGGCAGCAACAGATATAGAGGCTTCTATTGATAATTATCTTAAGAATCACAAAGAGAAATATCGTGTTGTGCATTATGACAAAGGGTTATAGTATCAGTAAATTGCGGATAAAAAGAGGGATCTGGGCTACTAAGATCCGCATGTTCCTGTTGTTCGCCATGACCTTCAGAATGACCATGTTCACCATGTGTACCAGTATGCTCACTATGACTGGCATGACCACTATGACCACCACCATGGCCGACGTGACTACCATGATAATTTTGAACATAATTATCAACTTTTGCTGAACTATTAAAAGTAGCAAAAGAGAACAATACAGTAATAAATAAAACTTTAGATAATGTTTTCATAATTTACCTTATGCTAAATTGTTTGTTTATCTATTTTTGTATGAATAAATTATCAGTAACAAAAGATAGTCAAAAATTATTTATTTGTAAAATAATATTTACTTTATGTTAAATAAATGAAAATTAATGTTTGTGATATTTGCATTTTATTGTGTTGTACTTGTTGATAATGCAAGACAGAGTTAAATGTTCTTATATTTTTAATTACCCACTTAAAGTCATCATTTTATAAATTTTACTATTAACAATGAGTTCTTTATATCGCCATTTGTTATTACCACAGAGATATAACGTGAAAGTCAAAATAAATAATTGCAGATATTATTAATGTCTTAATTGATAGCTTATCACAGTAAATATAAAAGCCAGCATACTGCTACTTTGTGCTGCGAAAAATGTTAGCAGGCATATTTTGTCTATAATAATAATTAACTGCTTGAAGTATAAGATAGGTAAAATGATAAAGAAAAAACAGGTATGGTTTTTTTGCATTGCTTTAATCGGTCATCTGTTTCTTTTTATTTCCTCTGCACTTTCCAATGAAAACAAAGATATAAAGTCACGACAATTTATTTTCAATTTGGCTTATGGAAATGGTTGGGCGAGTGAAGGTGGCGGAATGAATTGGGGAAGCTATCAGGTAAGCTTTAGTGAAAAAATAGCAGATAATTTTTTCGCTTCATTGGTTTATCTCAATGAAGGCCATCCAAATAATAATCATCGCGACGGTTTTGCCGTTATAGGCACTGGCGTAGTTGATTTCAATCAACGAATACAGTTAGATTTTTCAGTTGGTCCCTATTTTAGTATGAATACAACTCGCCGTAATAAACAAGAATATAATGATAAACGAGTTGGCATTTATGGTTCAGTCGCGTTTATTTATTACCTTATTCCAGATGGATTCTTTCTTAAAGCCCAATATAATCATGTGCAAATGCTTAATTCTTTTACAACAGATTCAGTCATGGTTGGTTTTGGTGCAAACTTTCAAAATGAGCTACCATCTTGGTTTGATACTAAAGATATGCAGATAAGTTATTGGTTAGGGACTTCGCAAACTAATCGGGCAAATTTACCATTAAAAATGGGTCACCAACTAGAGTTTAAGCATTTAATCAATGATGCTGCTGCTTATTCAGTGAGTTACCTTTATGAAGGGGATAATGGTCTAGTTAATAGGCAAGGGGTTGTTGGCCAGATTTGGTATGTCATGCCGATATTAACCCATTGGGATATTAGTGCGGGTATTGGTCCTTATTATAACGATGATAGGCATGAAATAAAGAACAAAAAAGATTTTGCCGGCGTCATTAGCTTAGAGATAAATTATCAATTAGTTAGTCATTTAAGTACTAATCTTCGCTTTAATCGTGTTGTTTCGTTTAATGATAAAGATCAAGATATGTTTATGGCAGGAATTGCTTGGAACTTTTAACATTTTAAGTTAGTTATTTTTGCTGTGAATTGCTCATAAACTTATTAGCGAGTAAATATCTTTAAGAGTTGTTTAATTAATTTTTCAAGCCTATATCATTAAATATATTTTATATATCACTTATTTTTATCAATTTAGTTTATTTATTACCATAAAAAACCGTCAAAAAAAGCATAAATAGAGGGTGTATGCTTAAAGAAAAATTTTATGTTTTTATATTAATGATATTATTTCCTACTATTGGATTAGCAGCGAGTTGCACTATGTCAAATAAAGAAGGCTTTCACCTATATGGAAATAATTTATGTCTATCAACGTTAAACTATATTGATAGTATGGCATCAGAGCGACAATTAAATATTAACAGTTTTCGCATATTGGATAATAAAACAGTTATCTTTGCTGCTAACTCTAAGGCAGGTTCATTTTTAATGTTGGCAACGCCGAGTGAGGTCGTGAAAATTTTAGGTGAAATGCCAAATAGGGATATCAAAAAAAATATTGAAAGTATCAGACAAGTCGATGTTTTTTTTATAAAAAAAGATGTTTATTTCTTATCCAGTGCATGGGCTACCTCGGGAGCAATACATAAAATAACATGGAATAAGATAATCAATATGTTTAATAATATTCCTATAACTATTGATGATATAAAATTTATCACAAACGGTAATTCTTTTTATATTATTCAAAGTGGTAAATATCAAGGTTATATAATTGCTAATAAACATAAATATAGAGCTGGTGGTGGTTCTTATGATATCTACGTTCTGGTTTCTCCTTCAGGTAAAGAAATAAAAGAAATTGGACTGGAAAAACAAAGCGTCAATGATTTTCTGTCTTTATCAGGTACTAGCGAAACATTATAGTAAAAGAACTAGTTAACATTGATATATTAAAATTATTATTTATAAGCCCGCTAAACCAGTCTGAAGAAGGCTGTTACCTAATAATAAAATAACGCATAATCGCAAAAATTTCTGTAAAGCTACCAACCACCCAAACCCATTGAATTTTGCGATGTTAATCGCTATTCGCTATTAAAATGATGGTTACTAATAATACTACCACTGTCGTTATTTTTACCATCAAATATAACATTTTTTAACAATATATTATTGCTATCTCATTAATCAATATACAGTCAAAATAGTAGTAATGAGTTAATCACTGTATTTAACATAAAGATATTAATAACGGTATTACACCTGGGTTTGATTATTTCTTAAAAGATTTATTGTGGTTATCATCTATATTGACTAGAACAAAGATAGTAACAACGATCCTAAGCACTGAGGTTAGCTAAAGGCATAGATCGGTGATAGTTTTAGGATCATTTAGTTATTTCTGTGTAGGATTTATTATCGCTATTGCATTATTAGTTAAAAGGAGGATAGCAATAATGACGGTAGTTACTGAGGTTTGTGCCAACCAATATATTGGCGATTGCGCTACAACTGAATTTGATTATAAATTTAAAATATTTAGTGAGCATCATTTAGTTGTCATTATGACTGATGGCAATGGTGATCATGCACAAAGATTGACATTAAATAAGGATTATACAGTAATCGGTGTTAATTGTGACGAAGGAGGCAAAATCATTTTGTCATCCCCTTTATTTAATGGAAATCATTTATTGATAGAGAGACGTTTACCAGCAAAACAAGAGATAGCATTTGAAAAATGCAAACAATTTCATGCCAAACAACATGAAAATGCATTTGATTATCTCACGATGTTAGTTCAACAAGTGTTAGAAAATGCGTCGCTACTGCTGCAGCAACCAAGTAAGCTAGCAAATTATTTTGATGCTAAGAATTATCGTATTTCTAATATTAGTCAACCTAAAAATGATAATGATGCGGTTAACCTTGGCGTAATGCAATCTGCTATAAAAGATATGGATATCAGATCGATACGGGTTAATGACATTGATATACCTGCATTACCTGATGCAAAAAACCGTAAAAATAAGCAGCTTGGTTTTGATCAAAATGGTCAACCGACCTTGTTTGATCTTAATCAATCAGGCATGTCTGATTATATTTTAGTCGATTCATTTGAAAAAGGATTTGAAATAACAAGCCGTTATCATGCATTGCAATATGAGAAAGAAAATAGATATTACCGCTGGGCAGGTGAGTTACCAAAACGGGTTTTTGAAAATTCTACACCCGTATCGTCAGGTGGGATAAAGGCTGGTGCCTGGATACAAACTGTTGTTAACTCATATACAAAAAAGGAAATTGATAATCAATTTGTTAAAGTTAAAGATAGTCGGGCTGTGCAATTTTCTGCCTTAGATTTAGTGAAAACAGATCATTATGCTGGTATGTCAATGAAAAATAATGTCCAGCAGGTATCTTTGTATATTTCTGGTAATAGTGCTTATAACGTAGTGGCTAGAAATAGTAATAACAACATTAAGTATTCAATATCATTTCCTACTTATTCAAGTACATTAGCTGCAACTAATACTTTAGATCATATAACTGCTTATGGTTTTAACGCTATTCATCCTACCAGCGATGCTGTCATCAGATTAGGTGCAGACAAAGCTGACTATGACTTAGTTTGTGCAAGAAATACCCATAAATTTTTTATCCGCAATAATAATACCCATCAAGTTATCTATTTACCAGAAAAGCAAGGAACATTTGCTATTCAAGAGGATAATTATAATAAGCAGCAGATTGATGCTAAATTAGTTGGTATTAAATGGAGCGCTAAAAAAGCGGTAAATGGTTGGATGAAAGAGCCTTACACGGGCATAATTATTCAATGGGGACGTGTTCCTAGAAAAAATAGTTCAAGAAATTTCTTTCCTATTACTTTTCCTAATGCTTTGGCCAGTATGGGGGTCGCTAATTTCAACTCTAATTCAAATCTAACTGAATTGTATACGCCTAATATATTAGATGCCAATAATAGTGGCTTTACCATGCGCCAAACCAAGGTAACTAATGGCAGTAATGCTTCTCCACTAGTTGATATGAGATGGATTGCAATAGGATGGTAACAATGAAAGAAGATAATGTTTATTACTTTAGTGCAACAAAATTATGTTGGTTATCTGAATCTTTGAAAGATAGTTACATTAGTGCCGGGACTTGGGATGATGAAGCGACTAAAATTCCTTTTAATATATATAAAGAGTATGCACTTTGTGCGCCGCCTGATGGAAAAATGTTAGGTGCAGATCAAAATGGCGCACCTATTTGGATTGATATTCCACCTAAATCTAAATATGAATTAATTAAAGATGCAGAAAATACAAAAATTGAATTAATGCAAAATGCAGCGGGGATCATAGCTCCCTTACAGGATGCCATTGATTTGAATATAGCAACTGATGAAGAATATAAAAAATTGATGGAGTGGAAAACCTATCGCGTGCTATTAAGTCGTATAGATATATCAATTGCGCCTAAAATCAAATGGCCAAAGTTGCCTAAATAAAAAAGTTATTTTATTTGTTATTAGAATAATTTTTCAATCATTAATTTATGAAATACTATTTTTAATTATAATGCAAGTTAGTTATTTGAAATAGTAAAGTTAATATAGTAAGAATATAAATTACCTTTGATCTAACAGCTGTTTTGTAATAATTTGACATCTGTTAGATCAGATTAAAAATAGTCTATTTTAGCCAATAAAAAACAGAAGATTACTGTGATTTATTTTACAATGCTTTTTTAACAATCTTTTATTTTTCTCCACGGGAATTCGCCACTATCTGGCTCTGGGAAGCCTGGTTCAGTGCCTTTACTCCACCATTTTGCTTCCCAAACAGCTTTATTCCATTTGACTTGAGCTCCGATCTGGTAAGCTGCCTCTTTTAGCCACGGTGTGGCTGTATAACATAAATCAGCATCACAATTTTTTATTTTTTCCCAAGGTAATTCACCGCTGCCTGGTTCAGGATATCCTGGTTCAGTGCCTTTGATCCACCATTTTGCTTGCCAAATAGCATTATTCCATTTTACTCGCATACCATTTTGATAGGCAGCATCTTTGATCCATTCTGCGGTATTTAGACAGATATCATTTTGTTGATTCATATAAATTGCTCCATTATTTTGTAAAAAAATTAAGTACTTTCACTCTATGTATATACAAAATGAATGATATTCGTTTATTTGTTATCTAACGAATTAATTTTTATTAAAAAAAGTTATGTTATAACTAATATTATTCTTTGTAATTTAACATATAAATTAAAAAATTATATTTTATTTTTACGTAGTTACTAAAAATTAACAATATAATGAGATTATATTTTTAATAAATTTATTTTTTTTATATCAATTTTTATGTTTTTTTATTTAATTAACGTTCGTAACTTTATTTCTTTTATATCAGGTAATGTAATGTTAATTGTGAATAGCATTTCTGAGAGAGAAATTATTAAATTAAAGTTTATGAAATAATGATAAAAGTATTTAAAAAAATTGATAATAAACAAAATTACTTTAATAAAATAATAATCAGCGGGGTTAGCATTGTTTTCAGCAATGACAGAAAATTGGTTTATACTTTTTATTTATATTGTATTTGCTAATTTTATTGTATTTAGTTTTAAACTAGATTTGCAAATAGATAATTAGAATGGTTTTTATCATAGGGGAGTTGGTGCTTATGTCGGAACATAAAAAATTTCGCTTTTATCAGCCGCTTAAAGGCCATAATCATACATTTGGTGATGAATGGTTTGCTCTTAAGGCAGAAGCATTTGCGCGCTTTTTTGGCACCCCTGGTTTTTTAATTGGGCAAACTGTTGTTGTGGCTGTATGGATCTATCTTAATATAACAGGGATCACTAAATTTGATCCCTATCCGTTTATTTTACTGAATTTAACTTTTAGTCTGCAAGCAGCCTATGCGGCGCCGTTAATATTACTTGCACAAACTCGGCAATCTGAACGTGATCAAGCACATGCGATAGCTGATGCTCAACATAGAGAAGATTTAGCTGAAGCAACGGCGCAAAGGCAAGCTATTGCCGAATATAACGCTGAGCAATTATTTGTATTACTTCAACAAAATACAGAGTTAACCAAATTAACGAAAGAAATGGCCGAGCGCATTGAAAGCTTAACCATTCAACTAGAAAGCCGTACTCGCAAATAAAAATTATTTGGCAAAATGGCAAACAATAAATTTATTTACTAACTGGCTCTTTGTTTAAAGTAAATAGCGCTTATTGCATTAAGTATATCTAGGTCCTTTATGTAAAGCATAAAGTGAAGAGAGAATTGGTGTAGAGTAATAGAAAAGACGACGTTTTAGCCACCGAGTATCTTCTCTTTCTTTGGTGCTAATTCGTCCTAATCGCCAAGGTTCTGGTTGGCAAGCTTTATTCATACGACGTTCAGTCGTATAGAGATAATTAAATCCCAGCTCTTTGGCAATTTTTGCGTAGTCTCGATTATAAAATCCTTGTGGCCAACATAAATGCTGACTGCAATAACCAAGTTGTTGGATAAGCATATTACGGCATTGTTCAATATCTGCAATTAATGCTGCATGGCGTCTTTCAATATTAGTTTCCAATTGATCCCAACGTAAATGTGAATGAGTGTGGTTATGGAATTCGATTAATCCACTAGCTTGCATGCGCTCAACTTCTGACCATCGCAGCATAACATCATCGGCTTGACCGTTACGTATCTTTGCTTCACATTCACGGTGTGAATATTTAATATTAGATAGTTTTCTAACCTGACCATTGCCAATATCTTTTGTAATAAGAAAGATACTGGCTTTAAGCTGCAGTTGTTCTAACACAGGAAAAGCGTAAACCCAATTATCTAAATAACCATCATCAAAAGTGATCACGACACTCTTGCGTGGAAAAGCTTTACCCTGATAAAATTGCTCTAATTCTTTTGTCGAAAGGGTTTTCCAGCCGCTATTAGCTAACCATGTCATCTGTTGGGTGAAGGTTTTTGGCGATAAAGTAACTAACCCGGGAGACGGGCTAACATGATGGTACATAAGAATAGGAATAGTTGTTGCATTCATTATATTAATAAAATCATAGATTAATAGGTAATAAACTATTTTTACTCAATTATTAGCATAATGGCAAGTATTTAATATGTTGTGCGAATGTTGATTTTATTAATCAATCAAATAGTTAGAGAAAAAGAGTGAACACCAATTATTTGTGTGATTAGAAGACAAATATAGTTAGTTATTAGCATCATTTGTTAAATTATCTATCAGCAACAGATTTTTTTTCATCTATCAACACCTGACTTTAGTTAGTTATTTATCATTCCTGATTGGTTTTATTGTTTGAATTAATATCCGACACTTTGCCAATTTGTAATAAACGAAATAAGCATGATTCAATTGAAAATTTCTTGGTTACTTGAAGTTGTCCGCGTTGAGCCATCTCTTGATATTTTTTAGGTTGCTGTAGAAAATCATCAATAGCGGCTACCCAATTGTTGATATCAGATGGTGGCAATAACAGTCCATTACTTTTATCTTGGATAATATCAGGTAGCCCACCCACATTACTAGCAAAGACCGGTACAGCAAAGAAAAGTGATTCAACTGCTACCATACCAAATGCTTCTTTAGGAGAAGGAATTACAGTTAAAGATGCGTAGGAATATATGGAGGAAGAAGGAAAAACAATACCGGCGAGAAGTGTTTCAGATTCTAAATCATAGTCGATAATTTCTTTCTGTAATTTAGCCTTACAAGCGCCATCGCCAATAATTAAATAACGAAATAAACGGCCTTGTCGCTTTAATTGGGCGAGTGCGGCTAAAATAATATCATGTCCTTTTTCTTCTCTTAGCATACCAACTTGAATTATGATTGGGGCTGTTCCTTCATTTATCCAAGTTAAAATATCATCAGCGACAGGGGTATGATTTTCCGCAACCATTTTAGAAAAATCAAATCCAGGATGAACAACCTTAACCTTTTGTGGCAAACAACCACTTTGTATTAATGTTTCCCGCATTGGTTCGCTAGGGACAATAACATAATCGAATAAATAATTCATACTGAAGGCTTTTATTTTACCTGACAGATAGGTCTTTTGTCTCAGTACACATGGTCGTTGTTTCTTCGCTAGTGTTTTTACAGCGATGGCAAGATTATTCGCATCATGGCCACTGTGGCAAACGGCTAAAATTGTTTGCTGTTGGCGAAGTAGTTTGCGTAGGCGTATGATTGACGAGGGATGAGCACTATTAGTAAATGAAACATGATGGATTGGAATGTTATTTTTTTTTTGCTTCATGGGCAATTTGACTGTCGATATGGCAAGCTAAAGTTACGTTAGAGCCTCGATGTATTAAGCCTTTCATTTGTAGTAAAGCTTGAGCTTCCTGGCCACCAAAATTCATCGAAGATTCGGTATAGATAATGGATGTATTCATAATATACCATGATAGTTAGCCCGCTTGTTAATTGACTTGCTGTTCGATTAACAAAATAAATGACATAATATTCTAATTTTTATGTTATTTTGCCAAAAACTTTAGCGCTATAAGTTAGTAATCTGCAATAAAACAGTTATGTCTCTAATGTTATAATTTTGTTGTATTGAAGTATTTAATTAAAATGTGTTAACCATGCTTACTTTAACTAATTGTAGTATTTTTTTATAGTAATTTTTCCTCTTATTTTGCAATTTTAATTTTATAGGATCATTTCTACATTTTATGGTCATCTGTTTACGATCATAAAAATAGCAGAGGTAAAAGATTGCGATATGATGATGTTAACACTGTTTTGGGGCATAATGGATGCCTATATTGCTAAATTTTGACAAGTATTATAATTGAATAACAATTATAATATAATTATCATGTAATCAATTGATAGTTGATATAAAATTGTTGAAAAATTTTATGCGATAGCTATACAAAAAATTAAATCATTACTTTTATTATCATAGGATATTTAATACTTAACACCTAATTTAATTACATAAACTCAATAGGTTAATTACAATAACATTTTTTTATTAATGTTAAATAATTATTATGTTGCTTAAAATGTCTATTTTTATTTTATACGGCAAAATGTAAAATAGAGGTTATAGTATTGCTTGATAAGTTTTGGATTGGATACTTTATTTATTTTTTAGTTAAGGGTTAAATAATGAATATTTTTATGAATAAATTTATATTATTGTTATTAAGCGTCGTTTTATTTTTCTTTTCAGCTTTTAGTTTGGCTATCTCATCGAAATTGCTTATTTCACCACAACCTAATGTACTATGTGATAGATATATATGTGTTGATAGTATTGTAGGAGTGTCAGTCAGTTTAACCGAAAAATATTTAGGTAAAAAACAAGCTAATCGCTTATTGTCTCAAGGTTTATTTGATAAAACGGCCTTTACATTTGATAATGGGGTATTTTGCGACATAAAGGATAAAAAATGCTACGTTGATAGATATTTTAATGGGAAAGGGCAACGAAGCAATGTATGTCAGCAGTACACAGAAAAATTATTTGGAAATTAAAAATCGGCAAAAGTAGCTAATAGGTTGTATTTATTTTTTTATAATTAAAAATGGCTTTTTACTATTATGTTAAACGATATTCTAAACTCCAAATTTACTTATTTTTTTGGCATTCTATTGATTAAAAAACACTTACTCTTTTAAAGTAAGTTGTGATATTTTTATGGTTATAGAGTTGTAAAATAGAAGTATTAATATTAAAACGGAAAATATTATCATAGAAATTTTTATTTAAATATAAATATTGCGGAAATTATTGATATAAACGATCGATAATTGTATTACAATAGCTTAAGTCTATCATATATGCAAGTATTGATCGTTTATATCAATTTTTTTTATGTGACTATTTTAGGTATGATTTATTCTATAAATTTTGTTTTGGTTTAATTTATAATGATAACATTAACTAAGATTTATATTTTCTTTTAATATCTATCACTTGGTGTATTAAATTTTACTGAACTTGAGGGCAATGAAAAATGTATTACTAACACGTTTAAACAAAATGCTATCTACATTGTTACTAGTGTTAAATCGTTAGTTTTTGTGAGCTATGATTTTTCTGATTATTGGTATCTTTATGCTTACTATAATTAGAGAAGTTACGGATAGATATTCTATAAAATAATTTTTTATCAAAGTGGTTAAACAATAATTAGTTGCTTTAGTTTTAACCATTATTATTCTTTATGACATGATTGGCGCCAACACTTTAGGGATTGTTAATTTTATTATATTTTAGATATTGATCAAAATGAGCGTTTTTTAGTAAAAAATTAATAATAAATAGTACATAGGTATAAAAAATAATTAGTCATTTATTACTTGCTAAAATAGCAACTTGAGAATTTAATTAGAAAATTTTATCGTAAGATTTGTTGATTTGAGAAGGGTATCTATTATTCATAGAGAATGTAAGTTATTCAACTCAATAAAACCGAGTTAATATTGAGATTTACTAATTAATTTTCATTTAAGTTAGAACTCAATATTTTATCATTTTAATACGTTTATTTGTAATATTTTTTATTGCTTATATTTTGGTCGCTAATTTTTTATCTATAGATAAAGAATTTATATGCCTATAAGTTGGTTGAAATAAACACTATTTTAAAATGCTGATATTTTTACTCTTATTTATTAGAGTAGACAAGTAATTTTATAAAAAACATTATTTTCCTTGTGTGTTTAGAGCCAGTCATTTTGGCGATGCTGGCTTTTTTTTTGTAGTAATGCCAAGTTAAATTCAATAATAGCAAATGCCTATCTTAAATAACAATAATTATTATATGGGATTTTTTTATAATTCCTCGCCTGTGGTTAAATAATCGGTTTAGTTTTTTTCACTAATATATTACCTTAATTAGTATATTATTCTTATTATTGCGACAATATCTATTTGCTAAAGGTATGTGAAATGTTACAGAATGTTAAATAAATATTATGTGGCGCTAATAAATTTCTTATTAATAATATAAGAAAAATCCATTACTAAATATGTAGTGCCAAATACCCTTGTATTTCATGTAATTAATGTATAAATTAACAAATATTCATCAAAACAACAGGTGTCTGTGTTTTTTGTAAATAAAATTTTTTAATTGACTCCATTTAAATAAAATCTTATTAATAAAATGAATTATTATTAACTTTAAAGGAGCGTTAAAAAGATGAAAAAAATATTAACGTTATGCCTTCTTTTTATTTTAACACCCTCAGTAACTTATTCTGTAGAAAAATTTCAAGATTATGAATTAACACAGGTTTTAATTTTAAGTAGGCATAATTTGAGAGCACCTATCATATATGCAGATATATTAAACCGTGCAACGAGTAAACCTTGGCCTATTTGGCATACAAACAATGGAGATCTTACGAATAAAGGCCACCAATTAGAGATTTATATAGGTAGCTACTTTAGGTCTTGGTTTGATAGAATGGGGCTATTGCGTCAAGATGAATGTTCAGATGCAAATAATGTCTATGTTTATGCAAACAACCAACAACGCACTATTGCTTCAGCTCAATCTTTTATTTCCGGCGCTTTTCCTGATTGCATAGTTAAAGCATTTTATCGTGCTGATATGGCTGAAGGAGAGTTCGATCCTATTTTTGCTCCAGTTATCACTGATAATAGTATAGAATTTAAGCGGCAAGCCATAAGCGCTATGAAAGAAAAATTAGCACATTTGGATTTAGCTGAAGCTTATAAACAAGTTTCAACGATTTTGGATTTTAAGAATTCAACGCTATGTAAAAGAGATAAGTTATGCGATCTGGTTAGCTACCCAAATAAGATGATTATTAGTACAGGTAAAGAGCCCTTAGTGTTTGGCCCATTAGGATTAGCGAGCAATGCTGTAGATGTATTTGATCTTCAGTATTACGAAGGATTTGCTAACAAAGACGTTGCGTGGGGAACAATTAATACACCACAGCAATGGAAAACACTTAATAAAATTAAAAATGGCTATCATGCAGTTGCATTTACAACTAAAATAGTTGCTAAAAATATAGCTAAACCTCTATTAAAATATATTGACTTGCATTTTGTTCAACGGCGCAAAATTGAAGGCTCAAAATTGCTTATTATGTTTGGTCATGATTCAAATATCGCGTCAGTAATGTCTGCTCTTGATTTCGCTCCTTATCAATTACCTGAACAATATGAAAAAACGCCAATTGGTGGAAAATTAGTGTTTCAGCGTTGGCATAATAAGAAAACTAATAAAGACTATCTAAAAATTGAATATATTTATCCGTCAGTAAATCAATTGCGTTATGGTACGGCCTTGACATTGAATAACCCTCTAAAACAGGTAACTTTATCACTAAAAAATTGCCCTATTGATGGGAATGGTCTATGTAATTGGAATGACTTTGAAAAGAACATGCAGCATGCATTAGAAGATGAAATTTTGTTAATTAGGTAGGATTGAAGGGTGGCGCGATTAACGCTGCCTTTATTAATGTTCATCAAGAAAGTAAATATTTTGCTCGTTATTTTTTATAAAATGCAATTTTTTATTTTCTTTCTAGCTAACTATAAAGTTTATTATTTGATTATTAGTATTTATCTTAACCTAAGATAATATTGCTTTATTATTACTTTAATAGGTATTTTAACCAGATATCCCTCAACTTTTATTTTTTACTAGCTAATTTTAGCGTTAAGTATAATCCTCAACAATGAATAATTGAATAATCAACTCTTGCTGTGACTGCTGGCAGCATTTGTTTTTAGATTTATTCGCTTAAGAGAATCAGTAAAAGATTGGCATAAAAAAATAATATTATTTGACGCGATAATCTATACGTTAAAAAGAATGAAAAATAATACAGATAACTATTTTATTAACAAAATAGCGGTTATAAATAATTTAATAACATTAAATTATTTTAATGCCATAGAATATTTTATAAAACAGTTGTAAATGTAAATTAATTAGGTCATTTCTTACTTAGTATAATCTTGTGTTAATGTATTTTTTGTTATACAAATAATACCTTGTATGAGTATATAAATAATAATTTATGTAAATATACAAATCATGATCTACGTAAATATATAAATGGTAGTTTGTACAAATGTATAAATAAGGAGCGTTTGACATGAAAAAATTAGTAACTCTCACGATAGCAACATCATTGATTGGCTTCTCTTTGACATCTCAAGCCACTGAAAATTGTCCGGCATTAAATAAAATTGAAAGTAGTAATGGTGTTTTCCGCGCAAATGGAGTAAATGGAGAGTGGCTTGGCGTGCTGCAAGGCATTATTGATGAAAAAACTACGGTACAATCTTTTGAAATGGGGCTTGCAATTAAGGAAAGTCAGTCGGCTCCTATAAAATTTCAGTATTGTACTTATCGTGTTGGTGTTGATAAAACCCTTGATATGCGTTTCACACCAAAGAATGAAAAAGAGTTTACTATCCAAACTGTAGGTAATTTATGGAAAGAAGAAGCTGGACCTTTTGGACTTATTTATAAAGTATGTGAAAAAATCGCGCCAGAGAATTGTAAGTTTACGATTCGTCAATAAAATATCACTTAAAAAATAATTTTTGTTTGGTTCTGTCCCATTAAAGTTGCTTCAATTTGTTCAAAGCAACTAATATCAATTTATAGTAAGCCGCTATTGCTTATTGCTCTTATCTGGTATCTGTTTTAATGCGGCGGAACCTTTATTCTTAATTTAGCCAAGAGCTTCTGTGTTATAAAAAAATCAAGCTAGCTTAAATAGACTAAATATTTTATTAAGCGAATTTTTGTTTTAGCCTAAAACGAAGTAGGATAGATTTTTCGCTTTCATTATATTTATTAATAATTAATTTCTATTAGGTGAAGTATATGAATAATTTCGGTATTGGTTCTAAACATGGTTATACACGATTATTAAGTGACAGTTCTATAAATACAACAGCGAGTGATATTAGCCATACTTCAGCATTACCTGATAAGTTTATTGGGGTAAAAAATAGTGCTGCTAGTAACTATCAGCCAGATGATTATGACTTGGCGCATAATGGGCGTAGTAATAGAGATAATGGCAGGGATGTAGTAAGAATGTCGATAAGTAGACTTTTAAAAGAGGTCAATGATTCTCCTAAAACGCAAATTGTTGATAAAAATTTAGATGATCTAATTGATAAAATGAAGAATAATGAGATTAACTATTATGTTATAAAAAAGGAGGTTAAAACTAGAGGTGATTTAAAAAAACTGCATGATCGCTTAAGGGGGTAAAACTAAGATAGCAGACCATAAAATGGTTTTTTTAAAAGATAAAAAATAATAATTAGCCAATGTTAGTGATTTTTCTTATCTAATAATAAATAGCGAATAAATGAATAAGCGTTTATAAAAAGTGAGTCAATGTTGCTAAAAAATAGCAGCAAAGTCTCTTACGCTAAATTAATTATTTCTTTTGTAAAAAGTTGACTGTTTGTTTATGATGGTCATCGACTCTGCTTGGCAAACAGAGAGCGTAGTTTTTGTAATTTGGCTGGGATTATGGCTAAACAATAACTGTTCTGTTGACCTTCATTCTGCCAGTAATTTTGATGATATTTTTCTGCCGGATACCATTTTTTAAATAGCTCCAGTGTTGTTACTATTGGTGCAGTATGGTTTTTTTGAGCATCGATTACCGCTATTTCGGCAGCCTGCCTTTGTTGCTCAGAGGTGAAAAAAATAGCGGAACGATATTGGCTACCAATATCATTACCTTGTCGGTTTAACTGTGTTGGATCATGGGTAGCGAAATGGATAGCTAGCAATTCATCATAGCTTACTTGTTGTGGATCAAAAGCGATGCGAATAGCTTCTGCATGCCCTGTTTTACCGGAACAAACCTGTTCGTAAGTAGGGTTTTCGACCGTTCCACCGCTATAACCGCTTTCTACCGATTTTACACCAATTACTTCTTTAAATATTGCTTCGGTACACCAAAAACATCCACCACTAATCACTGCATATTCAATTGTCATCGTGATTGCCTTTTAAACTTGTAATAGCGTGAGCATCAATAAATACGATTTATCAAAATGTTGATAGCTGTTTTGTTATGTTAGATGAGCCGCTTGGGGCTCATTTATACTGTAATATAACCTGCTATTGTTGGCCATGCTAATGATTAGCTTATTATTTTGATGATGAAAAATTGGTTAAATTTTGCTTCTTGTTCGATATTAATAGCACTATATTGAGAAGTGAACTTTTGTAACAATATTTTACTAATAGATCCCCTTAATTTTTACTAAGGGGAAGAAATTAATTATTTGGCCTAACTTGTTTGTTGATTAGCGTTCTGCAGCATTTTCCTGATCGGAATAATTAAGATTGCCAACACCGCAGCGCAAATTATTAATGCAATAGCAACCTGGGAAAAGAGGCTTGGCATAGACTGTAATTGTTCTTTATTGATATTTCCGGCCATAATTCCTGCAACCAGATTACCTAACGCACTGGCACAAAACCAAAGACCCATGACTTGTCCGCGCATTTTTTTAGGTGCCAATAGTGTCATTGTTGCTAGTCCAATTGGACTTAAGCATAATTCACCTAAAGTTAATAGTAGCATACTGCTGATCAACCAAACGGGAGAAACACTGATATTATGCGTAATAACTATATTTGCGGCTACCATCATAATGGCAAAGCCAGCGGCAGCAAATAAGATGCCAATAACAAATTTTGTGGTACTTGTCAGATTTATATTGCGCTTAGCCATCGTTGGCCATAGCCAACTGAATAGCGGAGCAAGAATGATGATGAACAGCGCATTAATTGCTTGAAACCATATGGTTGGAATTTCAAAGCCATTAGTAAGATAGCGATCAGTATAATCACGAGCAAAAATGTTAAATGAGGTCGGTTTTTGCTCAAAGGCTGACCAGAAAAATGTCGCTGAAATAAGTAAGATAAGGCAGACTAACAAACGCATCCGTTCATTTTGATTTAAACCCGTCAAGAAAAACATGTAAATAAAATAGAGGCTAACAAAAGTGGCAATGATATAAGCAAAACTTTTGGCCACAAGGGTGGCATTAAATGGCACAATATCTGTTGCAATAAGTATCACGATAGCAGCTAACAATACCATTGCTAATGTGATCCATTTACCGACGTTTTTACGCTTCACTGTTGGTTGCTCCCAACTAGCAGCAATGCCTGTTTCTTTACTATAGCGACGCATTTGTGGGACAGCATAAAATCGGAAGATAAGGAGTGCAATCAGCATACCAATTCCACCCAGGCCAAAGCCGATATGCCAGCCATATTTTTCATAAAGTGGGCCAATAATTAACGGTGCAATAAATGAGCCCATGTTAATTCCCATATAGAACAGTGAAAATCCGCCATCACGCCGAGTATCATCTTTTCTATACAGAGTACCAACCATAACAGTAATACAGGTTTTAAATAAACCAGTTCCCAATACAATGAATAATAATCCGATAAAAAATAGACTATTACCCCAGATGGCAGACAACGCGATAGAAAGATGGCCTAATGCAATAATCAGTGATCCATACCAAACCGCTTTACGTTGTCCCAACCAGTTATCAGCTAACCATCCTCCAGGGAGTGAAGTAATATAAACGCCACCTGCAAAAATACCCACGATAGCTGATGCTTGCTCGATTGTTAATCCCATTCCTCCTTGCAATAAGGTTGCGCTCATAAAGAGGATCAGCAGTGGCCGCACGCCGTAAAATGAAAAACGCTCCCACATCTCAGTTAAGAAGAGAGAACTCAGTGGATAGGGATGACCAAAGAAAGTTTTAGTTTTTGTTACAGTGCGTTGCATCTAAATATTCCCCATCAATAACTCTACCAGTGAAATTATAAAAGTTAAAAAATATTAGTTTTCGGTTATAAATATTATCTTTTTCAGTTCAAATATCGTTGCTAATCTAATATCGTGCAATATTATTTTTCTATCATATTATTAGAAAACTATAATTACTTTTATTTAAACCATTTTTCATCAAAAAGTCGACAAAAATATTATTTTCCCTACCTTCGACGGACTAAAAACAGAAAAAATAGTTACTATTATTTTTTAAATTTAATTATTGTTAAATATAAAAATCATGTAAAACAATAAGATAGTCTGTTATTTTCTGATTGTTATGGTATTGTGGTTAATAAGTTTAACTTGAAGTAAAAAAATTAATAAAGCTATCATTTCATCACATATTTGCGTGATTCTTTAGCATTTAATCGATAGTTTATTTAATAATAGCTAATTAGTGAAAAAGATCGCCTAGTTAAGCTTAGTGACTGGTTTTGACGATACAGTCACTGCCAGTAGTTAATCATGTATATTATCAAGATCACCATAAAGTGATGGCATGCCTGCAGGCCTGGTTTTGAATCGACGATGTAACCACATGTATTGCTCAGGTGCTTGCATAATCTCTTTCTCAATCAGTTTATTCATAAAAGTTGCAGTAGTAATTTCATCCTGTTGTGGGAAATGGGTTATTGCTGGTTGAATGAGTAATTCATAACCTTTAGCGTTAGCTAACCGTTTGGGAGTAAAAGGTATCATGGCTGGATCAGCAAGCTTTGCCAGAATATGGGTGCCTATGGTGGTAGCGGTATGTTTAACTGCAAAAAAAGGCACAAAAACACTTTTTTTGGGGCCATAATCGTGATCTGGCGCATACCATAAAATTTCTCCTTGTTTAAGGTTACGTATCATGCCTTTTATATCTTTGCGATCAAGCATGAATTTATTAGAGCGCAACCGTCCCTGGGTTTGCAACCAATCCATCACTGGATTGTCGTTTGGGCGATAAACACCAATACCAGGATTTAATATACCAAAGATACGCGCGCCTAATTCGAGTGTTAGAAAATGAATTCCTATTACGATGATCCCTTGCCCTGCCAACTGAACTTTTTCAATATTATGCTGACCCTTAATTGTAAACCAGCGTTTTACTCGTTTATCAGACCAAAACCAAGCCATACCCGTTTCAAATATTCCCATACCCACTGATTCAAAATTTTTATTGATTATTTGTTGGCGTTGCTGTGCACTCATGCTAGGAAAGCAGAGTTCCAAATTACGTTTTGCAATCAGTAGGCGTTTTTTTAGAAAGTATTTTGATAAGCGTCCAAGTCGAGTTCCCAGCCAATAGATTACAGGATAAGGTAGTAAAACCAGTAAATAAAGCAGCCCAATTCCTAGCCATGTTAACCAATATTGGGGATGTAAATATGAAATTTTAAAAGGAGATACTTTTATCATCTGCGTTCTGTTTAGTTAGTATTAATATTAGTATTATCTATTGTGACACTTTTTTAGCAAAGCTAAAACTTTAACTGGATATTTAATCACCATTTAGTTCTTATTCATGGCTTGCTTAACTTGGGGTTTGTTATACAGTTTTCACTGGTGGAGCTGAAGTACTGCTATTTTATATGATCTTTGTTGTCAATAGTTGGTGATCATTTATTGAAGAAGGTATATCGAGGTATTTTATCAGGCATATCAAGTGTAAATGAAATAAAAGGATAGTGAGCACGAGAATGATGGGTCGTACTCATTTTAAAGAAATGGAAAGCAGGAAAATTGCTATAAATTGAGAATAAAATTAATTATATTATTTATAATATAATTAAGTTACTTTCTATAAATAGGAAATATTTTAATCATTTGAATAAATATATTTAAAAATATTATAAACAAAAAAAAGCTCAATTCGATAATTAACAAAAATTTTTTCAGTAATGTGCCTTTTATGGGAATAAACCGTACTATTACTAATCCCAAGTTTTCTAGCAATAACATGATTAGGTACTGCATTCATCCAATTTTTGATAATTTTTTGCTCTTGATAACTAAAAATTGATGCATTGTCATTTGATAAATAAGTGATATTTTTTAATATACTATTAGTTTCTATTAAGCGTTCTAATACGTAATTTAATATTTTTTTCGACATAATAAAACATTGGTTTTTTAGTAAAATGGGTCGATTTGTAAAGGGGTAAGGAGAGTCGAGATAAATATAGAAACGCACATTGTGTAGTTTTTCAATAAATGCTTGTAGTTGATTACAATACTCAGCATGGTGACAATAATGGGTTAAATTGGCTAAAACAACATCAGGAGAAAAATTATTAATATGATTTATGGCAGACTTAATACTATCTTGACTAATAAACTGAAGTTTATTGATTTTTGATAAATATTCACTGATGCCTAATCTTGTATAATAACACTCGTCAATAATTAAAACTTTCATTACAAAACATCCTTGTCTAAATAATAGATAAACAATAAATTTCTTATGGACTACTTACCATAAGTGCAGTAAAAAATAGCGATAAAAATTTGTAAATATCTTACTGTTATATAATTAAAATATCATAGTAAGTATTTAATTGAATACCCATATTAGCTTAATATTCATTATGAATTGATTTAGTTTATTTATATAATTTAGTTTTATTAATAACGCTTTTCAGAAAGTATATCCATTATCTTTCTGGATTGTTATTGGTTTTATTGTTTATTTTTTATAAATTTTATGACTAAAAAGATTAACCAATGCCTGAAGTGTTATTGATCATAAATAATATATTGTTCGCAAAATAAACTTAAATAACAATGTTATTTTAAATGAAATAATGATTTTTTAAGTACAAATCATAGGATGAAAGAAAACCGTGGTTGTGAGACTAATAATCGACCACGGCTATGGCAACTTTATCGTAGAGAATTATAGAACATTGATTTCCCAATTAGCGTTTTCATTTGCTAAAAAAGGAATTAAATGATTTTCACCTTGGGAAATTTTGTCAGCAATAATAACTGTTTTACGTTTAAGTTCAATAAACCCTTCATTAATGGGTAAGCCATAAAATTTAGCACCGTTTAATGAACAAAATGCTTCAAAATTTTCCAACGCATTCATTTCATCAAAAACGGTAGCATAAGCTGCAAGGGCAGTAGGCGCATTAAAAACACCAGCACAGCCACAGGCAGACTCTTTTCTATTTTGGGTATGGGGTGCGGTATCAGTGCCAAGGAAAAAGCGCTGACAACTCGTTGTTATTGCTTCTCGTAATGCTTTTTGATGGATGTCGCGCTTCAGAACAGGTAAACAATATAAATGAGGCTTGATGCCACCAACTAACATATGATTTCTATTAAACATTAAATGTTGTGGTGTAATGGTAGCAGCCAGGTTGTCATTACCAGCAAGTACATATTGAACGGCCTCTTTAGTGGTAATGTGTTCAAACACAATTTTTAGGCTAGGAAAATCTTTTCTAATAGGCTCTAACGTTTGCTCAATAAAATAGGCTTCACGATCAAAAATATCAATGTCACTGCTTGTAACTTCACCGTGTACTAAGAGTGGTATACCTATTTTTTCCATTATGGCAAAAACGGAATAAATATTTTCTATCTTTGATATCCCATAGTTAGAGTTAGTTGTTGCGTTGGCAGGATAAAGTTTACAGGCAGTAAATACTCTTTGCTTAAAGCCTTCTTCAACTATTTTGGCGTCAGTGGTATCCGTTAGGTAGCAGGTCATTAATGGTGTAAATGGATGTTCTTCAGGAGTCGCATGCAAGATCCTTTCACGATAAGATTTTGCTTGATTAATATCAGTAATTGGCGGTACCAAGTTTGGCATAACAATTGCTCGGCCAAAAAATCGGCTAGTATAAGGCACAACAAGTTTTAATATATCATCATCTCTAAAATGAACATGCCAGTCGTCTGGGCGGCGAATTTTAATAGTAGTCGTGATTTGGGTCATGAAATTGACTCCATCTTAAAAGTAGATAATGAAAAAGATGAGTTGTGAGCATGTTAGATAGGGATGATAAAGTGAAAAAAATAAAATAGCTATACTAAAAAGCAGATTAATCTGGCATCAAACGAATAAGTTATAAAAGTGATAACAAAAGTATAAGTTGAAAGGGGTTGGCTCCTCCAACTGGACTCGAACCAGTGACATACGGATTAACAGTCCGCCGTTCTACCAACTGAACTATGGAGGAATAACATTTGATGTGCAGTGAATGTTATCGACAGAAAGTTAATTTGTCAAAGACCAAAAGGAGTTATTTAAAACTTTCTATATGGTAACATGCTGGCTAGCGAGAGGTTACTTGGTGGTAAGGCATGTAGCTTGATTTTTAATATATTTAATTTGCTATTGAAAACAAAAAACCTGCCAGTTGGGCAGGTTTACTGAAATTTGGCTCCTCCAACTGGGCTCGAACCAGTGACATACGGATTAACAGTCCGCCGTTCTACCAACTGAACTATGGAGGAATGGGTCGCGTGCTTCACAACGAGCCGAATAATAGCGAGGCTTATCTTAGTTGTAAAGTGTAAAAATGAAAATAATCACTGTTTGGTTATAAGGTAATCAAGAAAGAGGATTGCTGAATTAAAAAAAACAATTTTCTATTGTAAAATTTTTAAAAATTGACCAAATCGAGAGGCTTATTTTGCATTGGCTAAAAGAAATGGACTAAAAAGCAAATTTTGTTATGGCATAATTGATGGACATTTTAAGCAAAAACAAAAGCCCGCATGATTGCGGGCTTTTAGTATTTGGCTCCTCCAACTGGGCTCGAACCAGTGACATACGGATTAACAGTCCGCCGTTCTACCGACTGAACTATGGAGGAATTGAGTGAGCTAAAAAGCTGGCAGCATACTAACGATGTCCTAGACCACTGTCAATGTTAAAAATATAATATTTTTACTGTTTGTTTGTACTTTAATCACATTGAGTTAAAAATAAGCTATTTATCTGAATATTATATGATTTCTAATGATTTATGCGTGTTTTTTTATTGAATTAGGCGAGTATGCAAGTAGATATACATCATAAAATGTTATTTTGTTTTTTTGTTTGATAAGCCGTTTTAGTTCGGTTTTGATGGCATCATTGATAGTTGGTTCAGCAAGTATTTTTTTTATAGCTACATCTGATACTTCTTCAGTAACAAACCATTCACCATTGTAACATACCCGTAAATCCAGTATTCCAATATCTTTAAAACGGTATGTTGGTTTGATATCAAACAGCAATACTGCGGCCAATAGCAGGAAAAATAGTGTGAAGCCGATTGTCCAATATAACCCAAAGTAGGGTGTGTAATAGATTAGAATTGCTGTTAGCAAGTAAGCGATGATCATTCCTATACAAAGGTAGGGATGAGTAGTAATGAACTGCCAATTTAAATAAGGTCTATTATTACGGTTTTGCTGTTTGTTTATTTGGCAGAGATTTTCATTCAGGATTACTTTTATCATATCCATGATATTTACCTTAATTGATTAGATTTATAGATGAATCTAAGCTTTGAGACTAGCATATAAAATTGCTTGAGTTATCGACATTACCGTTTTTCTCTTTATTTAAGCAAAATCTTTATTGATTAGGAATTGTCCCAAACAGAAAAAAAATTTATATTTATGAATTTATTTAGATCATTTTGATTTTTTTATTAATTTACTGGGTTAATGAAGAATATTCTTGAAAAAATTCGATTTTTTTCTTAAACAAAAGCATAAAACTATTGATATTATTAACTACTCGTGCGTTAATGGGAGGAAGCCTAATAAACAGATCTATTTTATTTACGACATTTAAGTTAATGTGTTATGAGTAGCGTTATCCTTGATAGCCTTTCGACCGTTTCTTGCTGAGTGCTTCCATGAATTAAATAGTGATGTAGGCTTTTGTATACCTGCCGAAAACGGCAATGTTTATTTGTTATATAGGAAAAGGCACATGTCTGACAAAATGAAGGGTCAAGTGAAGTGGTTTAACGAATCTAAAGGCTTTGGTTTCATCACTCCATCTGATGGTAGCAAAGATGTATTCGTTCACTTCTCTGCCATTCAAGGAAATGGATTCAAAACTCTGGCTGAAGGGCAAAATGTAGAATTTACCATTGAAGATGGTTCGAAAGGCCCAGCTGCAGCGAATGTAACTGCTCTTTAAGATTAGTTAAATAAATGGATTTCTTGAAGCCTGTCGCGCAAGCGGCAGGCTTCTTTATTTTTGTCGTAAAATTTGTGGTATAGCTTATGAAGATCAATGATAGCGTTTTAGTAAAAACAGATGGTGACCAGATGCGGGAAGGTATTATTCGCTTAATAGAGCCTTTTAATGAGGGAATAATGTATTTAATTGAGTTACCTGAATATCCGACAGGTATTTGGTTTTTTAATGAGAGCGCAGCAGGTGCAGGTACTTATGTGATGCCAAAAGAGAGTGAATAAATTTAAATTAAAATCCTCATAACTTAGTGAGCGATCATTTCTGCACTGAATATCCTTGTTGTAGTAAATGATTTTTAAGCTGAGTAACTCGCTGATTGTTTTAATAAATAATTTATAACTCAATATAGTAGGATATTGTTTACTACAAAATTATTATTTTAATATTATATTTTGAATTTTTTAAAATATGCATTTTATTATTTATCTTATACATTCTAAATTATAAATAAGTATGTCTATATTGAGATAAGTTTTTATTTTATCAGATGTTTTCAATGAAAAAATAATCTATTTTTTTGTCATAAAATAAGTAACTTTTTTATATTAAAGATCTCTAATATTATTTTTTTGCCCAAAAATTCATTAAATTAGAATTTTTTGTTTTATAATTTATTGAATAATATAGTTATTTTTGTATTTTCATCATTAATCGTTTATATGAATAGATAAAATAATTATTATTTGTTTTTAATGTAAACCAAATTAAAAATAAAATATTTACGTTGATAAATGTGGTTTTTTGTTTATTTGTCTGTATGTTATTTTGATTTTTATCATTTACGTGGTATTAAATTCTATATTTATTGCCTGTATTGTATTTTATGTTCAAAATATTGCTAATTAATAGTTATTTTAATGTTTATTAATTGACTAAATTAATAAAATAACCTTGGTTATTATTCTATTTTTCTGAGTAAATAAAAAATTAATATTGAGTTTAATAATAAAAGCCGGCTATTTTTGATATAACATAACCTTAAATTTAAATAGCCTAAGCACAACTGAATAATCGTAAGAATCAGCTATAAACATGTAAGGTATTCTGGTTATTGAGTGTGAATTTTTATTCAAATTGAAAAATATCGAAGTCGCTTATGACTATAAGACTTTGGTTTTGAGATAAATTTATAGAGCAATTTTTAGTGCCACGATAAAAGAAATTTAACCCATTAATATCATTAATGGTAAGTACTTTTATAGCCTAACACCAGCCAATTTTAATTAAATACAATAAGTGAGTATAAAAATATGAACACAGCAGATTTATTGAAGCAAATTTACGATATTAATCTTTCTTATTTATTACTTGCACAACGTCTTATTAAGGAAGAAAAAGCTTCCGCTATGTTTCGATTAGGTATCACCGAGGAAACAGCTGATTCATTGATCAGCTTGACATTACCACAGTTAGTTAAATTAGCAGAGACTAACCAATTAATCTGTAATTTTAGATTTAAAAATAGTGAAACGATTGAACAATTAACTAAAGAATCTCGTGTTGATGATCTACAACAAATTCACACAGGAATTTTGTTATCAACTCATTTGTTCCAACAATTATCGGAAAATGATAAATCGATAAAAAGAAGGGCATAATTATGGCGAGTAAAAGTATTGTTCAAGAAGCAAAAGATATTCATTTAGCTATAGATTTAATTAATTTAGGTGCACGTCTTCAAATGTTGGAAAGTGAAACTCAACTAAGCCGAGGGAGATTAATTAAATTATATAAAGAATTACGCGGCAATCCACCACCTAAGGGTATGTTGCCATTCTCAACCGACTGGTTTATGACTTGGGAACAAAATATTCACTCTTCTATGTTTTATAATGCTTATCGCTTTTTATTAACTAGTGGTTATTATAGAGGAATAAACGCCGTCGTACAGGCTTATCGTTTGTATCTGGAACAATGCGGCACCGAGCCAAGTAACCCACCCATACTTGCTTTGACAAGAGCGTGGACGTTAGTTCGGTTTGTTGATAGTGGTATGTTGCAACCATCAACTTGTCGCTGCTGTGGTGGAACTTTTATTACTCATGCTCATCAACCGGTGAATAGTTTTGCCTGTAGTTTATGCCAGCCACCTTCAAGGGTGATTAAAAAACGTAAACATTCTTGTCAATTTGCCGATATTCATCCTCAGGTATTGGGGCAAATTCAGTAGCATACTTACTGTACTAATAAAATAGAGAGTTATGGTTTAGGTTTACCATAGCTCTTATCGGTCGGTATGCTAGCTTTGAATACAGATCTCTAGTTCATCATCATCAATAAAGGGAATATCAAGTGCTTGTATTCTTAGGCTATCTTGTTGTTATTGGAGCAGTATTAGGTGGTTATTTACTTGTCGGGGGGCACTTATCTGCTCTATATCAACCCGCAGAGTTTTTAATTATATTTGGTGCTGGTTTAGGCGGTTTTATTGTAGCTAATAATGGTAAAGCGATTAAATCAACATTAAGGGTGTTGCCAAGGTTACTTACAAGCTCCCGCTATAATAAATCAATTTATATGGATCTCATGGCGCTACAATTTCGCCTATTGACAAAGTCGCGTCAAGCGGGGGTATTATCGTTAGAACGCGATATTGAAGATCCGGAACAGAGTGACATTTTTTCTCAATATCCAAAGTTACTAAGTGATCCGCATTTAATGAGTTTTTTAACTGACTATATGCGATTGATGATCACTGGCAATATGAATGCGCATGAAATTGAAGCATTAATGGATGAAGAAATTGCCACTTTTGAGCAAGAGGCTGAAGTCCCTGCAGTTAGTTTGAGTATGTTAGGTGACTCATTGCCGGCTTTTGGTATTGTTGCTGCGGTAATGGGCGTAGTGCATGCCCTGGCTTCTGCCGATAGACCCGCAGGTGAGATGGGAATATTAATTGGTAATGCGATGGTAGGAACTTTTTTGGGTATTCTACTTTCATACGGTTTTATTTCACCATTAGCTAATTTGGTGCGACAAAAGAGCCATCAACAAATTAAGATGATGGAATGTATTAAAGTCACTTTACTATCATCCATTAGCGGTTATGCACCACAAATTGCAGTAGAATTTGGCCGTAAAACGCTATTTTTAGATGATAGACCCTCTTTTAATGAATTAGAGGATCATGTGCGTAGCATGAAAAATCCGACTAATACTAATTCTCCTCATGTTGAAGATGATTGATTATGAAAACAGCAAAATCGACCATCATTATCAAGAAAAAACGGCGTAAGAAATCCAGTTATTATCATGGCGGCTCCTGGAAAATCGCTTATGCGGATTTTATGACTGCCATGATGGCTTTCTTTTTAGTTATGTGGATTTTATCCATTTCCAGCCCGCAAGAGTTAATTCGTATTGCTGATTATTTTCGTACACCGCTTAAGGTTTCATTAAATAAGGGCCCTAAAAGTGGTGATGTCACGAATATTATACCGGGTGGCGGCAAAGACATTATTTATCGTGAGGGTGATACGATACCCAAAGAGCCCAACCAACTGCCAGAGACGGAACAAGATCGTTTTAAAAAATTACAACAGGATCTTGAATTATTGATTATGAATGATCCGCGCTTACAGGATCTAAAACCTAATTTGCTAATTGATTTAATGGATGAGGGGTTACAGATACAAATAATTGATGGCGAAAATCGGCCTATGTTTGCTAGCGGCAGCGCGGTAATTGATAAAAATATGCAAAAAATTCTGTATGTGTTGGCACCAGTATTAAATGATTATCCCAATAAAATTAGTCTGGCTGGTCATACCGATAGTACAGCTTATGCCAAAGGCGGCTATGGTTACAGCAACTGGGAATTGTCGGCGGACAGGGCAAACTCTTCGCGCCGGGCATTAATTAGTGGTGGTTTGGATGAACATAAAATTATGCGTGTTGTTGGTATGGCTTCAACGGTGCCATTAGAAAATAATCCCGCAGCCGCTGCTAATCGACGAATTAGTATTTTGGTGTTAAACAAAGAGAGTGAAGCTGCAATTATTCACGAAAATCAGCGGCCTCAGCCGACAAAAGAAATTGGCGAACAAAATAGCGAACAAGTAGAGAGTCCGTTAACACCATCTTTAGTACCAACAGCAGTATTACCTACCGACCATAGCAAAGTGATATTGGCACAATCAAAGGATAAATAGCCATGGAGCTAGGTGCGTTTTATCAAGTATTTTTCGATGAGACAGAAGAACTATTAAATGAGATGGAGCAAAAATTGCTCCATCTTAATATTGATACTCCTGATAGTGAGGCACTTAATGCTGTTTTTCGTTGTGCGCATTCTGTAAAAGGTGGTGCTGCGACATTTGGCTTTAGCCAATTACAAAAAACCACTCATATTTTGGAAAATGTGTTAGATGGTCTCCGAAGCCAAACGATATTGTTAACGGCCGATATTCTGCAGGCATTATTAAATGCTAAAGATATTTTATTAGCGCAGCTTAATGCTTATCGCCATGACCAATTGCCCGATGAATATTTATCTAGTCAAGTTGAAGCACTGTTTTATTCGGTGATACCGACCAGTGATAGACCGGTAGTAAAAGTGGCCGCGGCTAAAACGGCCGGGGAAACTTATTTTACTATCAAATTAGTTGATCTTAAGCCACATGAAGTGACATTACTCCTCGACGAATTAAATATTTTAGGTAAGGTAATTGAACATCAAATTGAGCAGACAACATTAACCGTTTTACTCCAAACCGCTGAGTCTCAACAGGATATTACTGCTGTACTCTGTTTTTTACTCGATGAGCAACAGATCCATTTTGCAATAGCAAATCCAATGGCAGAACAGTCAAGCCAGCGTAGTGATCTAATTGATGAAGATAAGCAACTAACCACAACAGATAAAACAGCAGCAAAAACTATCGCTGCTATAGAGTCAAATCGTTCTTTTACCCCTGCAGAAGCATCAACCATACGGGTTGCGGTGGAAAAAGTTGATCAACTTATTAATTTAGTTGGCGAATTGATTATTACCCAATCTATGTTAATGCAACATAGCCAACAATTGGATGATCGTCATAATCCATTACATGATTGTCTTAATCAATTAGCTAGGAATTCGCGTGATTTACAGCTGTCAGTGATGTCAATTCGTATGATGCCCATGGATTATGTATTTAACCGTTTTCCGCGTTTGGTCCACGATTTAGCAATAAAACTTAATAAAAAAGTTTCATTAACTCTTAAAGGTCAAACCACTGAATTAGACAAAGGGTTAATTGAGAAGATTGTTGATCCACTTACCCATTTGGTACGTAATAGCCTTGATCATGGCATTGAATTACCCGAAGTTAGACGGCAAAGGGGCAAAGCGGAAGAAGGGCAATTAATGATTTCTGCTGAGCACCAAGGCGGTAATATTTGCATTACCGTTAGCGATGATGGCAATGGTTTAAATAGAGAAAAAATTTTACAAAAAGCCAAAAATATTGGTTTAGAAATATCCGATCAAATGAGTGATCAAGATATTGCCATGCTGATTTTTGCTCCAGGATTTAGTACAGCGGAAAGCGTGACCGACGTTTCGGGCCGTGGCGTTGGCATGGATATTGTAAAACAGAATATTCACGAAATGGGTGGCCAAATTACGTTAACTTTTCAGGCAGGAAAAGGAACCACCACCCGTATTTTTTTACCGTTAACCTTGGCTATTTTAGAGGCCATGTCTGTCCAGGTTAGTGATGAAATTTTTATTTTACCGCTTAACTCGGTAGTCAGTGTTTTACAACCCAAAGCAGAACAAATTTTTATGTTAGGTAACGATGAAAAATTACTGTTAGTTTGGGATGAATATATTCCACTGATTGAACTCTATCAAGTGCTGGATATTCCGCAAGGGAAAAAAGCAATAAATGAAGGCATTGTCGTCATAGTTCAATATGCAGGTAAGAAATACGCTTTATTTGTTGATAGTTTATTAGGTCAACAACAGGTAGTGGTAAAAAATATAGAAACAAATTTTAAACCGATTAAAGGGATCACATCTGCCACAATTATGGGCGATGGTAGTGTAGCATTAATTATTGATATTAAAGAACTTTATCAATTGGCCTACATAAAAAGGCAGCATTAGATAGATTATTAAATGGCAAAATTATTAATATAATTGGCAACAAGGAGTTTCGCGATGATAAAACAACAGGGTTTTAGCCATATTAAAACCGAACGACAAGGAACAGGTTATTTAATTTTCACTTTAGGTGAAGAGGAATATGGGATTGATATTCTAAAAGTACAGGAAATTTGTGGTTACCATCATGTTACACGCATTGCAAATATGCCTGATTTTATTAAAGGGATCACCCATTTGCGTGGCGTTATTATACCGATAATTGATTTAAGAATTAAGTTTTCCCAGTCTGATGTAATATATGATAATAGTACAGTTGTTATTATTGTCATGTTATCACAAAGAATTATTGGAATTGTTGTTGATGCGGTTTCAGATGTATTAACGTTAATGCCAGAACAAATTTGTCCACCACCAGAAATGTCGTCAATTTTATCGGCTGAATATCTTATGGGATTAGGGATGTTAGAAGAGCGGATGTTGATTTTGGTGAATATTGAAAAATTACTTAATAGCCAAGAGATGGCATTGATTCATGATATCGATGATTAAATAAATTATCGTGTTAATTAATCTATTCGCAAATAGAGCAGTATATTTATTCAACCTATAATAATTAACTTGTTAACGAGCTATAAAAATAAAATATATTTAGCAAATTAGCGTTGTTGTAGCGATATCAGTAAAAAAAGTAATTAACCGTTTTAATAAACAATAATAAAAAACTATCAATTATTGCTATAAAGTTTCTATTCAGAGGGACGATATTTTATCTATCTTAATGAAATGGAAATTTTTATATGCTAAATAGAATGAAAATTATAACAGGTTTAATCATTACATTACTTCTGTTTGGCATATTATAACTGGCATCCGGGGCATTTTTTTTCTTTGATTTAAAAGATCAAAAAGAGGAAATAGCCTTATTAGCCCAAATGCGTAACCAGCGAATATTACTCAATGAAGGCTGGGTTCATTTACTAAAGGCTAGGATCCAACTGAACCGAGCCGGTGTTAGTTATTTATTAACCAAGAAAAAAGTGCCGATAAATGAACCCGTTGGACAAATTATTGAAGCTGCTCGTTTGAATTTAATCAAAGCAAGAGAGTATTTCGATAAATATCAACGCACCGCTAAATTATCCATACATGATCCGAAAATCCTCGCTGATTTATCAAAAAATTATACCCGCTATATGGAGTCGTTACATTCACTGATTTTTTTATTAGAGAATGATCAAATAAAAGATTTTTCTGATCAACCCACATCAATTTATCAACAAGAATTTTCGCAAGCACTTGATCACTATCTTAACGAAAGTTTAGTGGTATATGATGAAATTATTGGTCACTCAGAAGTATCATATCGTTATTCTGTTTATACTTTATTCGTTGTCCTGTCAGCGTTAATCTTATTGCTGATCCTTTGTTGGTTTGGGATCCATCGTTTATTGATTAATCCGTTAAATTCCTTACTCATGAACATTAAAGCTTTTTCGGCAGGTGATCTCTCATCACATATTGCCATTAATGGCAACAACGAAATGGGCAGATTAGCGGCCGGATTAAAACATATGCAATATGAATTGATCCAAATGGTAAAAAGTGTTTCAGGCTCTGCCGACAAAATTTATGCGCGCACCAGTGAAATTGCGACAGGTAATAGTGATCTTTCCACTCGTTCAGAGCAGCAGGTTGCCGCTTTAGAAGAGACAGCCGCCAGTATGGAAGAGTTAACAATTACCGTTAAGCAGAATGCTGAACATGCTATTGAGGCAAATAAATTGGCTGATTCAGCTTCAGAAATTGCCTGGGATGGGGGGCAAGTTGTTGCTAATGTCGTTGACACTATGAAAAGTATTTCTGAGAGCGCGCAAAAAATCGCTGATATTACCAGTGTAATTGATGGTATTGCTTTTCAAACCAATATATTAGCCCTGAATGCGGCGGTAGAAGCCGCGCGTGCTGGCGAACATGGCCGTGGTTTTGCGGTGGTAGCCGAGGAGGTTCGTAACCTTGCCCAACGTAGTGCTAATGCAGCGAAAGAAATTAAAGGTTTAATTGAAAATTCAGTTAGTCGCACGCTAAGCGGTGCAAAACTGGCGGAAGAAGCGGGCGAAACAATGGGCAAAATTGTTGAGTCCATAGTTAGTGTGACAGAAATCATGGGTGAAATTGCATCCGCCTCCGATGAGCAGAGTAAAGGTATTAATCAGGTCAGTATTGCTATCAACGAAATGGATCATGTACTACAACATAATGCTTCATTGGTTGAACAGTCAGGGGCGGCGACGGCGGAATTAGAGATCCAAACTAAAATCTTAACCGATCTGGTTTCGGTATTTAAATTACCCATAGAGGATACCGATGAACCCAATAAACAATCAAGCGAAAATCTAGCTAAGGGCGCACCGGAGGCAGAAGCGATTGATGATAAGAAAAAAGTAACCAATGATGATAATTGGACAGCATTTTAAACGCTGGTTTTCCGCTAAAGAAAAGTGAATTAAGGATTAAGGCTACAAGGATGAAATTAACACTCAGGGTATCGACTCGTCTTCACTTATTACTGCTTTTTTTTTGTACTATGCAATGTGTGACAGGGGGGACTGCGGTCAATATCTTTCATCAGCAGCAATCTCACTTTGAACATGTAGATATCAAGATAGATAAATTAGAGGCTTTGACCTTAAGTTGGAATCATTTACTTAAAGCTCGCAGTACCCTGAATCGACTGACGTTGCGGATGCAAACAGATTATCCAGCCGATAAATTGGCGATATTAAGTAGCCGAATTGATAACCAATTAGCCGAGACAGAAAAATATTTTCACCAGTTTAGTCAGTTGTCTCAGCAATATTATCAAGAAACAAGCGGAAAAATTACCGCTGATATTGAACGCGATTATCAGGCTCTGAACCATGCACTTCATATGATAAAGAAATTACTAGATAAACGAGAGATTAAACAGGCTTTACAAGTACCGAGTGAAGGGCATCTATCAAGGTTTGAAAATAGTTATTTTACTTATATTAAGCATATCAATAATGAAGTTGGTGAGGCGGCAAAATATAGTCGAGATTCAAGTCAATCTGCCTTAATTATGGCTGTTATAACCCTGATTACGGTTTTTATCGCTTGTCTATTGACTCATTTTAATTTGCAAAAAAAATTAATAGCCCGTTTTACCATGATGAAAAATTGTTTTACTGATATTGCTAATGGTTATTTAGATAAGCCGCTAATGGAAAGTGAGCAAGATGAATTGGGTAAAATTTTTACCAAGTTTGCTGAAATGCGAGAAGCAATTATTACCTCAGTAGCGGCAGTAAGGTTCAATACCCGTGAAATGCAAACAGGTTTGCAAGCGGTGAAAACGGGTAATATAGCCCTGGCGAAACATACTCAACAGCAAAGTATTAACTTAGAACAGACTGCTGCTGGCATAGAGCAGTTTACCGTCATTGTTCAACAAAATGCCCATCTTGCGCAACAAGCCAATGAACTGGCAATTTCTGCTGAAAGAACAGCCACTAAAAGTGGACAATTGACGGGTAAAGTGGTCGATACGATGACCAGTATTACCCAAAGTTCGCAAAAAATTGCTGCAATTATTAGCGTGATCGATGGAATTGCTTTTCAAACAAATATATTAGCGTTAAATGCAGCGGTAGAGGCTGCCAGAGCGGGTGAACAAGGGCGAGGTTTTTCTGTTGTTGCTACTGAAGTCAGAGAATTAGCGCAACGCAGTGCAGAAGCGGCGAAAGAGATAAAAAGCCTGATAGATGAATCTGTCGAATGTGTCTCTATGGGAGCTGAATTGGTTAATCATGCGGGTCGTACCATCAACGAACTAGTCGTTTCTGTTAAACAGGTTACTAAGCTTATGCAAGAAATTGCAGCAGCGACCAAAGAGCAAAATCAGGGGATCCAGCAGGTTGCGATCAGCATAGAACAAATGGAACAGATGACCCAACAAAATGCCACCTTGGTAGAGCAATCATGTCATGTTGTCGAGACCTTAGAAATGCAAACTGAAACTCTGATAAATATCGTATCGAAATTTAAGTTGCCATCACGTTGTTTTAATTATTTAACGGTGAAAATGAACTTATTACAGGCAGATAATAAATGAAATTGATGCCTGGCGATTGTCATCAGCAGCAATGGCAATTAAGTGATCAAGCGTTTAAACAGATTTGTGACCTTATTTACCAAAAAACCGGCATTGTTTTGCTAAAGCAGAAAAAAATGATGGTTTACAATAGATTGCTTAAGAGATTGAAAATCTTGCAATTAACCTGTTTTGAACAATATGTCGCTTTACTGATGCAACATAAGCAAGGCACTGAATGGCAATACTTTATCAATGCATTAACCACCAATTTGACCGCATTTTTTCGAGAAGCACACCATTTTGATGTGGTAGCGCAACATGCTAAAGCTAATAGACAGGATGTTTATCGAGTGTGGTGTACGGCCGTCTCTACCGGAGAAGAAGCCTATTCCGTTGCAATGGTATTAAATAATATTAAAGGTGATCATGTTTTTCGTAAAGAAATTGTGGCGAGTGATATTAATAGCCAGGTTTTGCAGATTGCCCAGCAGGGTATTTATGCTGAGGAAGTGATAACGGCCATCCCGCCACAGTTAAGAAAACCCTTTTTATTAAAAGGTCAAGGCGATAATCAAGGCTATATACGTATCCATGAGGCTTTACGTAAACAAATTCAGTTTCGGCAGATTAATCTTAAGGACAAATATTGGCCAATAGAGGGGCAGTTTGATGTCATTTTTTGTCGTAATGTGATGATCTATTTTGAAAACAAAATGCAACAAGAGTTATTAGATCGTTTTTTACCGCTATTAAAAAAAGATGGTCTATTGGTGATCGGTCACTCAGAAAATATTTGCCAACCAAATAGCCATTATCAATTAGTTGAGCGCAGTATTTATCAATTGAAAAATCAGAAGATACAGCGATGGAAAAAATAAAGGTACTTTGTGTTGATGATTCAGCTTTAATGCGCAAAATTATGCGGGAAATCCTGGATCAGCAGCCGGACATGGAAGTGGTTGGCTGTGCGGCTGATCCCTATATTGCACGGGAGATGATAAAACAGCGACATCCACACGTATTGACACTGGATATTGAGATGCCACGCATGGATGGACTCTCTTTTTTAGAAAAAATCATGCGCTTACGTCCGATGCCGGTGATTATGGTTTCAACCTTAACCACTAATGGCTCACAGGCAACATTACGTGCTTTGGAGTTAGGCGCGGTAGATTTTGTCACCAAACAAACCTTGAATTTCAAACAAGGTGTATCGGCTTATGCCAATTTATTAAGTGACAAAATTAGAGTGGCAGCAAAAGCAAATATTATAAAAAGGCGCTATCAAGTAGCGAAATATCCAAAGCTTAATCTGCCCTTACCGCAAATTACCAATGATGTTATTGCAATTGGTGCCTCAACTGGTGGTACTGAGGCCATTCGACATTTATTACAAGGTTTACCGCAAAATATACCAGCAATTGTCGTTGCGCAACATATGCCAGCAGGTTTCACCCGCTCTTTTGCTGAGCGTTTGAATCGTTGCTGTTTTCTGCAAGTTAAAGAAGCAGAACAGGGAGAAAAGTTATTATCTGGACATGTTTATATTGCGCCAGGTAATTTTCATTTAGCTTTAACCAAAACCGGCCGATATTACCAAATAGTATTGCATCAACAAGATATGGTTAACCATCACCGGCCTTCGGTTGATAATTTATTTTTTTCCGTTGCTCAAACCGCAGGAAAGCGGGCAACTGGCATGATTCTTACTGGAATGGGAAATGATGGAGCTATGGGATTATTAGCCATGCGGCAAGCGGGCGCTTATACCTTTGCACAGAATGAAAAAAGCTGTGTTGTTTATGGTATGCCAAAAGTCGCATTGCAGTTAAATGCGGTAGATGAAGTTGGTGATATTAATGATCTTGGTCGATTGTTACTTGATAAATTAGAGCAACGTTATGCAGTGTAATGTGCAACGAATAGAAAGTGAGATAGGGCTATTTAAACCATGACAAATAAAGAATTAATGTTTCTGATCGTAGATGATTTCTCAACGATGAGAAGAATATTACGTAATTTGTTGAAAGAATCAGGGTTTCATAATGTAGAAGAGGCTGAAGATGGTGAAGATGCTTTGGCTAAAATGAATAAACATAATTTTGATTTTATTATTACAGACTGGAATATGCCCAATATGGATGGTTTATTATTGCTTGAAACGATCCGCCAACAGGAAAAGTGGGCAAAGCTGCCGGTTTTAATGGTGACTGCGGAAGCCAAAAAGGAAAACATCATTGCTGCATCAAAAGCCGGTGCCAGTGGTTATGTGGTGAAACCTTTTACCGCTGCTATTCTTGAGCAGAAAATTGAACAGATTATTCAAAAAATGGCATAAAACAAGGAGGTAATATGGTTAACAGGCAAGATGAAAAACCAGAATCTCATAGCGATAAATTAGAAATCATTAACCGTCTTGGGCGGTTGACCCGCATTATTCATGAAGGATTACGTGAGTTAGGTTTAGACAAAAATATATCCAGAGCGGTAGAAGTGATACCGGATACCCAACAGCGTCTTGATTATATCGCCCAGATGACTTTTCAAGCGGCAGAAAAAACCCTTAATAGTCTCGATCAAATCAAACCAAAACAGGAGTGGTTAATTCAACAAGCAGAACAGTTGACACAACGCTGGGATCAATGGGCGCAATTATCGATTGAATTAACGGAAACTAAATCGTTGGTGGCGGATACGCGACAGTATCTGTCTCAGTCACCGCAAGTTAATAGTCAAATTAATACGCAATTATTGGCTATTATGATGGCCCAAGATTTTCAAGATTTAACCGGCCAAGTGATTAAAAAACTCTCTTTAATAATACAGGAAATTGAACAGCAACTTGTGTCAGTTTTATTAGAAAATATGACGCCAGATATTGCTAATTCCTTATCGTCGATAAATCGGTCGAATGAATTACTTAATGGACCACAACTTATGACTGACCGCAAAGAAAATTATTGTCAGCAAACCCAAGTAGATGAATTACTGACCAGCCTGGGATTATAAATGAGATAAATATAACTAGTCAGCGCCATTCACTGTAATTGATTAATAATATGCAATAGATGGAAAAAAAGAGATACAAGATTATTCAAAATAAAATAAGCCATGTATCTCTTATAAGTAGATCGCGTATTATTTACTTCATATTTAATGACTGTTTTATCTGCTTCATTGCATCAATGCCTTGTTTGCAAGCTTTATCTTGCTGATCTTTAGGCAGGGCAACGATCTGTTTTTTGCCATCTTCAAGCTGATTTTTTATTGAATCAAGTTGAGCTTTTGTTTGTGGGTTTTCAGAGGCCTTAGTAACTAGAGAGTCTACTTCAGAGAAATAAGCTTTACAGGTATCAGTTGCACCGATATAGTCAATTTTTTTCTCTTCTTCTGAACAAGCAGTGATAATAAATGCTAATAAACCCATGCTACAAATTAATAGTAATTTTCTCATAATAATCCCTAACCAAATAATATTTATGTAGTTTAAAAAGTATAGATTCATTTTATTAAGATGTGAAATATTAATGATTTTATTCAGCTATGGATTATACATTGGCATAAAAAGCGTAATTTTAAATGAAGAAAAAACCAGGGCCAATAGACAACAAGATCGTTTATCGTTATTGCGCCCGACTAATAGCAGTAAATAAATAGCCATAATTCAAGCATTTTATAATAGAGACAAATATTAACACTTTTTCAGTTATTATGATTTTTGCATTTTTTAATAGCATAAATAATAACTATTTTTTCTTTGTTATCTCCCTTTTAAGTTGATCTTATTATGGCAAGCTTAGCGCATTTCCTTTGTCAAAAGAATATTAACGAGGTAAAAGGGAGTGGCAGAAGAGAGTGATTTAGAAAAAACCGAAGAACCTACCGCCAGAAAAAAAGAAAAAGCAAAGGAAGAGGGCCAGGTTGTTCGTTCACGTGAATTAAGTTCTTTTTTCATGTTAATTACCGGTGTTTCGCTATTTTGGATTTGTGGTCCTTATTGTTATCAAAAGCTGCATGCACTTTTTTCACAGACTTTTATTTTGATAAATATATTTTATATAACAGTCAGCTATTGCCTAATATAGTGTTTGAGTCAATTAAAATAGGCCTGAATGCATTATTGCCGATTATAGCCGGATTGGTATTAATCGCCTTTGCTGCCCCCAGTTTTTTTGGTGGGATACATATTAATTTTAAAGCGATTAAATTTGACTGGAAAAAATTAAATCCAATCACTGGATTAAAACGCTTATCTTCAATTAATGCATTGGCTGAGTTGTTTAAAGCATTATTGAAAGTGATGTTAGTTTCAATTGGTATTACTCTTTTTTTATGGGTCAATCTTCCTCACTTTTTTCACTTAGTCACTGAACCCCGTCATCTGGCACTAAGTCAAGCAGCGCAATTAATAATATTTGCCGCTTATATTGCCATTTTTATGCTGATTCCATTAGTGGGTTTTGATCTTATTTATCAGCTGCGCAGCCATTTGAAAAAACTCAGAATGACACGCCAAGAAATCAAGGATGAGTTCAAACAGCAAGAAGGTGATCCGCATATAAAAGCGCGTATTCGTCAGCAACAGCGAGAGATTTCTCGCCGTAGAATGATGGCTGATGTACCAAAAGCCGATGTTATTATTACTAACCCGACCCATTATGCGGTGGCGTTACAGTACGACAATCAAGCAATGCAAGCACCGAAAGTATTGGCAAAAGGGGCTGGATTAATTGCATTAAATATTAAGCAACTGGGTGAGGAAAATCGTATTCCAGTGCTGGAGGCCCCCCCTCTGGCAAGAGCGCTCTATCGCCATAGCAAAGTCGGGGGTCATATCCCGGCAACACTTTATGCCGCGGTGGCAGAGGTATTGGCCTGGGTATATCAGCTCAGACGCTGGCAGCGAGAAGGCGGATTGAAACCAAAGAAACCAACCAATGTATCAGTACCTCAGGGACTGGATTTTGCAGGAGATAATAATACTCATGGCTAACTTAGCCTCACGATTGCGTCTACCTAAAGACTTAAAAAATACTCAATGGCAAATTTTAGCAGGACCGATATTGATCCTATTAATTTTGTCAATGATGGTTTTGCCATTGCCGCCTTTTTTACTAGATATGTTGTTCACTTTTAATATTGCCCTCTCAATTATGGTTTTATTAGTGGCCATGTTTACCAAGCGCACCCTTGAATTTGCAGCATTTCCGACTATTTTGCTGTTTTCAACTCTATTACGGCTATCACTCAATGTGGCTTCAACCAGAGTTATACTGTTAGAAGGACATACTGGAGCGGCGGCGGCAGGCAAGGTTGTCGAATCCTTTGGTCACTTTTTGGTGGGTGGTAATTTTGCTATTGGTATAGTGGTCTTTATTATTCTGATCCTGATTAACTTTATGGTGATCACCAAAGGTGCTGGTCGTATAGCCGAAGTGGGGGCCCGCTTTGTTTTAGATGGCATGCCAGGTAAGCAGATGGCGATCGATGCTGATCTGAATGCCGGCTTGATTGATGAAGCTGAAGCTAAAGCGCGACGTAAAGAAGTAACCCAAGAGTCTGATTTCTATGGTTCAATGGATGGTGCCAGTAAATTTGTGCGTGGCGATGCTATTGCTGGATTGATGATTATGGCAATCAATATCATTGGTGGTTTAGTGGTTGGTGTTGCGCAACATGGCTTAACCCTGGGTGAATCAGCCAGTATCTACACATTGTTAACCATTGGTGACGGTTTAGTTGCTCAAATTCCGGCATTGATTATTTCTACTGCTGCTGGCGTGATTGTTACCCGCGTAGCGACTGATGAAGACGTGGGTGAGCAGATGTTAGGTCAACTGTTTGATAATCCACGGGTATTGATGTTAACTGCTGGTGTATTAGGTTTACTTGGTCTAGTCCCTGGTATGCCAAATATTGTTTTTCTACTGTTTACTTTGCTCTTAGGTTTTATTGGTTGGAAATTGATGAAACATTCAGCTAAGCCGGTAATTGATGTAGAACAACAACAAAACATTGAGCAGCGTTATCAAGCGATAGAGGTTAGTTGGGATGATGTTCAGCCTGAAGATCCATTAGGGATGGAGATTGGTTACCGTTTGATACCGATGGTTGATCAGGGACAGAACGGTGAACTACTCAATCGGATTGGGGGCATCCGCAAAAAGTTTGCTAAAGAGATGGGTTACTTACCGCCGGTGCTACATATTCTCGATAATATGGCGCTCAAGCCGGAAGCTTACCGCATTTTAATGAAAGGGATAGAAATTGGTCGAGGAGAAGCCTATCCAGGACGTTGGTTAGCGATCAATCCAGGTGGTGCGATAGGAGAATTAACCGGTGATGCCACCCAAGAACCCGCTTTTGGTTTACCAGCCGTTTGGATCGATGAAGCATTACGTGAACAGGCTCAAGTGCAAGGTTATACGGTGGTAGCAGCCAGTACTGTGATTGCGACCCATTTTAATCATCTTTTAAGCCGATTTGCCCATGAGTTATTTGGTCGGCAGGAAGCACAGCAGCTTTATGAACGGATCAGTAAAGAGTTACCGAAACTAACCCAGGATCTGATGCCTGATGTGATCAATTTAACGCTGTTTCATAAAGTATTGCAAAATTTATTAAGCGAGCAGGTGCCGATCCGTGATATGCGTACTATCATCGAAACGTTAGCTGAGCATGCCGCTGAGCAAAAAGAGGTAACGGAACTGACCAGTTTGGTCCGCATTGCTTTAGCCAGAGCGATTACCCAGCACTGGTTTGGTGATAAAGAAGAGATCCAGGCTATTGGTCTAGATATTAGCCTTGAACGGGTTTTGATCCAGGCGCTGCAATCGGGAGGTGGATTTTAGCCGGGTCTGGCCGGTTATATTGAGCAACAGGCGATTGAAGCGCTGAATAATCAAAGCTTAATTGGTGCACCACTGGTATTAATTGTGAATCATAGTTTACGCCCTTTAATGTCACGTTTTTTACGTCGCGCTTTACCACAGCTTGCTGTAGTTTCCAGTCTTGAAATCAGCGATGAGCGAAAAATTCGTTTAACCTCTTTTATTGGTCAACCGACCAGTTAACATTAACGATGAACGTATTGATCACTTTTATGTGGCCAAGACGTTCATCGCCAGCGGAAAAATTCTCTCGCATAATACCTGCATAAAATATTAATCGATTAAATAAAGGCAAAAGATAACGGGTTTTATTGCCTAGTTATGGAGTTAATGAAAAAAATAATACTCAAAAATATAGATATTTCATGAATATTTTATTATTGAGGGATAGAAAACCCAGCAACAAATTGCGGGGATAATTAGAGCCTATTAAATTATATTACATTGATTCTTATTTCTTTTAACCCACAGGCATTTACATATTTTATTATTCTTTGAGACTTGCCCGGTCCGCATTTCTTTCAAGTTTAGATATTGTTGGCGGAGTTATCCCGATTTTTGCCGCAATTTCTGCACTTGTTAACCCAGCTTACTCTCTCCATGTTTTCATTTGCTCTTATAATTGAATATGTAATTCAAGGGCTTGTTTATTCTCATTAAACACCTGAATGAACTCAGAATTCCCCTCTTTTTTCTTAGCTTCCAGCTTTTCACGGAATGTGATTACTTTTTTCCTGCTAACGCTCCTCTTTGATACCAACTAATCATATCTTTTTTTCTATTAATAGCTGTTTGTATATCTTTTGGATCTGTCTTTTGCGTTTTTTTGATGAAAAAACTTAAAATATAAATAATATTTTTTGCTTCACCATAACACCAAGTTCCACGGGCTATATTTTGTCTATCACCCGCCGGCCAAATCGTCAAAAGGCGGCCTTGCAGCTTCACCGACAGTGCAAAGAACAATCAGAAACGGCAATAAAAGAAGCAATATATAGCCATAAGGGAATGAAAAAGAAGGTGTCTAATTACCACATCCATTGCCACTAGTAAGGTATTAATGAAACCGCAATGGCTCAATAAAAGCTTATTAGATAGTAAATAAGGTATTGGTTTGCAATGCCTGAGGATCATATTTTGACCTGGTAACCGCTGGCGACAATATTTTCTGTCTGACCATGTTCACCATACAGTGCTGGACTATGACGTTTTTTGAGGAAGCGCAATTGCTCCTGATTGAGTTGCATATGTTGTTTGAGGATCAACCCATTTTGACTATTACGCTGATAAAGCTGCTTAATTTGGGGTTCAATTTTCTGCCAGATTGCTGCTAGCGCAGTATCTTGTTGATAGGGTGGGGCAGAACTGCATTGTTGGCTACTAGTGATGCGTTTTTGTTCACTATGATGCAATGCAGTCAACCAATACTGTTTTTTTTCTGTTACTTCATTTAAGCGAAGTAAATCAACTTTGCCAGCATTAAGTATTTGATATTCAATATGCAGTAACTCATTAAGCGTTTCCACTTGGGAAAGTTGCTCAATGAGGATCTCCTGTAGTGTCTCTTGCGTCATCAATTTAATCACATTGGCTGGTATTTAATTTGATCAGCACATCCGCAATTTTTTCTGCATCCATGGTTAATTCGCCGAGCTCAATTTTTTGCCGTATCTGCTCAACTTTTTGCACCCGAATATCTTTGTCGTTTGCTTGTAATAGTTTTTCTGCTGCCCCACTCAGACTTAAGGTAAAGATGGGATCTTTTTGCTCGCTAGTGGCGGATTGTTTTACTTTTTTTTGTTGTGGCTGTGGCTCTTCATGGTGCGAAAGCGCTGTTATACCACTGAGCGGTGTCGTTTTTTCAATGCTCATGAGTTACATCCTGTTATTTAATCGGGTTAGGTGTGATAGCCATTATTCATGTTCACTATCTTGCTCTATGAGTGATATAACGGCTTAGCGGCCAAAAACTTTAATTTTTTAGCGTAATTTTCGCATAACCCTCTTTTTGTGCAATAGCGGTGATAATTTGTCCTGTTGGCATTCTGAGCCGGACAGACTCATTTTCGGCGGCATTATTGATCGCTTTGCCTTCATATTTCACTTGAAAATGGCGGCCTTGGGCGTAAACAGTGACATTTTTACCGGCCTGAATAACCCAAGCTCGGCGCAACATATTTTGGCTAATCGGTTGGCCGGCAGCAATATCACGTAAACTAACACTATTTGTGTAGGCATGAATATCACGAATAATACCGCGTGGTAATTTTTCTAGTAGACCACGTTTAGCCACTAGATTGTGCTGATTAATGACCGAATGACGTTTTATTGGCTGATTAGCTACCCAATATTGCCCTTCAACGCTAACGGCTAAGCGAAGATAATGCTTTTTGTCGTCACAAATCACCGCTAGAGTTAATTTTCCCCAATGCTGTTGAGAAGGGGCAGGTTTTATTTGTAATTGGTTACAGACAGATAAATGTTCTGAAGGGGCAAGAATTTTAATATTCACTTTATCTTGCTTTAGAAACTGTTGGTTAAAATAGTCCTGAAGTGTGCTTTGCAGGCTAGCCGATGCGTTAGTGATCACAGCCAGAAAGAGTAATAATGACACAATTATTCGATTAACCACAAATTTCCTCTTCATCTTTATTTAATAACCATTATTTAGTCAGCCATTATTTGCATAGACAGCAGTGTAGAGCATTATTTCGGCCATAATGGCATAAATAAACCATTAATAATCGTTTTTTCCCGCCTTTGACTTTTTTTTTCTGCGTATAAGCTACTGCTCTAAAAATAGACTCAAAAATTGGCTCACAGATCGTTAACTGGGGAAAATTATGCTCGATAAACTTGATGCAACGCTGAGTTTTCAGCAACAGGCACTGTCACTAAGGCATCAGCGCCAGGCTATTTTATCGGCCAATATTGCTCATGCTGATACTCCGGGCTACCAGGCACGTGATATCGATTTTAGTGCCCAATTAGAAAAAAATCTTATGGCAAATTCAGTCACCGGTAAGCAGTTAACAATGGCGGTCACCTCCGTCAAACACATTGCGGTGCAGCCTCCAAATTCACTGACTGCCGATCTGCTTTATCGGGTTCCCCATCAAGTAGCTATGGATGGGAATACCGTCGATATGGATATGGAACGTAGTCATTTTGCTGACAACAGCGTCAAATATCAAACTGATCTGTCAATTTTAAATGGACAGATAAAAAGCATGATGGCGGTTATGCAATAAATATAAGGAATAGATGATGTCACTATTTTCGATTTTTGAAATTAGCAGCTCTGCGCTTTCTGCCCAATCGCAACGTTTAAATGTCAGCGCCAGCAATATGGCTAACGCTGATAGTGTTACTGGTCCTGATGGTGAACCTTACCGTGCTAAACAAGTGGTCTTTTTTGTTTCTGAGCTGTCAGCTAATGGTATTGGTGGCGTTAGTGTTGCTCAGGTAGTCGACGACCCGTCGCCTTTTCGTCTTGAGTATCAGCCTGCTCATCCATTAGCAGATCAACGTGGTTATATCCGTAAACCTAATGTCGATGTGACTGCCGAGATGATTAATACCATCTCCGCTTCGCGTAGTTACCAGGCCAATATTGAAGTGATGAATACAACTAAATCGCTAATGCAAAAAACATTAACCTTAGGCCAATAAAGAAGGAAGATAAATGGGCGTTGTAAGTTCAATCAATGAATCACTGGACAACTCCAGAGTCGGTGATCCGGCTTCACAGCAAAATATCAAGAAAAAGAGCAGTGATGATATTCAGAATAATTTTCTGACGCTATTACTGACCCAGATGAAAAATCAAGATCCGACTAACCCGATGCAAAACAATGAACTGACCACCCAGTTAGCCCAAATCAGTACCGTGCAAGGCGTGGAAAAACTCAATGAGACAGTTAGTGGTTTAACTGGCCAACTGCATGCCAGTCAGGCGTTAAATGCAACCAAATTAGTTGGCCAGGGCGTGATGATAGCGGGTAATAAAATTACCCTATATTAAAAGCAAAATTCCCAGCCAAGCACGCCTGGCACTAATGAAACCTTTTTTACCCCATTTGGTTTTGAATTAACCCGTCCAGCAGACAAGGTCACGGTCATAATTAGTGATAAAACGGGTCGCATTGTCAAAACAATGGAGCATGAACAAGGATTTAAACCGGATGTTTATCACGCTAATTGGGATGGCCAAGATAATGATGGCAACCCATTACCGGTTGGTCGTTATCAGTTTACTGTCACAGCTACTTCTGCCCAGGGTCAAGTAAATGTCAAATCCTTAAATTACGCGTTAGTTAATGGTGTGACCAATGGTGAGCAGGGAGTGTTGCTGGATGTTGGTTTAGGTAACAGTGTTTCATTAGAAGAGATCCGTCAGGTTCTGTAATTGAATAGATAAAAAATTAATATGGAGAGCATATGGCCTTTTCACAAGCAATTAGTGGATTAAATGCCGCATCCAGTCATCTGGATGTCATTGGTAATAATATTGCCAACTCAGCAACTTTTGGTTTTAAGGGAGCTTCAGCTGCTTTTGCTGATGTCTATGCCGGTTCGGGGGTTGGATTAGGCGTCAAATTAGCAGCAGTACAACAAAATTTTAGTGATGGTTCGATCACCAAAACCAATCGCGAAACTGATCTGGCTATTTCTGGTGGTGGATTTTTCCGGCTACAAGATACCAATGGTGACATTTTCTATAGCCGTAACGGTCAGTTTGGTAAAGATGCTAAAGGCCAATTGGTTAACCCGCAAGGGATGGTGGTAACTGGCTATCCGGTGGCGATGTTAAATGGCGTGCCGACCATTCAAAAAGGTGCATTGCCAACCCCAATCACTGTCCCGACGGATATGATGAACGCCAGAGCCACCGATGATATTCGGATGACAGCTAATTTAGATTCAGGTAAGGCAGCTATTGCAGCGACAGGTGCCACTGCGTTTAATCCAACTGATAACAAAACTTATAGTTATAGCTCCAGCGTGACTGCCTTTGATAGTTTAGGCAATGAGCGGGCACTCAATGTCTATTTTGCTAAGCGCCCTGGCGCTGCTGGTGCAGCAAATACACAATGGGATATCTATGTGGTTGATCCTAGCCAGGCAACGCCAGGCGCACCTAGCCACAGTCTCTCTTTTAATCAAAATGGCCAGCTAACGAATGCGGCTAATTTCAACTTTAACTTAGCCGCCCATAATGGTGGTGCGGCCAGTACGATTAATTTTAATTTTGCTGACTCGCGCCAACAACGGTTAGCTGAGTCAAGTATTTCTCGTTTAGAGCAAAATGGTTATCAGGCGGGGCAATTCACGGGCTTCAGTTTTGAAGAAGATGGCTCAATTCGGGCTTCTTATGCTAATGGTCAACAGCAATTAGTTGGTCAGGTGATATTAGCCAATTTTGCTAATCCAGGTGGCTTAGTGGCTAAAGGTAATAATGTTTGGTCAGAAACGGGTAGTTCTGGTGCTCCAATTATTGGCACGGCAGGCAGCGGTATTCTCGGTAAATTAACCGCCAATGCTTTAGAAGCCTCTAATGTCGATATGGGACAAGAATTGGTGACGATGATCCTGGCGCAACGCAATTATCAATCTAATGCGCAAACCATAAAAACCCAGGATCAAATGTTACAGACCCTGGTCAATTTACGTTAATGATGGGTGATTAAATGGATCATGTCATTTATACCGCAATGAATGGCGCGCGCCATGCGTTGGATACACAAGCGATTATTACCAATAATCTGGCCAATGTCTCAACTCATGGTTTTAAAGCCCAGTTAGCTGCCTCACGTTTTGTACCGATTGAAGGTTCAGTGGGACACCCAACCCGCACACTAACCATTGCGTCAACACCCACAGCTGATCAGCGTGCTGGTGCAATGAACTATACCGCTCGCTCATTGGATGTGGCGCTGAGTGATGGGGGTTATTTAGCGGTGCAATTAGCTGATGGGCGGGAAGCTTACACCCGCAATGGCAATATTCAAATTTCAGCTAATGGTGAATTAATGATCCAAAATCGCCCATTAATGGGCGATGGTGGCGAAATTATGGTTCCGCCGCAGGCGCAACTGACGATTGCTGAAGATGGCATCATTACCGGTTATATCCCAACAGATCCACCCACCCAATTAGGTCAGGTTGGTCAGATCAAACGGGTTAAACCCTCAGAGCAACAGTTGGTACGTGGTGAAGAGGGTTTATTTCACCTTGCGGAACCTAATGCCCCACCTTTAGTGATGGATAATAGTGTCAAGTTACTGTCGGGAGTATTAGAGGGCAGCAATGTCAATCCGGCACAAGCGATGGTGGCCATGATAGCCAATGCACGCACTTTCGAAATGCAAATGAAAGTTATTCATAGTGCTAATGATAACGCCCAACGTGCTAATCAATTGTTAGCCATCAGTTAAGTTATTAAGGGAGAAAACAAATAATGATCCGTTCTTTATGGATTGCCAAAACTGGGCTTGATGCTCAACAAACTAACATGGATGTTATTTCTAATAACCTGGCTAACGTCAGCACCAATGGTTTTAAGCGCGGGCGAGCAGTATTTCAAGATCTAATGTATCAAACGTTACGTCAACCCGGATCGCTAACGTCGGAACAGACCCTATCACCTTCGGGATTGCAACTAGGCACCGGGGTTCGTCCTATTGCGACTGAGCGGTTACATAGTCAGGGTAATTTATCGCAGACTAATAACAGTAAAGATGTTGCCATTAAAGGCCAGGGTTTTTTTCATATTCAATTGCCCGATGGTACTGATGCCTATACGCGCGATGGTGCCTTTCAGGTTGATCAAAATAATCAATTGATTACTGCTGGTGGTTTTGCTGTTGTGCCGGCTATTGTCCTGCCAGAAGGAACCCTCAAATTTACTATTAGTCAGGATGGTATTGTCAGTGTTGTCATACCAGGTAATTCTGAACCACAGCAAGTTGGCCAATTAGCATTAACCACGTTTGTTAATGAAACCGGTCTGGAAAGTATTGGTGAAAATCTTTATCTGGAAACCAACAGTTCCGGCGTACCGGTTGAGACAGCACCTGGGGTTAATGGCGCGGGTTTACTTTATCAAGGTTATGTTGAGACATCGAATGTTAATGTGGCTGAAGAGTTAGTCAGCATGATCCAGACGCAACGTGCTTATGAGATTAATAGTAAAGCGGTGTCCACTTCTGATCAAATGTTACAGCGATTAATGCAGCTTTAATTCAGCTACCATCACAGTCGCAATTCATTGTGATGGTGAACATACAAGAGTTTTTAACATGAATAAAAAAAGCATCGCCAGTTTGGCTGCGCTTATTTTTAGGCGGTTTTCCCAGCTAGGGGGAAATCGATGGCGGTTTGGCATTATCTGCTCGGCAGTAATAATGTCAGGCTGTGCTTACATACCGAAAAAGCCATTGGTCTCTGGTCCGACAACCGTTGAACCGGCAGAAATGGCAAGCATTAAGGTAACTGGCTCGATTTATCAAGCCAGTCAACCGGTTAATTACGGTTATCAACCGCTATTTGAAGATCGACGTCCCCGCCATGTCGGCGATACATTGACCATCATTTTACAAGAAAATGTCAGTGCCAGTAAAAATTCGTCCGCCAATGCCAGCCGTAAAGGAAAAAGTGGATTTTCGGCCGGCGCTACACCGCAAGTGTTAAATAAACTGGTGGGGGTTGATAAGTTACAGTTTGACATGGAAGGTGAAAATGAGTTTGGTGGCAAAGGTGGCGCCAATGCGAATAATACCTTCAAGGGAACGATAACGGTCACGGTGACTAAATCACTGGCAAACGGTAACTTACAGGTAGTGGGTGAAAAACAGATCGCTATCAATCAGGGCACCGAATATATCCGTTTCTCTGGTGTCGTTAATCCAAGAACCATTAGTGGTAGTAATACTGTGAATTCAACCCAGGTTGCGGATGCACGTATTGAGTATGTGGGGGATGGATATATTAACGAAGCACAAAATATGGGCTGGTTGCAGCGTATCTTGTTAAATATTTCACCATTCTAAACAGAGAGAGCTTATGGTTGATTCATTGCTAGGTAAGTTACTATTTTGGTTACCATTACCAATGTTATTGTTATGTTCGAGCATAGTGCAAGCCGAACGTATTCGTGATCTGACAAGTATTGAGGGAGTGCGAGAAATGCCCTAATCGGCTATGGTTTGGTAGTCGGTCTGGATGGGACGGGTGATCAAACTTCCCAAACGCCATTTACTACCCAGAGTATGAGTAATATGCTCTCTCAATTAGGCATCACTGTGCCGCCGGGTACCAATATGCAGTTAAAAAATGTGGCAGCGGTGATGATCACGGCCAAATTACCCCCTTTTGGTCGTGCCGGACAAACGATTGATGTGGTCGTCTCTTCATTAGGTAATGCGAAAAGTTTACGCGGTGGCACCCTATTGATGACGCCACTAAAGGGCGCTGATAATCAGGTGTATGCGGTTGCCCAAGGCAATATTATTGTGGGTGGCGCCGGCGCTAGTGCCGGTGGCAGTAGTATTAAGATTAATCAATTAGCCGGTGGACGCATTAGTGGTGGTGCGGTAATTGAACGGGAACTACCCAGCCAATTTGGTAAAACCAACACCCTTAACTTACAGTTGAATGAAGAAAATTTTTCGCTGGCACAAACCATTTCCGATGCCGTAAATCGCATTAAAGGTTTTGGTACCGCAACGCCATTGGATGCTAGAACGGTTGAACTCAGATTGCCAGTTAGCCAAAGTGAACAAGTACGTTTTTTGGCGCAGATTCAGAATATTAGCATTAAATCAGTGCCGATTGATGCAAAAATTATTTTGAATGCCCGTACCGGTTCGGTGGTAATGAATCGCAGTGTGATGTTAGATAATTGTGCTATTTCTCAAGGTGGGCTCTCGATTACGGTAGATCGCCGAGTCAATGTTAGTCAGCCTGATACCCCTTTTGCCGGTGGTAAGACGGTGGTGACACGTAACACCGATATCGCCCTGAATGAAAAACACGATGGCTTACATAAAGTCAATGCCAGTGCCAACTTAAATGAAGTGATCCGCGCGTTAAATGCCTTGGGTGCGACACCAACCGACTTAATGTCAATTTTACAGGCAATGGAAAGTGCCGGTTGTTTGCGGGCTAAATTGGAGATCATTTGATGAAAGATCTTTCCACGATGGTGGGCGCCGCTTATGACGCCAGATCATTAAATGCCTTAAAAAATCAAGTGAGTCAGCAGCCTCAACAGGGGCTGCGTCAGGTCGCTGAACAATTAGAAAGTGTTTTTGTGCAGATGATGCTAAAAAGTATGCGCGCTGCTTTGCCGCAAGAAGGTTTGCTAAGTAGTGAACAAAGCCGTCTCTATACCGCACTTTATGATCAGCAATTAGCCCAAGATCTGTCGCGTAAAAGCTTAGGATTTGCTGATCTGATGGTGGAACAGTTAAGCCGGCATCACAATGAGCCGGATGATATTAAGCCGGCACCATTACTGAATACTGATTTACCCAGACAGTTCGTCAGCACTTTTCGCCGTTTTGTACCAGAAGAAGCGGCCGGGGCACTCAAGTATATCTCAGAAAATGGTACCAGTTTTCTGGCTAAATTGTTTATCCCGGCCAGAATTGCTAGTGAAAATAGCGGCATTCCCCATTTACTGATTGTCGCGCAAGCGGCTTTAGAATCTGGTTGGGGACAACGTCAAATTCTGACTGCCGAAGGCACCCCCAGTCATAACTTATTTGGTATTAAGGCAGGTAAAAATTGGCGAGGTAAAGTGACCAATATTGTCACTACTGAGTATATTGATGGTAAAGCAGTGAAAATACGCGACGATTTTCGGGTTTATCCCTCCTATTTTGAAGCCGTCACCGACTATGTCAATTTGCTGACTCAGAGCAAACGTTATGCCAAAGTTGAGGCCGCCAACACCCCCGAGCAGGCAGCAATCGCGTTACAAGCGGCCGGTTATGCCACCGATCCGGGTTATGCGAAAAAACTGATCCAACTGATTCAGCAGTTGAAAAATACCACTTCGCAGGTTAAGCAAATTTATCAACATGATCTAAGCGATCTTTTTTGATGTGCACCACTTAAGTTTTGCTGGTTTTGGCCGATATTTTATTGCGTAAAACGACTATCTTACTGTCGGCTAACCGGCAGCATCCGAATTTATTAGGGAACTGACTATGTCCAGCAGTTTAATGAATACCGCAATGAGCGGCTTAAAAGCCGCGCAAACCGCGTTATCAACAATTGGTAGCAATATTGCCAATGCTAAAGTCGAGAGTTATCACCGGCAAACCACGACATTGGCTACCGATGGTAGCAATAATAATATAAATGGTGTCAAAGTGAGTGGTATTCAACGCGAATATGATGAGTTTATTAATGCGCATTATAACAAAGCGGTGACCAAGCAAGGTGAGCGGAAAATTTATGCCGAATTTGCCTTAGAGCTAGATAAGCTGATGTCTGTTTCTGATACGGATTTAGCGTCATCAATGACAGAGTTTTTTACTAGTTTGCAAACCTTATCAACCGATGCCGCTTCTGCGCCTTTACGCAATGCGGTTATTAATAAAGCCCAAGCCATGGTTAGTCGTTTTAAATCCGTTGAACAACAATTTAACGCTATGGAACAACGGCTTAATGGCAATATTGGCCAGATGGTCGATAAAGTTTCGCAACTGGCGCAACAAGTGGCCAAACTAAACGGTGAAATGACAAAAATCAAAGGCATACAAGGCTATGTGCCAAACGAGATGTTAGATCGGCGTGATCAATTAACCCGTGAACTATCAACAGTGGCTGGCATTAGTGTTATTCGGCAAGATGATAGCATCAATATTAATCTGGCTAATGGTTTATCTTTGGTTAATGGTACTAAAGCTAACAAAATCACCGCTATGCCATCGGTTGCTGATCCCGCTCAAGTCACGTTGGCTTATGATGATGGCATTAATCCGCCACAAGAAATTGATACTGGTTCAATTACCGGAGGGGAATTGGCCGGCGCTTTGGCGGTGCGTGATGAAGTACTACAGCCGAATCGACAAAAAATTAATCAGCTGGGTTTAATACTGACCGAAAGTATCAATCAGGTTCAGCAGTCAGGGTTTGATTTGCAAGGCAATGCGGGCCAAGCACTCTTTCAGACTGGCAAACCGAGCATTATTTCCCATAATCAAAATCAGGGAACCAGTAGTTTTGCTACTCAATTTACTGATGCTACCCAAGTTAAAGCCATTGATTATGCCATGAGGTTTGATGGTACTAACTGGGTGGTTACTCAACAAGCAACTGGGACACCGGTAAATGTTACTGTCACAGCAGCCACGGCTAATCACGGTACAAAACTAGCTTTTGATGGTATGGAAATTGAAATTGCTGCTACTTCAGCACCGCAAGCAGGCGACAAGTTTGTTATCAAATCCGTTGATGAAGTTATTAGTGGTTTAGCCGTTGCCATAATAAATCCAGCAGCTATTGCTGCTGCCAGCCAGACAGGAACCGGACAAGCAGATAATAGCAATATTAAGAATCTATTAGCCTTACAAGATAAAAAGTTGGTAAATGGAACGTCAACGTTAACCAAAGCTTATGCGGCGGTTGTCAGTGATGTAGCCTCGAAAGCCAATCAAGCGAAAGCGGATTTTACCGCCCAATCAGTGATCACCAAGAGTTATTTGCAGAAACAGCAATCGGTTTCCGGTGTCAATCTTGATGAAGAATATCTGGAAATGAGCCGTATGCAGGAATTTTACATGTCAAACGCCAAAGTTATTCAGACGGCCAATAGCTTGTTTGAAACTTTAATGCGTATTTTCTGATAACAGTATTAATATAGAAGGAAGTTGTTATGGTTACTCGTTTAAGCAGCCAATTTATGCATTATCAGAAAACGGATAGTATGATGCATTCTCAGTCACAACTGGCAGATAAATATCAGCGTATAACGACTGGAAAACGGTTGTTACAATCCGCTGATGATCCAGCAGCGGCTGCAGAAAATTTACAAATTAATCAAACCCAAGCGCGTTTGGCACAATATAAAACGGCACGTAATTTTTCTCAGCATCAGATGCAATCACAGCTACAGGTAGTTGAGAAAATGGAAGATCTGTCGCGCCGTGTTAAGCAGACTTTTGTGGCAGTCTCTAATCAGTCCATCATGAGTGAGGATGCCCGACAAGCTTATGCCACTGAGCTGGAAAGTTTAAAATCTGAGTTGATGGGTTTAGCCAATAGCAAAGACAGTTCAGGTAATTATCTGTTTGCCGGTTATCAAACCGATACTGCGCCGTTAATAATGAATAGTAATGGAGCGGTAAGTTATCAAGGGAGTCAGGATGCTATTAAGCAGCATATTGATGCCGATCGTGAAGTGACGGTGAATTTTACTGCTCAGCAAGTTTTGCAGTCTGCAACTGGTGCCGATATTTTTCAGTCATTGGATCTGGCAATTAGTACACTAAAAACGCCTTATCAAGCAGCAAATTCACAGGCACAAAGTATATTGGCAGCCAATATCGATAGTGCACATAGTGATTTGCAAAATACCATGAAAACGCTTGCCACAATTAGTAGCCAGCTTGGCTCACAACTCAAGGAAGTTGAACAATTAAATAGTCGTAGTGAAGATATTTCATTGCTACTAAAAGAGCGGCAAAGCCAATTGACAGATACTGATATGGCTGCGGAGATATCAGAATATTATCAAGAAGAGGCGATATTGCAGGCTTCATATGGTTTATTTGCCCAAATGAAAGATTTATCTTTATTTAAAATATTGCGGTGAATCATTTTGTTAATCCAGTTTAGATTATAAAATAAACGGCAAAATAAGCCGATAATTGAGATAAAATTTTTACCAGGAGAGCTATTTTCTCCTGGTTTTTTATTTTTTTTCATCTACTCTATTTTTTATTTCTATCTTATTTATTTTAATTAATAATTAGAAAATTATTTTTATTATTCAATAATAGTTAATTCGTTATATTAAATATCGACCCAATATTATTGCAGAAAAATAGAATACGATTAATATCTATTGAATTAACGATCAAGTTACTATATATAATATAACGTTAAAAAGTATAACGTAATATCAAAAAATAATAGTTTCATAGTGTTGAAAAAATAGTAAGATTTAATAAATTTTGCTATTTTCATTTCGTAATTGAGGGTAATTTTGTTTAGCTAGCTTTTGTTGAGATAAACAATTTCCTGGGATAAAAAAGGAACAAGCATGATGAAGAAATTGACAGTAGTCAGCCTGGTTTTCTTAAGCGCAGCGGCACAGGCGCAGTCTCATCTTGACCGAGTGATGAAAACGAAAACATTAACGGTTTGCGCAACTGGTGATTATAGGCCTTATACTCATTTACTTCAGAATGGTCAATATGAAGGCATTGATGTTACCATGATGGAAAATTTAGCTGCTAGTCTGGGGGCTAAAGTTAAATGGCAGAAAACGACCTGGAATACATTAATGGCAGATTTTCATAACAAACAGTGTGATATTGCAGTTGGGGGTATTTCTGTTACTTTAAAACGTCAGCAAGCTACCTGGTTGTCTGCGCCGCTAGCGGTTGATGGTAAAATTCCATTAGTTCGTTGTGATGATAAAGCTAAATATCAAACGATTGAACAACTTAATAAACCGACAGTTCGTTTGATTGCACCTTTTGGTGGTACCAATGAGGCTTTCGCCCATCGCTATTTACCTAATGCCCAGTTGCAATTGACGCATGATAATGCGGCGATATTCCAGCAAATTATTGATAAAAAGTTTGATGTTATGGTGACTGATGCATCAGAAGCCCTTTATCAGCAAAAGCATTATCCGAGTAAGTTATGTGCGTTGAATCCAAAGCGACCGCTGCAATATATTGAGAAAGCTTATATGCTACCGCGTGATGATATGAGCTGGAAACTTTATGTCGATCAATGGATAAATCTAACTAAAAAGACCGGTGGTTATCGGAATATTGTGTCTGAATGGATAGCGATACCGAAATAAATGATTAGCTGATCTGCTGATAGGTAAATATTTTTTTAACTTATTATTCAGTTAGCACAAAAATAACCCATAATTTATAGATTTATTTGGCAGTAGACGAACAATTTAAAAGTTAATACGATAGGGAAAAAAAGTATTTAGAAAAATATTACTTCCCGGCTAATGTAAGTAGTATCAAACTTAATTGACTCAGAATGTCATTAAATATCTTCTCGGCATATTTGGTAATGATAGTGGTTAAAAGAGGTAATAGATAGATACCAATTAAAAGTGTCAGTGGGAAGCCGACAACAAAAATAGAAAGTTGGGGGGTCATTCTATTTAAGATCCCCAAACTGATATTAATAATTAATAGTAAGGTTAAAATAGGCAGCGCCAATAGTAAACCATAATAAAAAATAATTCCGGCTGATTGAGCAACTAATATAAAGCTTTGGCTATTTAACGCTAGCGATTGGATTGGAATAAGCTGGAAGCTATCTGCCAATAGTGACAATAACCAAAGATGAATATCGAAAGATAAAAACAGTAATAACAATAATAGATTAAAAAAACGCGCAATAATTGGCATATTGGGGCCGGCTACTGGATCAACAAATAAGGCGAAAGAGAGCCCCATCTGCATCCCCAATACTTCTCCCGCATAACGAACGATGGCAAAGGCGATTTGCATTGTCAGTCCCATTAATAAGCCGATTAAAACTTGTTGTATTAAGATCCAACACCCCATAACGGAAAAAAGAGGGATTTGTGGTAGTGGTATTGCCGCAGAGATTAAAATAGTGATCAATAAGGCTAATATAATTTTACTTTTTTTAGGGATCTGTTTTTCGCCAAAAAACGGGGCAATACTAAATAAAGCTAATACTCGCACAAATGGCCAAAAAAATTGGTTAATATAGCTATAAAAAAAATCGGTGCTAAAAGTGATCATTATTAACCAACAAGTTGCGGTAATTGTGTTATCAACTGACGGGTATACTCAATAAATAGTTGTAACATCCACGGGCCGGCTACAACCGCAGTAATAAAAACAGCGATAATTTTAGGAATGAAAGAGAGGGTCATCTCATTAATTTGCGTCGCTGCTTGTAATAAACTAATAATTAAACCACTGACCAACGCCGCTAATAATAGTGGCGCTGCTAATGCTAAAGCCACTTTCATACCATCAATACCAAGTCCCATCACTGTTTCCGGTGTCATTTTCACTCCTAATTAAAAAAACTTTGTGCTAAAGAGCCTAAAATTAATTGCCAACCATCGACCAGAACAAACAACATTAATTTAAAAGGCATTGCAACGGTAGCAGGCGGAACCATCATCATTCCGAGCGCCATTAATACACTGGCAACTACGAGATCGATAATCAAGAAAGGAATAAATAACATAAAGCCGATTTGAAAAGCCGTTTTTAGTTCACTAGTAATAAATGCCGGCACTAAAATACGCATCGGAACATCGTCTTGGGTTTGATACTCACTATCATTGGCTAAGCGGGCAAACAGTGCTAAATCAGGTTGACGGGTTTGTTGTAACATAAATTGGCGTAAGGGTTTGGCACCTTCCGCTAATGCCACTTCGATGCTAATTTTCTCTTCACTAAAGGGCAAATAGGCATTTTGATATATTTTATCAAATACCGGAGACATGACGAAAAAAGTCATAAATAGCGCTAAGCCTAATAAAATTTGATTAGGTGGGGCGGTCGGAGTGCCTAACGCATTTCGCAATAAACCCAATACGATAATGATACGAGTAAAACTGGTCGTCATCAGCAACAGCGCAGGGATAAAACCCAGGGCAGTAATAAAAATAAGTGTCTGTACCGGTAGTGACCAACTTTGGCCGCCATTGGCTAAGGGTTGGCTAGTAATTGCAGGTATAGCGGTGTAAGCGGGCAATGGCAACCACAATAGCGCGCTGGTTAATAAAAATAGCAATTTACGCATCACTGTTTCTACTTTTTACTAAGCATGTCTTCATGAATTGACCAAAAGAGGGTGGAACAGAAGCTGACTGCTGTTGTTCATCCGGTTCGGTTTTGGCCGGCATTTTATGCAACAAGGTAATGTTTTCTTCGGTGACACCGAGTACCAGCGCCTGCCCTTCAACTTCAATAATGGTAATTTTGGCTTTATTACCGAGTGAGTAATTATCCGTTACTTTGATTGCGCTTGAGCGAGTGGTCAGATAGCGTTTGGGTAAAAAACGGCGTATTAACCATAAAGTCACCAATAGACCGCCAATAATCAGTAATAGCGAGCTGCTCATTTCAGTTAACATGCTACTGCCTGAAAGTAGCGAGGGGCTGTTAGTGGTTGTGCCCCCTTTTAATACAGGAGCAGCACTATCTGCCGCTCCAGCAACTAGAAAAGAAGAATAAGCTGGCATAATCTATCGACTCAACCGACGCATACGTTCTGATGGGGTAATAATATCGGTAATACGAATACCATATTTATCAGAGACCACCACTACTTCGCCTTGTGCGATCAGATAACCATTGATCAGAATGTCTAACGGTTCACCCGCCAGGCCATCCAGTGAAACCACCGAGCCTTGGGTTAAACTTAAAAGCTTTTTAATGGTCATTTTGGTGCGACCTAGCTCAACTGTCAATTTAACCGGAATATCCATGATCATATTAATATCTGAAAATTGGTTTTCGATATCTTGTATGTCCAAATTATCAAAGATCGCAGGTCCATTGTCGGTTGGTTTCGGCGGTTTCGATTGCTGAGCAATGGTTTCTGCCCAGATATCTTCAGCCGAGGTTTTAGCTTGATGTTCAGTAAAATCTTTAGTGTCACTCATGGTTTTTGTTCCTCTTCCAGAGCGTTTAAAACTGGATTAATAAGATGTTCGACGCGAAGGGCATACTGCCCATTTAATGTTCCATATTTACTGGTCAGCACGGGAACGCCATCGACATGAACCATAAGGCGTTCTGGTTTTTCGACAGGAATGACATCCCCATTTTGCAGTTTCAGGATCCTGGAGAGCCGCGTTGGATGTTCAATCAGGTTAGCGATTAATTCCAATTCAGAATATTTAACTTGGTTAACCAAGCCTTCCATCCAGACACCTTCATCTTGTTTAACATTTTCTACCGGCGGATTGATTAATCGTTCACGTAACGGCTCGATCATGGCAAAAGGGATACAAATGCTAAATTCACCAATCATATTGCCAATTTCCACTAAAAATGGGGTGGTAATAACAATATCGTTAGGTGAAGACGTGATATTGGTAAATTTTACCTGAATTTCAGAACGAACATATTCTGCCTGGATTTTGAAAATACTCTCCCAGGCGTCACTATAGGCATCAAGCGCCAATTTCATCATTTTATTAATAATACGCTGTTCGGTATGGGTAAATTCACGCCCGTCAACTGGAGTTGGAAACCTACCATCGCCACCAAATAGATTATCGACCGCGATATAGACTAAATTGGGTTCAAAGGTAAAAAGGGCGGTACCGCGCAAAGGTTTTAAATGCACCAGGTTAAGGTTAGTCATCACGGGTAGATTGCGCGCAAATTCATGATATGGCTCAATTTTGATTAATCCTACCGTAATATCAGGGCTACGACGTAGAATATTAAATAACCCCATACGAAATTGGCGCGCAAAACGTTCATTAATAATTTCCAGCGACTGCAATCGCTCGCGCACAGCACGTCGTTGTGTATTCGGATTATAAGGATGGATATCCATTTCAGCTGCAGATGCTTTTTTCTCTCCACCGCTAACCGTATTATCAGTTGGCGCATCATTTAGCAGGGCATCAATCTCTGTTTGTGAAAGAAAGTTATCGCTCATGTGATTTATCGTAAAATAAACGTTGTGAATAACACATCGGTAATAATTTGTTCAGACTCTTCTAATTCAAAAGTCGGTTTTAATACCTGCTTAATTTCAGACATAAGATGAACTTTGCCTGTATCTGTTGCCAAATCAGCGGCGTTTTGGCGAGATAACAATAACAATATACGGCTGCGCACCTCAGGCATAAAATCATGAAGGCGTTTACGGGTTTCTTCACTGGTCAGGCGTAATGTAATATCAACATATAACACGCGATCGCGTTTCTCATCGTCAATTAGATTAACCGTAAAGGGTTCTAGTGACATAAATACCGGTAGCACCAGACTTCTTTTTTCCGGTTGATGCTCATCTTGTTCTTTTGCTTGAAATAGCCACCAGCTATAGCCAGCAATAAAACAGCTTAATAGTGTGAATAACGCCATAATGGTTAACAGCATCCCACTGATGCGTTTTCCTTGATGTTGCGACTTAGACATAGACAGGTAATTCCTTTTGATTCTACTTGGGATAATCAAGGCATTGTCGATTAACGTTTTATCCCTGTTTTTGCATTTCACTATAATTATCCCGATCTATGAATAACTTGACGGTAGAATAAAACAGTAAAAATAGGCGGTTATTTTGTCATTGAACAATGTTGATAAGGATAGGGGGAATGTTCCCCCACAAGAAAAAGTAAAAAAAAGCAAATGGATTTAAGCAAATACATCAATTCCGCTGGTTATTTGTGCCTGGTTAGTTTGCTGGACTTTAGTTAATGAACTATCACTCTCTTGCTCATTGGTCTCATTAGTTATTGATCATAGCGGCGTTGCCGGTTGATTATCTTGCGCACTATTTTGCTCGTTATGTTGCTCGCCAACATGCGTTTGCCCCAGTTGTATGCCTTGTTCTGATAGCGCATGACGTAACTGTGTCAGATTGCTTTCAATAATCTGGCGAACTTGTTGATTAGCGGTCACGACTGACAGTTGCGCTTTATCGTCAAAAATTTTAAGTTGAATTTGTAGGCTACCTAATTCTTCCGGATGAAGACGTAACTCGGCTTGTTGTGCGCCATGGCGACTGAGCATGACAATCTGCTCACTAAACTTTTGTCCCCACTCCGGCTGATCAATCGGCGTAGTCAAAGCCATAGAATTGATGTTAGCTGTCATTGACTGAGTTAATGCAGGATTGGCTGACAAAGAGGTTAAAGGGATCGCATTATTATTGTTTGGCGATAGGCTAATTAATTCTGGATTTTCTGCCGTATTGGTCAGGGTTGCTACATTGATATTAGATTGCATGGCCGGTTGTAACTACAGAGATTGCGATGTTGCTTGTTCATTGAACGGTGCTGATAAATTGGCCAGCGGGTATTCGATTGTTGCACTATGGCTTGTGGAAGTAGCGAGCTGAGAATGCGATTTGAAATGCAGTTTTTCATCGCTATTGTCACTATTATTAGCTAATTGTTCAATAATCGCTTGCTCGATTGTTTCATCGGCTAGTGTTGCGAGATCTTTTTCCAGCCGTAGCTGTGTTGCTACCTCTGCCAGTTGAATGGGTAATTGATCAATGAATTGATTAGCGGTTAATGGCGAAAATTGCGGGTTATCTGATGGTGCTGTTGCTTCATCAATTTTTGTGCTGCTTTCCTCAGTTAAAAAGTCATTGAAAGCAGGTAAGGTATTTTCCTGCTGTTCAATAGCTGAGTCAGCATTATCTGTTACGCTTTGTTCTTTTGCCGGCGATGAATGGTTAGTTAACATCTGGGCAAAATTGTCCGAATGCGATGATGATAATGGTTGGTTAGAAGCGTGCCCATTAGCGGTCAATGTTAGCGATGTGTCTATCATTATGATGTCCTTAAAACGGCTCGTTGCGCCATTTCATCCATTTGTTTTTGTTCCAGCCGATCAGCACGTTTTTTTTGTAAACGGTCACTACGTTGTTGTAGCTTACTGAAGGCATTGGTTTTTTGCTGTTTGCCTTGCCAATTTTGTTCTGCACTTGTTTCTCGCTGTTGCCATTCAACTAAATGTTGCTGATGTTGCGTGATTGCTTGTTCAAGGGTCAGCAAAAACTGCTGATAATTTTGTAATATTGCACAAGAGGTGCCTTGATGAAGCATACTATTAAGCTGTTGGCGATATTCATCCTGATACTGTAGCAGTTGTGTCAGTTGTTGCTGCATTTGTTGATGCTGATGTCGAATATGCGACAGTTTTACTGCGGCCTGGTTGCTATCTTTATGGCTTAAATCACGTAATAGTGTGAAGGAATTGCTTGCTTTCATGCTTCCTCATTAGTGATTTTGGGAAATAACTGACAAAGCTGTTGATAGGCGCTCTCCTTTGAACAGTACTCATCGCAATCTTGGCGTAAAAATTGTTGCAAATGGGGATAAAGCTGGATGGCCTGATCAAGGATCGGATCACTACCAACGGCATAAGCGCCAACATTAATCAGATCTTGATTACGCTGATAACGAGATAATAGTTGTTTGAACTGTTGAGCCTGATAAAAATGGCTTTTATCCACCAGAGTGTTCATTGCCCGGCTGATGGAAGCTTCGATATCGATAGCTGGATAATGGCCAGATTCTGCCAGGCTACGTGACAAGACAATGTGACCGTCTAAAATAGCACGCGCTGAATCGGCAATCGGATCCTGTTGATCATCACCCTCTGTTAGTACGGTATAAAAAGCGGTGATACTACCACTACCTTGTGTACCATTACCGGCACGCTCTATTAGGGCGGGTAATTTGGCAAACACAGATGGTGGGTAACCCTTCGTAGCCGGAGGTTCTCCGATCGCTAATGCAATCTCACGTTGTGCCATGGCATAACGGGTTAATGAATCCATAATCAGTAACACGTTCAAACCGCGATCGCGAAAGTCTTCGGCAATCCGGGTGGCGTAAGTTGCGCCTTGTAAACGTAAAAGCGGCGAGACATCAGCGGGAGCCGCGATAACCACCGAGCGCTGTAAACCCTCCGGGCCGAGAATATTTTCAATAAAGTCTTTAACTTCTCGGCCGCGCTCACCGATCAGGCCAACTACGATCACGTCAGCTTGGGTATAGCGTGCCATCATGCCCAATAAAATACTTTTACCAACTCCAGAGCCGGCAAATAATCCCATCCGTTGGCCGCGACCGACCGTCAGTAAACTATTAATCGCTCTTACCCCTACATCAAGTGGCAGGTTAATTGATTCTCGTTGTAAGGGGTTAATTGGCGCAGTAACTAGCGATGCAAAGCTGTCTATGGTTGGCAAGGGTTTGCCATCTAATGGTTCACCAAAACCATCCAGAACACGACCAAGTAGCGCGGGGCCCAGGGGGAATTGTTGACCGCTGTTTTGTTGCTTGTCTGAAACTGAAGGATGATAGACTTGAGCGCCGGGTACAATGCCTTCAAGATCCTGATAAGGCATTAATAGCATTTTATTGCCATTAAAACCGACCACTTCACACGTGATCTCGTCACTGGCTGCTTGATGTTGGCGTTTTATTAAACAATTTGCTCCTAACGGCATTTGCAGACCGGTTGCTTCTAACACTAAACCTGTCACGCGGGTTAATTTGCCATAATGGCGCACTGGCGCTAGCTGGCTAAGCTGCTTTTCAAAGCTGTCAATTCGGCCTAACCAGCGGGCAAGTTTTGCGGTCATGGACATTTCTCCGGCATAATCAACTGACAAAGCTCAAGCCAGCGGGTTTCTAAACTGGCATCCAATTCACTATTTTCAGCGCTAATTTTGCAACCATATCGATGCAGCTCTGGCACCGCGATCAGACGCCAGCCATTAGCGGTTAAACTATCACCTAGTTGTGATTCAACCAGTGCCATATCATTTGGATTAACTTGTAGTTGAGGACGGCCTGCCAATAGCGGATCTTGTTGTAGAAAATGACTAATTTGGCTCAATAATGCGCTACCATCACAAACCGCCGGTTGGCCTAATACCTGACGAGCAGCCTGCAGGGCAATCTGCATTAAACGAGAAGCAATGAAACTGTCTAATCCTTCTAAGGAGTGACGAAACTCAGTTAATAGCGCTTGCCATTGTTGGGTGATAGCGGCCATCTCATTTTTGGCATCATTGGCACCTGCCTGATGGCCTTCAGCTAAACCTTGCTGATAACCGGCCTGGTATCCTTGTTGCTGACCATCCGTCAAACCCGTTTGTTGTCCAGCCGCGTAACCTTCTTGATAGCCGATTTCTTTAGCTTGCGCTTTTAAATCGTCCAGTTGATTGATTTGCGCTAAAACATCTTTTTCACTCTGTTCAGCTAATGGCGTATCACTGGCAACATGCTGATTATTGATCACAGGATTTAAACCTGGCCAAAGGGTGATTTCGTCTGGCAGCCAGGGCTGCCATGGTGAGAGCGATTTTTTAGACATAGGTTTCTTCACCGCCATTCATCACAATTTCACCACTTTCTGCCAAGCGACGAACGATGAACAAGATCGCTTTTTGTTCTGCTTCCACTTGCGACAGGCGAACAGGGCCACGTGAAGCCAGATCATCGCGCATGATCTCAGCGGCTCGACGTGACATATTGTTGAGGAAATGATCGCGTAAATTCTGTTCACAACCTTTTAATGCAATAACCAGCGAATCGTTTTACACTTCTTGCAACAGACGCTGCATAGAACGATTGTCCATTTCAATAAGATTTTCAAACAAGAACATTTCGTCGATAATTTTTTGTGCCAGTTCATCGTCATACTCTTTAACCGCACTAATAACCACCTCTTCTTGCTGACTCTTCATCAAGTTGATGATTTCAGCGGCAGTACGCACACCACCCATTTTACTACGCTTAATATTTTGTCCATCAAGTAGGTTATTCAGCACCTCAGTCAACTCAGCTAAAGCGGAGGGTTGTACGCCACCAAAGGTAGCAATTCTTAACATGACATCATTACGCAGTTTTTCATCAAATAAAGCTAACACGTCGGCCGCTTGTTCACGCTTTAAATGCACTAAAATGGTGGCAATAATCTGCGGATGTTCATCGCGGATCATATCTGCCGCCATCTGCGGCTCCATAAAGTTCAGCGTATCAATACCGGTAGCGGTCTCTTTGGTTTCAAAAATATCCTCTAACAAGGTATTGGCCCGCTCTTCACCCAATGCTTTGACTAATACTGAACGCAGGTAATCATTGGTATTAACATTAATAGCCGCATATTGAATGGCATTTTCTTCAAATTCGGCCAATACATCTGACAATTCCTGGTTAGAGATTTGGCGTAAACTTGACATAGCCACACTTAATTTTTGTACTTCACGGCTATTTAAGTGTTTAAAAATTTCAGCGGCTTGCTCTTCACCTACTGACATTAGCATCACTGCACTTTTTTCTGTTCCACTAAGACTCATAATTCTTTACTCATCCAATCACGAACAACCATTGCCACCACACGGGGATCTTTTTGTACCATCTGACGTAAGCGTTGGGTATGCATCTCTGCGTTAACACGTTGACGGGTTGTTCTTGACGCGCAGCTTCATCTTGCTCAATTTTTTGGCGGGCAGCCTGCTCCGCATCTTTTTTCGCTTTCAGATCAGACGCCATTTTAGCGGCTTTCTCTGCTTCACGTTTTTTCTGTAATTGGGGTTTGACCACAAAACGCCACAATAACCAGGCCAACAGTAATAGCAGCAAATAGCGACCAATCTCTAACACGTTGGCGATAAAAACTGGCTGTTGCCAAAACTCAAGCGGTTTAAGTTCAGCGTCTTGGGCTTCAAATGGTGCATTTACTACATACAGGCTATCGCCACGCTGCTCAGAAAACCCCATCGCTTCTCGTGCCAAGGTTTTAATTTGTGTTAATTTTTCATCAGTTAGCGGTAAGCTATCATCATTTTCTTTTTTATCTTTATCGGTATCAGCATAATTAACGATGATGGCCACTGAAAGTCGCTGTAGATTGCCAATTTGATGTTGAGTATGACGAATGCGACGATCTATCTCATAGTTGGTGGTTTCATCAACCCGACTATTATGATTATTATTTACTGGCTGCGGGGCATTTTTATCATTAGGTTTGTCAATCGGTGCTTTTGGTGCCGGTGTTGGTTGGTTAGATAGCGCACCGGGTACGCCACCAACTAATAATTGACCGTTTTGCTCACTGCGACTGGTCTGTTTTGAACGCACCGCTGATTCATTGGGTGGCTGATTGGGTTTGTACTCTTCCGCTGTCTCTTCAGTACGGGCAAAATTAATTTCCGCCGTAACTTGTGCGTGTACATTACCTCGGCCAACCAGTGGCATAATAATCGATTCGATACGTTGCTTATAACGATTCTCTATCGATTGCACATAGTTGAGTTGCGTCACGTTAAGATCGCGGCTAATGCCATCGGGCTGAGTCAATAGATTGCCTAACTGATCAACGATAGTGACATTATTGCTAGTTAAACCACTGACACTACTAGAGATCATATGCACAATAGCGGCAATCTGGCCTTCATCCAGTTTACGGCCGTTTTGTAGGTTAAGGGTGACCGACGCGGTAGGATCTTTTTGCTCGCGCACAAAAAGTGACGGTTTGGGGATCGCTAAATGTACGCGGGCGCGTTGCACAACTCCCAATGATTCAATGGTTTTGGCTAATTCACCTTCCAAAGCACGTTGATAGTTGATCTGTTCGCTAAATTGACTCAACCCAAATTTTTCTTGATCCAGTAACTCAAAACCGGCATTGCCGCCTTTTGGTAATCCTTGTTGCGCTAACTTTAGTCTAACCTCATGCACTTTATCAGCCGGCACTTTAACCATACTACCATCGGCAGATAGTTGATAAGGAATATTCATTTGACTTAGCTGAGTAACAATTTCGCCGCCATCCTTATCACTAAGATTGGTATAAACTGGGCGATAGTCAGGTCCCTGTAGCCAAAACAAAGCAGCGATGAAAAAAGTTATTGTCAAAGCACCTGCAACGATCAGCGGTACTTTAGGATCAGATTTTATTTTGTCGAAAATGGTACTTAATCCTTTGAGCGGATTTGCTCCATTAGTATTTACGGCATTCATAGACAATCCTTGCCTTCTCGTTCTTGATGAAGATTGATAACGTGGCGTAACAAAGTGGCTTCCTCATACTGATAAAGTATTTCCAGTTTCATCTTTATATTATCGTTTGTCGTGCCTTGGTTTAATGGCTGAAATAGACTTTTAGTTCGGCGCTAATTGTCGGTTTTGATTTATTTGACTTGTGGTAGGGTTATTTTCCGCTCAGTGCCAAAAGATGAGTTAATACGATGGCACAGATTAGAGAAAGGTATTGGAAAAAATAGGTAGAGGTTTTTATGTCAATTCCAGCCATTCAATCTGTTATCGCGAAAATGACAACAGACATGGTTAGTCAAAATAATATACTGTTAACAGCGACACCGCAATCCGGTTTTGCCAGTCATTTGTTAACTGCGGTGAGTAAAATTAATCAGACCAGGGTGAGTGCGAGTCAGAAAGCACAAGCATTAACCTTGGAAAAACCAGGGGTTGAGCTTAATGATGTGATGGTTGATTTACAAAAGGCCAGTTTATCACTTCAGTTTGGTATTCAGGTGAGAAACAAGCTAGTGGGTGCCTATCAGGAAATCATGAATATGCCAGTTTAAATGAGCTTTTAGTGTAATTAAGCCATGGACAAGTGGCTATCTTGGTTATTATTTGCCGGTAATAAATTTGGTTATGGTAAATAATATCCACTAACTGATAAAAGATAGCCATAATTATCATTGCTAGCGTTTTCGCTGGCAATGTCGGTTATTGATGAAATTATGTTTACTAATAATCTTAAACCTACCTCTTTCAATAATAAATATCGCTATAGTAATCTAGATAACAAAATTAACTAATAATTTTTTATTGTAAGCTATTAAATTTAAAAGTGATTATATGAATATTGGTTTTTGCGGGAAAAAAAACTGATTGAACTTGCAAATCGTGTTGCGTATTTTCTTTTATTAAAATATGACAGACAAAATAAATTAAATAATTATTAATAAAATAAGCAATACTGATAGTTTTAAACTAACAGGCAACTCAAATAATACTTTAAAAACTGTAATGATATTTTAAATCATCGTTAGCAAAACGGAGCAATAAAATAACTTATTATTCAGGAGAATAAATTATAGCAACAAGCAAAGGAGATTTTTGGAACAGGAAGCAGGGTATAAAGACTTAGGTATTTGCCAAATTTCTAATTCAAAAAGCATGCTGATTTATTATTTCCCCGCAGTAATTTCTGTGTCATTTAACTACCCTGGTATTATGTTTTGGCCGCTTAAGCGGTCTTTTTTAATTGCTTGAACAATATAAAATAGCCTCTGACTAAGTCAATAAAGCACAATTGAGCTTGGTAATTATTAAATAAATAATCAGATTAACAGCAAAAATGGACTAAATTAATTATTCCGTTTCACTGTAACGGAATTGAAGCTGCTGCTGTTGCGCGGTCTGTTTAATTAACACCGCCAGCTCATTCATGCGGCTTTCCATCAATTGGCGGATGGCATTTTCATTGGTTAATATTGTTTGTAATAGTTCAGTCAATTGATGGCATAGCGGCTCAGGTAGATCAGCAATTGAACCTATTGCAGTGACTTGATCAACCGCTTGTTGATAACTATTTTCGCTAATTAATAATTGTTCCCATTGTGCTTGCTGTGCCAGCGATAACATTTGCTGACTAATGGTCAGCAAATGTTGATAAGCACTCAGGAAGGTATGTTGCTCATTGTACATTAGATTTTCTTGCCGGATCATTAAGTTGGTCCCAGGTATCAGCTGAGTCAGTCAATAATTTAATCACATGCTGAATTCTATCAACATTATTATGCAGACTGGCATACAGCAATTCGCGGATCATATAGTCATATAATAGGGTCATATTTTCGCCAATTTCACCGCCTTTTTCCCGATCAATACCGCCATTGAGTCCTTCACCAATAATGGCAATCGCTTTGGAGATAGCGTTGTTTTTTTGTTGAATATTGTTTTGTTCAATAAAAATGACCGCCCGCTTTAAGGCGCTAAGCGCCTCTTTATATAAGATTTGCACCAGTTGATAAGGTGAAGCATTTAAAATTTGGCTTTCAATATCCACTTGCGCATACAAAGTTTCGACAGTTGAGCTATTCATAATTTATTTTGTTAATAGGGCCATTAAGGAGTTACTGCTCTGTTTCATATTGCTGATAGCTTGATCCATCGCGATAAATTTTTTCTGATAACGTTTAAGTGTGGCGGCAATGGTGGTTTGAACACTTTCCATTTTTGTCGCTAACATTTTTTTCTGGTGATTGAGTGATTCAGTGCTTAAATGTAGTGGCCCTTCCAGTTTATCCAGGGTCTTTTTTAAATAATTGAAGGTTTCAGTGGCAAAACCGCTTTTATCGCCATCACCCATAAAGAACTGTTTAACTTTGGCTGGGCTATCTTTTAGCGCTTCATCCAATTTTTTATCATCAATGGTTATTTTTCCTTCATGATTAAAACCAATACCAAAATGGTTCAAATGATTCATATCGGGCATATCTTGCACATTTAGCGTCAAATCTTTCACTTGGGAAAAGATCATTGCTGATGAGCTGTCGTTTAATAAAATACCGTTGTTAGCCGAAGGTGCTTCACCCGGTTTAGTCGGGATATATTTGGTTTGGCTTTTATAAAAGCTATGTAAACTATTAAAGGCATCAACCCAGCTTTTAATCGCTTTTTTAGTCGGCTCGATATCTTTAGTAATATTGACAGTTTCTGCTATCAGCGCGTTGTTATTGCTGGTATCTTTTTCAGCCGTCTTAATCAATTTAAAGGTCACGCCTTCTGGTGCATCTTTAATCTCATTGGTTTGCCGTTCAATATCAATGCCATTAATTTTTACTTTGGCATTTTGTGCGCTAACGGTTTCAATCATACTATTACTGTTAAAAATAGCATCCAGTGTGCTATCGCCTTGCACCTCAATAGCCATTTTTGCTTCAGTACCGGTTTTCTTTGAAGTCAGGACTAATTGATGCTCACCATCTTTGATTTTTACCAGGCTGGCAGTGACATTACCATCAGTTTTATTGATCGCATCACGGATTTCCAGCAGTGATGTTTGTTCATCGCTCAGTTTAATTTCCAGTGGTTGCTTTTCGCTGTTTTGCTTAATAACTAATATCCGCTCTCGGCCACTGGTAACATTACCGCCCAGTTTTTTCTTAACATCATCAATAGTGTTGGTCTTTAAGGATTGTGCCTGAGCTAATTGTTCAACAATCACCTCATAATTACCGGCTGCTGCCTTCTCATCGGTGGTGACAGCCACGGTTTTATGGTCTTTATTGACAGCAGTGGTTGTGATTTTGTCAAACTTCATCAATGTTTCTGAAGCTTGCTGTAATTTATCTAGTTCAGCACGCAATGCACCATAGGCGCTGATCTGTTTATCGTATTTCTGCTGCTTTTGTTTTAAAGGATTCAGTTTTTGATTCTCAGAGCTTTCTAATTTATCCAGCCATTCGCCAATTGGCATGCCAGATCCTGCACCTAATACTGTCATATTTGACATGATCTTTTCCTCTTCATGTGAGCAAGGTTATCCCTGTTATCGGCACTCACTAAAAAAAGCTGAGTCAATAGACAAAATAAATTTATTGGCTCAAATAATTAAAGAATTAACACCCAGCGACGATAACCAAACCAGCCAAGCGTTTTGGCATTATGAAAAATTAACAAGGAAATTATTATGGCTTTGGTTATTAATACCAATATGTCTGCGCTAAATGCACAGAAAGCACTGAATAAAACACAAGACACCTTAGGTACCACTATTCAACGTCTATCAACTGGCCTACGTATTAACAGCGCTAAAGATGACGCGGCGGGTATGTCAATTGCTAATGGCATGACTTCTAACATTATGGGTATGACGCAAGCTGCGCGTAACGCCAATGATGGTATCTCGCTCGCACAAACCACTGAAGGGGCGTTAGCGCAAGTTAATGATAACCTGCAAGCGATTCGTCGTTTAGCCGTCCAGGCTAGTAACGGCACTAACTCTGCCAGCGATATTGCTACACTGCAAAATGAAGTTAAACAGCGTTTAGACGAAATCAACCGTATCTCTGAGCAGACTGATTTTAACGGCACTAAAGTATTAAGTTCCAATGCAATGAAAACCATCCAAATCGGTGCCAATTACGGTGAAACGATTGAGATCGCATTAGAGAAAATTACTTCTGGTGAGTTAAAAATCGAAGAAGTGAATTTAAATATTTTTGCTAAGTCTTATGCTGATTATGCTACTGCAGATGCATCAACAACTGATATTTCTGCAACGGCTAACGATCCAATTTATGCAGCGGCAGCGAATAAATTAGTTGATGCGGATATTAAAATTGTTGCTGGTGGAGCAGGGCAAAGTGGTATTGCAGTAGGCGCAATCGGCGCTAATAAACTACATCAAAAAATTGATGCCGCTACCGGTAAAGCTATTGATGGTCAATTTGTGATCAAGAAAGATGGTTCTGGTGAAGTTTATGATGTGAATTTGACATTTAAAGTCACTGGTACGGGTAATAATACTAAACAAGAAGTTGAAGTTACTGTTCGTGATGAAGTTAAAGATGCACAAGATGGTGCTGTTGATACTAAAGTGGCTCGTGCTGGTATGTTAAGTGACGATAAAGTTCTTAGCAGCCTGGATGATGCTTTGACTAGCGTTTCTGCCCTACGTAGTTCATTAGGTGCGATGCAAAACCGCTTTGAAGCAGCGGTAGAGAACCTGAACAACACTATCAACAATCTATCTTCTGCGCGTAGCCGTATTCAGGATGCTGACTTTGCTGACGAAGTTTCTCGTTTAAGCAACGGTCAGATCCTGCAACAGGCGGGCACTACGGTATTGGCGATGGCTAACCAGTCTACTCAGTCAGTACTCTCTTTGCTGCGTTAATGTCAGCGATAAACTAATTAGTCAATTTATTATTTTACTTTGCCGGCCTAGTGCCGGCTTTTTTGTCGCTATTAGTAGCGAAAATATAGCAAATGGTGCTCAAGTTTAGCGTGGATGGGCCGATAAAGATAATCAGCCAGGCAAACTGGCGATCAATAAAAACTGAAATAAAGGAACAATTATGGCTCTGGTTATTAATACCAATATGTCTGCGCTAAATGCACAGAAAGCACTAAATAAAACCCAAGACACCTTAGGTACCACTATTCAACGTCTATCAACTGGCCTACGCATTAATAGCGCTAAAGATGACGCGGCGGGTATGTCAATTGCTTATGGCATGACTTCTAACATTATGGGTATGACACAAGCTGCGCGTAATGCCAATGATGGTATCTCGCTCGCACAAACCACTGAAGGGGCGTTAGCGCAAGTTAATGATAACCTGCAAGCGATCCGTCGTTTAGCGGTACAGGCTAGTAACGGCACTAACTCTGCCAGCGATATTGCTACACTGCAAAATGAAGTCAAACAGCGTTTAGACGAAATCAACCGTATCTCTGAGCAGACTGATTTTAACGGCACTAAAGTATTAAGTGCCAATGCGATGAAAACTATCCAAATCGGTGCCAATTACGGTGAAACGATTGAGATCGCATTAGAGAAAATTACTTCTGGTGAGTTAAAAATTGAAGAAGTGAATTTAAATATTTTTGCTAAGTCTTATGCTGATTATGCTACTGCAGCAACTTCATCGGCAGATATTGGTAAGGATGCAAACCTTTCATTCCCAGCGTCAGCAACTAAAGCTTTGATTGATGATAATGTTAAAATTGGTGGTACTACAAAACTAACTGGTACGCAGAAATTACATCAAAAAATTGATGCCGCTACTGGTAAAGCGGTTGATGGCCAATATGTGTTAGTGGATACAACAACGGCTAATGCAACTAAAGTTCATGAAGTGACATTAACAACTAAAGCGGTTGGTACTAATGGTGAGGATAAAGCGGTAGATGTAACTCTCGGTAAAGAGATCACTGCCGATGCAGTTGCCGGTGCTGTCGATACTAAAGTGGCTCGTGCTGGTATGTTAAGTGACGATAAAGTCCTTAGCAGCCTGGATGATGCTTTGACTAGCGTTTCTGCCCTACGTAGTTCATTAGGTGCGATGCAAAACCGCTTTGAAGCAGCGGTAGAGAACCTGAATAACACTATCAACAATCTATCTTCTGCGCGCAGCCGTATTCAGGATGCTGACTTTGCTGACGAAGTTTCTCGTTTGAGCAACGGTCAGATCCTGCAACAAGCGGGCACTACGGTATTGGCGATGGCTAATCAGTCTACTCAGTCAGTACTTTCTCTACTACGTTAATTGCTTTATTTAACCACTATTCTGGTGGTTTTTTTACTGGCCGGCTTTGCCGGCCAAAGTTATAAAATAGCGATGGATATTAGCTACAGCAATATTAATTATCATTATTATTATCTGAATGAATAAAAACAGTATGGCATTTGTCACCAATATCAATCATGCAGCGCGCTTTGCTAAACGAGCACTGAATAATCAGCAACAGAGCCTGACAACCACTATCCAGCGTTTAGCGACTGGACTGCGCATTAACAGTGCTAAAGATGATGCCGCTGGGTTATCGATTGCTAATGGTATCAGCAGCAATATTGTTAGTTTATCACAAGCGGCACGTAACACGCATGATGGCATCTCCTTGCTGCAAACCACCGAAGGGGGGTTAAGTCAGATGAGCGATAACCTACATGCCATTCGGCGCTTGGCAGTGCAAGCATTAAATGATACTAACTATGATCAGGATATCAAAACTTTACAACAGGAAGTCGATCAGCGGTTAGCTGAAATTGATCGTATTGCTGAGCAAACCAATTTTAATGGCATTAAGGTATTCGCCAGACAGGCCAAAACCTTGTTGCAGGTTGGCGCCAATTATGGCGATACGATCGAAATCGGTGGCCAAGTAATAAGTACTAAGGCGTTAGCAATAGACGATTTGGATTTAACTAATCGCTCCAATAGTACTAGCCAACCAACTAATCCGCTGAATCCAATACCCGGCACGCAAGCTTATTCTGATTATCATATTAACCCCGCTTCACTAAGTGATATTAATCGGGATTTATTGGCGGCAGGTCATATCACGCAGCCTTTGGCTGTAACCGATATAAAAATTCGTGGCACTAATGTGTCGAATTTAAGCAGAAATGCAGTTTTTGGTCGAGACTTTAATTTACATCAAAAAATAGATAATACCACCGGCCAACTAATTGCCTCTGAATATATGCTAATAACGGCAAATGGTGATCGTTATGATATGACAACCTCATTTAATTCCACATCAATGCATATTTGGCTGAGTGGTCATGTGACTAGTGGCATACCAGGATTACCAGGCGTTCTGTTGCAACCAACGCCAGCGACTAATGACAATATCTTAACCCGCATCGATAAGGCCTTAGCCCAAATCAATAGTTATCGCAGTTCTCTTGGTGCAACGGAAAATCGGCTGGCAGCCACCATTGATAATTTAGCCAATACCACTAACCACTTACAGGCTGCCCGTAGCCGTATTCAGGATGCTGATTTTGCCTACGAGGTGGCCAATTTAACTAAAACCCAGCTTTTACAACAGATGGGTTCCTCGGTCTTAAAGTTGGCCAATCAATCAGCGCAAGAGGTACTAACCTTATTACGCTAACCTTTCTTTAATTATAGATTTGCCACTTTAGCAATTTATGCGGTTAAAAATCGTCGCTAAGTAAAAAACGGCCATTTTTTATCGCTATTTTCGCCATTATCTTAAATTTAATTTCGGATAATAAGCGCCAGTTGATAACTGACAGGTGCTTACGGTGAATGATCTCTATACCCAGGATGGGGTGATTGAAAAAGATGTGCTATGGGAGCGTTATATTCCCTTAGTACGCCATGAGGCATTAAAATTGCAAGTGAGATTACCCGCTAGCGTGGAACTAGATGATTTAGTTCAGGCGGGTGGTATAGGTTTGCTGGATGCATTAGAGCGGTTTGATGCCAGCCAAGGCACCGCTTTTACCACCTATGCGGTACAACGCGTGCGTGGTGCAATGTTAGATGAGTTACGCGCTCGCGATTGGGTGCCTCGTAGTGTGCGTCGTCAGGCGCGAGAAGCGACCAAAGTTATGCAGCAGCTTGAGCAAGCGTTAGGCCGGCCAGCGACCGAACAGGAGATCGCTGATAAGTTGCACATTGGTCTGCTGGAGTATCAACAGCTACTGCAGGATACCAATAATAGTCAGTTATGCTCGTATGATGAGTGGCATGAAGTGCATGGTGAAAGCTGCGAACCAATTATTGAGGTTGACGACGAGCGAAATCCGCTGCAAACTTTAATAGCAACTGATATTCGCAAAAATATTATAAAGGCGATAGAATGTTTGCCTGAAAGGGAAAAAATGGTTTTGACGCTCTATTATCAAGAAGATCTGAACCTGAAAGAAATAGGCGCCGTGTTGAATGTGGGGGAATCCCGCGTCAGCCAGCTACATAGCCAGGCGATAAAACGGCTACGAGCGCGCTTAAATTCAGATAAATAATATTTTTTATTTTTTTGTTTACGATTTACACACAGGGCTTATCTAATATGTCTGTTTCTAACCAAAAGAAGCGGCCGCTGAGCCGTTATATTAAAGACTATAAACATAGTCAAATTCACTGCGCGCACTGTAACAAAACCCTTGATCGGATTTCATTAGTATTTAATGATCAAATTCTGAATAAAGAAGCAATTTCAGCCATGACCGAGCTGGTTGATGGTCAGGCATGGGCAGAATTACAGCATAAATTTACTGCGTTATGTCGTTTTTGTAGTGAGATATATTGTAATAGTGATACCGGCTATTTTGATATTATGTCCTTTAAACAGTATTTATTTAAAGAGACAGAGATGAGCCATAGCACGGTGCGTGAATATGTGGTGCGCTTGCGTCGCCTGGATGAGTTGTTAAGTGAAGCGCAATTTCCTGTCAATGAAGTGGTGATTGAAAAAATTCAAGCGCAGATGCAGGATAAAATGACTGAGTCGGCCTTTAGTAATTACAACATTGCGTTGCGTAAATATGAGCAGTTTCTTAACTGGCAGGCTAACCATTTGGCCTAATACGGCGATGAATCGCAACTGAATGCTTTCATAGTGATTAGATAAATAAGGCCTTAGCGAATCGCTAAGGCCTTATTGTTTGAAGGAAAAAATTATTCAAGCGTCATTAAACTGGCATTGCCGCCGGCTGCTGCGGTATTGATACTGACGACGCGCTCATGGACTAAACGCTCAAGTAATAACTGACTGTCACCGGGTCGGTATCCTTGTACGGAAATAATTGGCCCATCACGCTCAGCCACGAGGCTACAAATGGTTTGTAACTGCTGGCAATCGCCATGAAAAATAACCGCATCAAATTGGCAGTCAACATGTTGCCAGTTATCCGTCAGGGTGATCACTTGATTGACCAATTCAGGCAAAGTCGCATGCAGTTGCTGTTGCATAGCATCATTGGGCCATAAGACTTGACATCCCATGGCTAACACCGCTGCCAGTTGCAGCAGGGCGTCTGATTGGCTTTCAGCCAAACACAGGATCCGCCCGCGCGGCACTAGACTATAACTATTATACTCGCCAGTTGGGCCAGCTAATTGATAGTTAATCCCGCTATGGGGTAATTGTTGATAGTGGAGAATAACGCTATTTAGTACTTGATTATGCTGTTTTTTCGCCCAATCAGCGAAGGCATCAAATGGCGTTAATTGAGCTAATGGGGGTTGGCCACTGGTTAATGGAGAGGGATTATCTGGCTGCTTAAACACTTTCTCAATAACGCTATCTGGCCGCTGGCTGAGCAATCGATAGAGATAGAGTGGGCCACCGGCTTTTGGCCCGGTACCGGATAACCCTTCACCGCCAAAGGGTTGTACACCAACCACGGCACCGACCATATTGCGGTTAACATAAATATTACCTACTTTTGCCGTCTGGCTAACATAAGCAATGGTTTCATCAATGCGGGTATGCAGGCCTAAAGTTAAACCATAACCTGAGTCATTAATTTGTTTGATCAGCCGTGTTAATTGATGCCGTTTAAAGCGCAAAACATGCAGTACGGGGCCAAAAATTTCCTTTTTTAGTTCGTCAAAATGGTCGATTTCAATTAAGGTGGGGCGGACAAAAGTGCCTTGTTGCCATTGATTATCATCCGCTTGGCTAGGTTGTTCAACCTGATAAATCCTTTTACCCGCTTGTCGCATTTTTTCAATATGCTGCTCAATATTCTGTTGTGCCTCGCGATCAATGACCGGGCCAATGTCCGTCTCTAGCAGAGTCGGATCACCGATCCGGTATTCGGCCATCGCACCGGTTAACATAGCCAGCGTGCGTTCAGCGATTTCTTCTTGCAGGCAAAGAATACGTAAGGCGGAGCAGCGTTGGCCGGCACTATCGAAGGCTGAGATGATAACATCATGGACAACTTGTTCAGTGAGAGCCGATGAATCAACGATCATGGCATTTAAACCACCGGTTTCGGCAATCAATGGAATGGGCTGTTGCTGAGCATTGAGTCGATTGGCAAGATTGCGCTGGATCAGTTTGGCCACACAGGTTGAACCGGTAAATAACACCCCTCCGTCCGTTGGTCACTAATCAATTTTGTGCCCACTTGCTCGCCTTGGCCAGGCAGCAACTGGAGCACATCACGTGGTATACCTGCTTGATGCAATAATTCGACGCCCAGCATCGCGATAATGGGTGTTTGTTCTGCCGGTTTGGCCAGTACGCAATTACCGCTAGCTAAAGCCGCAGCAATTTGACCGCTAAAAATAGCCAGCGGAAAATTCCATGGACTAATGCAAACCACCACACCCAGTGGAGAATAAGTTTCATTATTGAAATTTTCACTGATCTGCAAAGCGTAGTAACGCAGAAAATCAATGGCTTCGCGCACTTCAGCAATGGCATTACTATAGGTTTTGCCCGCTTCACGGATCAATACGCCAATTAAACGGGAAAATTGCTGCTCCATTAGGCTAGCTGCTTGTTGCAAAATGGCCGCTCGTTGTTCAACTGGTAGTGTCGCCCAGCTAGTGGCAGCGTTAGTGGCCACTTCCAGTGCATGCTCTAGATCGCTCATAGTCGCTTCATGAACATAGCCGACAATATCGCTATGATTGGCTGGATTAGTGATCGGTAGCCGAGCTGAAATTTCATACTGTGAATGATGTTTGCCGCCGAGTAAAGGTTTAACCTGATAACAGCGTGGAGTGGCTAGTAAGGTCTGCGACAGGGCCGCTAGGTGATGCTCATTGGTTAGATCAATACCAATCGCATTGAGGCGCTTTTGGCCATAAAGTGCGCGAGGCAGCGGGATTTGTGGGTGAGGTAAACCCAATTGGCCTTCTGTTTCAGCCGCTGATAGCACCTCTTGCACTGGATCGGCTAGCAGTTTATCTAATGGGATCTGATGATTGGCAATCCGATTAACAAAAGAAGTATTAGCGCCATTTTCCAGTAAGCGACGCACCAAATAAGCGAGTAAGGTTTCATGACTACCAACTGGTGCATAGATGCGGCAAGGACGATTAAGTTTACCCTCGGCGATTGAACCGACAACTTGTTGATAGAGAGATTCGCCCATGCCATGTAAACATTGAAATTCATATTGACCCGGATAATAATTTTCGCCAGCCAGATAATAAATACTGGCTAAGGTATGGGCATTATGGGTAGCAAATTGCGGATAAATTAAATTAGGCACTGACAGCAGTTTTCTGGCACAAGCCAGATAGCTGACATCAGTATAAATTTTTCTGCTATAGACCGGGTAACCTTCAAGACCATCTATTTGCGCGCGTTTAATTTCACTATCCCAATAAGCGCCTTTTACCAAACGGATCATCAAACGGTGCTGACTGCGTTGCGCTAAATCGATAATTTCGTCGATAACATATGGGCAGCGCTTCTGATAGGCCTGAATAACAAAGCCAATGCCATTCCAGCCAGCCAGTTGTGGCTCGAAACACAGTTTTTTCAGTAAGTCGAGGGAAATTTCCAGCCTATCAGCTTCCTCAGCATCAATATTAATGCCGATATCATAATGGCGTGCTTGTAAAGTTAATGTTAATAAACGAGGATAGAGTTCATCCATCACACGTTGATATTGCGCTCGACAATAGCGCGGATGGAGCGCTGATAGTTTAATGGAAATACCGGCACTGGCATAAATACTTTTGCCGCTGGAAGCCTTACCAATCGCATCGATCGCTTGTTGATAAGCAGCCATATAGGTTTTAGCATCTTCAGCGGTTAGGGCGGCTTCGCCTAACATATCATAAGAGTAGCTAAAACCTTTATTTTCCATTTTTTGGGCATTACTCAGTGCTTGTGTGATGGTTTCACCAGTGACAAATTGTTCACCCATTAGCCGCATTGCCATATTTACAGCTTGACGAATAATGGGTTCACCACTTTTACTAATGATACGGTTAAGGGCGCTGGCAAGTTTAGTTTCATTATGACTGGTAACTAATTTACCGGTAAATAGCAAACCCCAGGTAGCGGCATTAACAAATAATGACGAACTTTGTCCAATATGTGACTGCCAGTCACCCCGACTAATTTTGTCGCGGATCAAGCTATCACGGGTAGCTTTATCTGGGATCCGCAGCAGTGCTTCGGCCAGACACATAAGCGCAATTCCTTCTTGCGAGGAGAGGGCAAATTGTTGTAATAGGCTCTGGACTAAACTTGAGCGGCCAAGACTATTTTTTTGTTCGCGTAGATTTTTAGCTAGCTGATAGGCTAGTTGATATACCGCCTCGCTTTCTGCTAGCTGGGCTTGTTTTAGCAATAGCGGTAATAACTGTGTTTCAGGTAATCGATAAGCTGCAGTAATTGCCGAGCGTTTGGCTGATAGCGGTAAAATATGCGCGGCAAAATTTAAAAAAAGGGGATGATCGGTTTTAGAGCATATCGAGGGTTCGCGGGATGAGTTTGCTTTTTCATTAACTTTGGTTGCCGGGAATTGAACCATAGTTTCCTCATTATCAAAGTGTCTAAGATAATTAAATGTTGCCTGTTCTGTTAACTAATCGATGTCAGATCCAGGCGTTATAAAGTTTATTTCGCTACTTCTCTGATTACTTTATCAACAATAAGAATGACTGCAATGATTGCGCAATTCATTCTTGTTCTTTTGATGATTGTTAGAAGTCGGTAATTTAACAATATCCTTTATGTTTTAATTTGGTGCAATATTGTTAACTGATGAAAGTGTTAGAAATGTGAAATAAATCTATTTTTGTATTAATTAAAATAGATTTTATTATAAGTATTGTTATATCTTTCTGAAACATAAATAAATAAAAAAAGATCAAAGTAAATAATAAAATAATTATTTTATTAAAATATAATCAAACAAATTAACATTTGTGGGTTATTCACTGTGTTATGCAATATAACGATTAAATTGTCGTTGTTTTGTGTTTCATCAATTGTGTTGCGTACCTTTTTACGCAAAATTAAATTTCAAGATAAACAGGAAAATAAAAAGTCAGTTTATTTGTTAAAGATTGGTTTTATTTAGGTTAAAGCAAATTGATAACAATATGCCTGCATACTGACTAAATCTAAAAAGAGAAAAACAATGGAGAGGGACAGATGATATTAAGCTATCCAATGATAATTATGTTTGTGGTTTATATTTTTGTTATGTTGCTAATTGGTTTTTGCGCATATCGTTCAACAACCAGCTTTGATGATTACATTTTAGGCGGACGTCGTTTAGGTGGGGTAGTAACGGCGCTGTCTGCTGGTGCATCAGATATGAGTGGTTGGTTATTAATGGGCTTACCCGGTGCAATTTTTCTAAGTGGCATAGCGGAAAGTTGGATTGCTATTGGTTTATCATTAGGCGCTTATTTAAATTGGCGATTAGTTGCTGGACGATTACGTATTCAAACGGAAAATAATCATAATTCGCTGACATTGCCAGACTATTTTACCAGCCGTTTTGAAGATAAAAGCAAAATGTTACGTATCGTTTCAGCTTTTGTGATCCTAATTTTTTTTACTATCTATTGTGCTTCCGGTGTCGTTGCCGGTGGACTACTTTTTGAAAATACTTTTGGTATTAGCTATCAACAAGCCATGTGGTTAGGTGCATTAGCTACGATTATATATACTTTTTTGGGTGGCTTTTTAGCGGTTAGTTGGACGGATACGGTACAAGCTACTTTAATGATTTTTGCCTTGTTATTAACCCCGCTAATGGTGATTTTTGCTGTCGGTGGTTTGGACAGCGCGCTAACAGTAATTAACAATAAAGATCCGGCTTACCTAGATATGTTTAAAGAATTAAATTTTGTCGCCATTATTTCCTTACTAGGATGGGGCTTAGGCTATTTTGGTCAACCACATATATTGGCGCGTTTTATGGCAGCCGATTCAGCGCAGACCATCACGCGGGCACGACGTATTAGTATGACTTGGATGATACTCTGTTTAGCGGGCACGATTGCCGTGGGTTTTTTTGGTATTGCTTATTTTGATCTGCATCCTGCCGTTGCCGGAGCGGTTATAGCTAATCCGGAACGGATATTTATGGAATTAGCCACTATTTTATTTAATCCTTGGTTGGCGGGAATATTGCTATCGGCCATTTTGGCGGCCGTGATGAGTACCTTAAGTTGTCAATTATTAGTTTGTGCTAGTGCATTGACTGAAGATCTCTATAAGCCCTTTATCAGACCGAATGCTCGCCAACGAGAGTTAGTGTGGGTTGGTCGTGCGATGGTGTTAGTTGTGGCGGCTATAGCAATTTTTATTGCTCGTGATCCCAATAATAAAGTGTTGGTTTTGGTTAGCAACGCCTGGGCGGGTTTTGGTGCGGCCTTTGGCCCGGTGATCTTAATTTCTGTGTTGTGGCAACGCATGAATCGCTACGGTGCCTTGGCGGGTATGCTGGTCGGCGCTTTGACGGTGTTAATCTGGATGCAATATAAGTGGTTTGGTTTGTATGAAATTATTCCCGGTTTTATTTTTGCTTCACTCGCCATTGTGATCGTTAGCCTATTAACTACTGCGCCTAGTCAAAGTGCAGTGAAACGTTTTGTTAAAGCGGAGGCCGAGTATAAGGCTAGCCAATAACTAGCCGGCGACTGCTGATTTATCAGTTGATATCCGATGGTTTAATCTAGGATTTATGCACTATTAGCTTTAGTCAATTATTTTTTATTAACTAAATCCACCCAAATTATTTAGCGGCTCGGGTGTAGTGGCGTTTTAACCTACATAAGTCTTACCAATTAATTTGAATAATGGTGGTTTTATTAAAACCACCATTATTCATTTAATTAGCTGCAGATTTACCTTTTTTAGCAATTTGATAACCAATAAACAACATAACAAACCAAACCGGTACTGCCAACAGCGCCTGGCGAGTATCTGGTTCGAAGGTCAGCAATATTAAAACAAAAACAAAAAATAACAGACAGACCCAAGACATAAAGATCCCGGCTGGCATTTTATAAATCGAAGTTTGATGTCGATCAGGCTGTTTTTTGCGATAAGCCAAATAAGCGCACAGGATCATACTCCAGATAAACATAAAAAGAATGGCTGCAACGGTAGTAATAAGGACAAAAACGCGCATAACATCGGGAATAAAATAGATCAATACCACCGCCAAACTGAGACAGCAGCAGGTAAAATATAATCCCTTAACCGGTACCGATTTGTTCGATAATTGACTAAATTGCCTGGGGGCATTTGCTTCCTTGGCTAGGCCAAATAACATACGGCTGGTGGAAAAGACGCCACTATTAGTAGAGGAAGCGGCTGAAGTTAGCACCACAAAGTTGACAATACTCGCGGCGGCCGGCACCCCAATTAGAACAAAAAGCTCGACGAATGGGCTTTTATCGGCAGCAATGTCACGCCAGGGCGTGACCGACATAATAATCACTAAAGAAAGAACATAAAAGGCGATGAATCTAAATGGAATGGCATTAATCGCTTTTGGCAACACACGATTTGGATCCCGCGTTTCAGCCGCGGTGGCGCCAACAATTTCAATACCCACAAAAGAGAAGATCGCTAATTGGAAACCGGCAAAAAAACCGTTAATACCCATTGGAAAGATGCCATCATTCCAGAGGTGGCTAAAGGAGGCAATATGTCCGCTAGGCGTTGTGAAGCCGATGATGACTAATACTAAGCCAATCAGAATAAGAAAAATAATGGCAATAATTTTGATAATAGCAAACCAAAATTCTGTTTCACCAAATAAGGACACTGAGACTAAATTAAGTGTTAATAACATCAGTATGCAAAGTAACGAGGTCAGCCAGGGCGGAAAATCAGGTGCCCAATAGCCAATATAGGCAGTAATAGCAACAATTTCTGCAATAGCGGTGATCACCCAACAAAACCAATAAGTCCAGCCAACGAAAAAGCCGGCCCATGGTCCTAATAGTTCAGCACAAAAATCACTAAAGGATTTATATTTTAAATTCGAAAGCAGTAATTCCCCCATGGCGCGCATCACGAAAAACAAGACAAACCCAATAATTAAATAAATAATTATAAGGGATGGGCCAGCTAAAGAAATGGCTTTGCCTGAGCCCATAAATAATCCGGTTCCTATGGCACCACCAATAGCGATCAATTGAATGTGGCGATTTTGTAAACCTCGCTTGAGTTGTCCTTGATCTATGTTTACTGTCGATGATAATGGTTTGTCATTCATAGATTGTCCAATGTTGTTTTATTTTATTCAGGGAGGGTTAACTGATTACCATTTTTAAAGATATCATTATTTAACTTAAGGTGACACAATTATAGCAACAATAGCTGGTAATATTTGATTTAATTAAATGGTTATCAAATTATTGATGGTGAATATTTTATATTTAATCATAAAGATATTTTGTATAAATAATTTTATTTTAATGATAAGAAAAATAACCGATCTTTTATCAACTAATTCCACTAATTGAAAATCGAATATGATTTTTTTCATTAACTATCAATATGATATAATTATTTTTATTTTGTCGTTAATTATCTTTTAACAAAAGATGTTTAGCAATTGTTATTCCATTCATTTATTCTATTTAGCACTATTTTTAACTAACGAAAACAATTTAATTTTATCGATATCATACGACTTTCTTTATTCGTTATATCCTGATATATATAACGATAAAAATAATGAAAAAGGGATTAATGATGAAAAAATATATTGCTAAGTTAGTGACAGCAGTAGCACTTTTTTGTTTGGTCAGTGGATCAAATTGGGCAGCGGAAAATAAAATCACTGTTTTTGCTGCCGCGTCGTTAACCAATGCATTAAATGATATCGTAACGCAATATGAAAAAGATCATAACATTAAAATTATTGCTTCTTATGCTTCATCTTCAACGTTAGCCAGACAAATTGAACAGGGAGCTCCTGCGGATATTTTTATTTCCGCCGATCAGCAGTGGATGGATTATGTGCAACAGAAACAACTTATTGTTAATGCCAGTCGCTATACTTTGTTAGGCAATAATTTAGTCCTTATCGCGCCAATAAATTCAAAATTAAAACAGGTCACGATTAATAAAAATACCGATTGGCGCCAACTTGCCAATGGTGAACGAATTGCTGTGGGTGACCCTGATCATGTGCCAGTTGGTATCTATGCTAAACAGGCACTAATGGCTTTAGGCGCCTGGAAAACTGTCAATACTCTGTTAGCCAGAACCAATAATGTCCGTAGTGGCATGGCATTAGTTGAGCTGAATGAAGCACCGCTAGGCATTGTGTATGGCTCTGATGCTGGAGTGAGTCAAAAGGTGAAAGTGGTAGGCATATTCCCAACTACCAGTTATAAAAAGATCGAATATCCAATGGCGATCGTCAAAAATCAGCAAACTAATAAGGTTAACGATTTTTTTGCTTATTTGAAAACACCTGCAGCGGCGGCAATATTTACGCATTATGGTTTTAATCCATTATAGGAAATTAATTTTTGCATATGTTAAGTGAATATGAGTGGCAAGCTATTATTCTGAGCTTAAAAGTATCGGGTGTTGCCGTAATGGTGAGTTTACCTTTTGGCATATTAATGGCCTGGATTTTGGTGCGTTGCCGTTTTCCCGGCAGAACATTACTTGATAGTCTGATCCATTTACCTTTAGTATTACCACCGGTAGTGGTAGGGTATCTACTTTTGCTATCATTTGGTCGCCATGGGGTAATCGGTGCATGGCTATATCATTGGTTTGGATTTAGTTTTACCTTTAGTTGGCGAGGTGCGGCTTTAGCCTCTGCCATTATCGCTTTTCCATTGATGGTTAGAGCAATAAGATTAGCATTAGAAGGCGTTGACCGCCGTCTTGAACAAGCAGCTCGAACATTGGGAGCTAATCCATGGCGGGTTTTTTTTACCATTACGCTACCATTAATTTTACCAGGAATTATTGTTGGTATGGTTTTGGCTTTTGCTCGTTCATTAGGTGAATTTGGCGCCACGATTACATTCGTGTCTAATATTCCAGGTGAAACAAGAACCATTCCATTAGCTATGTATACACTGATTGAGACCCCAGGCGCGGAAATAGCCGCTGCTCGCTTATGTATTATTGCTATCATTTTAGCCTTGCTATCGTTACTCCTGTCTGAATGGTTAACCCGTTGTGGCAGAAAACGTTTGGAGGCAATATGTTAGCGTTGCGGCTGCAACAGCAGCTAGGCGATTTGTCTGTCAATGTTGATACCATACTTTCAACTCAAGGGATCACCGCCATTTTTGGTGTTTCCGGTGTTGGTAAAACCTCCTTGATCAACTTGATCGGCGGGCTTAGTAAACCCGATAAAGGACAAATTATTTTTAATGATCGTGTTTTAGTTGATACGGATAAAGGTCTGTTTGTACCGGCACAAATGCGTAAAATGGGCTACGTTTTTCAAGATGCGCGCCTTTTTCCACATTATAGCGTTAAAGGTAATCTGCAATACGGTATGGCCAAAGCAATGAAATCACACTTTGATGATATTGTTCAGTTGCTTGGAATTGAAAAATTATTGCCGCGCTTGCCAGTTATGTTGTCAGGTGGTGAAAAACAACGCGTCGCAATTGGCCGCGCCTTATTAACCGCACCTGAATTACTATTAATGGATGAACCGTTAGCTTCGTTAGATTTACCACGTAAAAGAGAGTTACTTCCCTATTTAGAAAAGTTATCGCAAGATATCCAAATTCCTATTCTCTATGTTAGTCATAATCTGGATGAAATAGTCCGGCTGGCTGATAATGTAATTGTTATGTCAGCGGGTAAAATTGAAGCTGTCGCGCCGTTAGCCGATATTTGGTCAAGTAGTGTTTTACGCCCTTGGTTACAAGCTGATGCATTAAGTAGTATTTTAAACGTTAAGGTAATAGAGCATCATAGCCATTATGCTATGACGTCGGTGGCTCTATCGGATCAAGTGTTGTGGCTTCCCCAGTTGCAATTTCAATCAGGAGCAGCGGTTCGCATTCGTATTGATGCGGCAGATGTCTCTTTAACATTAAATAAACCAACGCAAACGACTATTCGTAATATATTAAGAGCAAAAGTTGTGGAGTGTATTGATGGATCAGAGCAAGTGGATGTCAAATTAGCAATAGATAGCCACTTTATTTGGGCAAGGATCACGCGCTGGGCAAAAGAGGAACTAGAAATAAAGCCGGATAAATGGGTTTATGCCCAAGTTAAGAGTCTGTCGCTAACTCGTCGGCTTTAAATCTATTGATTAAGCAATGCTTGTTAACAAAGGTTGTTGGGCAGTAGCACAAATAGCTTTACAGCCTTTATAGCACATATTTTTGTATCACTTCAGCAATTCCAGGGGCGGTATTTTGCTCGGTAATTATATCGGCATATTTTTTCACTTCATCACAACTATTACCCATTGCCACGCCGAGACCAGCGGCAGTTAGCATGCTGACATCGTTGAAATTATCACCAAAAGCAATGACTTCTTTCATCGTTAAGCCTTGTGATTCGACCCAACGTTGTAAACGCACACCTTTACTGTTACCTTTTTTAGCAATATCAACTTGATCAAACCATGACCATTCACAAGCCAGCTCCAGTTCCTGCTGAATAGTTTGGCTAAAAACGCGTAATTTGTCGATATCTGGCGTACAAGTGGCAAATTTCCAAATAGCGTTGACCTGTTGGATTGCCGTGTTGAAATTATCAATTTTATGGATATTGGGGCGTTGATTTTCAGGTAAGGAATTTGCCCACTTCAAAGTGCGTTTAATAGCATCATTATGTTGTTGATATAGCATGGCATCATCCACATACATCAAGTGGTTGATATCAGTACCTTGTAAATGCGCAACCACTTTAGTCGCTTCTTCAGCCGATAACGGATCCGATTCCAGTACTTTTTTAGCCTGATAGTCGTAGAGATAAGTCCCATTACAACAAATTGCCGGGGTGTCTAAGTCTAGTGCTTGATAAAATGGGTGAATAGCAACATGATGGCGACCGGTAGCAATAATAACTTTGATCCCTTGACGACGAGCTTGGCTTATAGCGGCTAAGGATTGTGGCAAGATCTGCTTGTTAGGATCTAATAGGGTACCATCAAGATCTAATGCGATGACGCGATATGACATAAATCAGCCTCATAAAACAGATTAAATAGTGATTTAGTATTTAATCTGTACAGTAATTTTAAACAGTATAATTTAGTGAATTATTTATCCTAATTATTCAAACCGATAAATTTTTTCAGTACTAATCATATCGGATAATAGCCGTTAACTAAACCCATAAAAAAAATAATTAGCCCAATAGATAATAAAATAACAACATAATTAAATAGCAATAATCAGTAAAATTTTAGCCTGGCAGGTTATTAACCAGTTGTTTTATGATTAATAAGATTTAAATCAATATATTAGATTAGCATAAGTTAATTAAATGTCTTTTTGTTGATTTAATATAAATAATTATTAATTTTAAAGCGATATTTATTACCATTTTTAACAATAAGTGCTGCTGTTAAAATAGCATCTTTTAATATTGCTCTTTAAATTTATTATGCTAAATATTGTTAATTTTTAGCTGCTATTTTCGTTAGATTATGTATTGGTCCTAACATTGTCATGTTTTATCGCCAGCGATTATTTGTAAATTGCAGCGTTCATTATTGTTAACTATAACGCTCAAATAATTTAGATAATATGAGCTGCAATTATATTTCTAATTTATTCAATATTTTATTTTTTATTAGTTGGTCACTGTTTTTCATAGAAAGTCTAATATATTAATTTTTTATTTTATTTATATTTAAATGAAATTTTTTTTTAAGTAAAAAATAGATTAATTAAATTGATATTTAATTTTTATCTGCATAATAATTAACTCTGCTGTAAGTGATGTTATATAAAAATATTCTCAATTGATAAAAATAGAAACTATTTAAGGGATGTATTAAATGAAAAGTAAATTATTGTTAGCGCCATTGGCACTAATCTGTGCTGCTAATGTAGCCGCTGCCAATGTCAAACCGGAACCGCAGCATGGTTTTATTTTTGAACCCAAAAGCCGAGCAGTGTTATGTTGGATACATGAAAATAGCAACTGTGGTGCTGTTGAATATGATCCTATGTCGATTGAAGGGCCAAAAGGTTTTCCACAAAGCGGCCCTCGTGATGGTAAGATAGCCAGCGGTGATAACTCATCATTTTATAAACTCAACGAACAGAGCGTTGATCGTTGGAAGAAAGTACCACTGACTTCTGGTAAAAACACCTTTCGTTGGTCGTTAACTCAGCCACATAAAACGCAAAAATGGGAGTTTTTTATTACTAAACAGGATTGGAATCCTAACGCACCACTAACTCGTGCTTCTTTTGATTTAAAACCATTTTGCGAGCGTTTTGACGGTGGTGCAACGCCTGATGAGTACCAGATTTATTTTGATTGCAATGTTCCACAACGGACGGGTTATCAGGTCATTTTAGGTGTTTGGTCAATTGCTGATACTGCAAATGCTTTTTATCAAGTTGTTGATGTGGATATGAAAGCTAAATAATATTAATAACAATTTTTCAGCTAGTAAATTAACCAACATTACAAATTTAAATTAGATTAGTAGACATTCATATTAAGCTATTTTTGTTGTTATTAAATGCTAGCTATTTCTACTTAGCTAGCTTTTATTCAATAGTTATCAGTAATAGCAAGTTTATTACCAACTAATAATTGTCATTGTTAATTTTCATTAACTGGAATATTCCGTCATTCCTCATGTTGGATAATTTTTTGCCAAATATTGGCAACATGATGCACTTGGTAAAGCGCACAATTGAGTGCATTATCTCGCGCTTGATCAATTGACAGATCATTTTGTACATTTATGCCCAGATTAATCCCCATATCGATAATAGTGTGTACATCACGATCATTGCCGACATGCCAAAAAGGGGTCAATTGTGATCTCTCATAAGCGCCTCTTAAAACAAAATTAGCGCCTTTCCCCCAGACTTTCAAACAATCCATCCGTTCTTGGGCATTTTCTCGCGCCCAAAAATGTAATTCACGCAGAACATTATCAATAAGTGGTAAACTTTTTTTGGCAATTGTTGCGCGAGCTTCATTGGATTGGCATAACCACCATTTTATAGTTTCGCCATTGACGGTACCACCGGCAGACATTGATGAAGAGAGATCGACAGCTTGATAAAAGGCAGCGCCCGTTTCACCTGTCGCTGGATTAAAAAAAACCGCACCGATTGCTACAATGGCAGCACAACTGCCCATGCCCATGGTTTCTAACTCAACCATTAAATTTTCGCGGGGTTTCATTATTATTCCTTAATTTTCTATTAACACTTTGCCGTGTTAATCTACTCGTCCTGATAGTTACGGTTTATAATTTTTAAATTTAGCTCACGACTTGTTGATTTTATTTATTACTAACAATAATTATATGAAATTGGAAAAAAATCGATACAGACAACGGGATCAAATCAAAGTTAGCTTATATGTTGCTTATATTAAAAAATAATGTGAAATTTATATTAAATTTCCAACCTCCTCGGTAGTGATCAATTTTATTGCCTTTTTAGCAAAACATCTTTATTAACAGAAATAAAATTTTATATATTTATATAATATTATTTTTTTACTTTTTAACAACAGGTTTTTTATAGGGTTTAATTTATTTTTTTATTATCTGAATACTAAATTTACTTGAATAAGACTATATTCAACGGCGATTGACGGTTGGCTAATTATTGTCGCGAAATATAACCTTTAATTACATAGTGATAATTTATAAAAATAAAACCACTCCATATACTGACATCAGTCAACTGAACAATAAATTTTTTTATTACCTACTATGCTGTTTTGGTAATTATCTGCTATCAAATCGGATATGATAACGGAGGCTATTTTGTCAGATAATTTGTGAGGAGTTAATCAATGAAACAGGTAGTGTATGTTGCCAGTCCAGAAAGTAAGCAAATTCATGTTTGGATCCTAGATGAAAAAGGGAAACTGACATTATTGCAACAGCTGACATTACCCGGTGAAGTACAACCGATGCAGATTAGTCCTGATGGTCGACATCTTTATGTTGGTATTCGGCCGGATTTTGCCATTATTACTTACCTTATTTCGGCCGAAGGCAAACTCAGCCAACAGGCCATTACCGCTATTCCTGCCACACCAACCCACATTGAAATTGACAAGCTCGGTCGTTGGTTATTTATTCCCTCCTATCATCAAGGTAATTTAATGGTGTTGCCCATTGATCAACAGGGGAGCGCGCAGCCAGTGATTCAAGTTGTTGGCGATTTAAAACATCCCCATGCGACGGGAGTAAGTTTTGATAATGCACGCTTGTTTGTCCCTTGTTTAGGTGAAGATCATATTCGCATTTATACAATTGCTAACAATGGCCATTTAACCGAACAGGTTGCTGGTCGGATTGCAACTAACCAAGGTGCAGGGCCCCGTCATTTAGCTTTTGCACCCAACCAGAACGCTTTTTATTGTTTAAATGAGTTAGATGCCACCATTAATGTTTATTCAGCATTTGCGCCTTTTCAGCAAAAGCAAAATTGTGACATTTTGCCGGCTGGTTCGAAATGTAAACCTTGGGCCGCGGATATCCATATTACGCCAGATGGCCGCCATCTTTATGCAAGTGAACGTTCTGCCAGTATTATTCGTCACTTTCAGGTGACAGCAGACGGGTTAACATTATCGCCAATGGCGGTTTATGCCACGGAAAGTCAACCGCGTGGCTTTAATATTGATCAAACGGGTCATTTTTTGCTAGCTGTGGGCCAGAAGTCGGATCACATTGCTGTTTATAAAATAGATGGAGTGACCGGTGGGCTACAAGCATTAGAACGTTATCCGGTGGGTAAAGGGCCGATGTGGATCACGACCCATTTAATAAAAAACTAAATTATTTCTAATTTACAGCTTGATAACGATTTTTTTTATTGCTTCCGTTAACTGGGTCAGTTGCTGAGCGGTAATGATATAGGGCGGCATCAGATAAATTAATTTACCAAATGGCCGGATCCAGACCCCTTCAGCCACAAAATGACGTTGTAACTCAGGCACATTGACGGGGTTTTTCATTTCAACAATGCCAATTGCACCTAACACTCGCACGTCAGCAACTTGTGGTTGATCTCGCAGCACAAAGAGTTCAGCCATCAATTGCGTTTCAATCTCTTGCACCCATTTTTGCCATGGGCTATTTCTTAATAATGTTATGTTCGCATCGGCAATCGCACAGGCTAATGGATTGCCCATAAAAGTGGGCCCATGCATAAAACAGCCCGCTTGACCTTGGCTAATGGTGTCCGCAATATGCCGGCTGGTCAGAGTAGCTGACAGAGTGACATAACCCCCGGTTAGTGCTTTACCTAGACACAAAATATCTGGCGTGATCGCACTATGCTGGCAAGCAAACAATTTGCCAGTACGGCCAAATCCGGTGGCTACTTCATCGGCAATCAGTAAGATATCATAGTGATCGCATAATTCTCTCACGCCGGTCAGATAATTAGGGTGATAAATTCGCATACCACCCGCACCCTGAACTATCGGCTCAACGATAATGGCCGCAATTTTGCCAGCTTGTTCGCTTAGCATTTTTTGTAATGGGATCAAATCGTCAGCTTGCCACTGCTGATAAAAACCGCATTGAGGGGCTTGAACGAAAAAATGGGTTGGCAAATAACCTTGATAAAGGCTATGCATTGAGTTTTCTGGATCACAAACTGACATAGCACCCAAGGTATCACCATGATATGCCCGTTGTAAGGCAATAAACTGGTGACGTGTTTCCCCGCGCGCCTGCCAATACTGTAATGCCATTTTTAATGCTATCTCTACAGCTACTGAGCCGGAGTCAGCCAGAAAAATACATTCTAAACTATCATCAGTTATATCAATTAATTGTCGGCACAAGGCGGTCGCTGACGGATGGGTGATGCCGCCAAACATAACATGGGACATTTTTGTTAATTGCTGAGAAGCGGCTTGGTTGAGTACGGGATGATTATAGCCATGAATAGCGGCCCACCAAGAAGCCATACCATCAATCAATTTTCTGCCATCGGCTAATTCGAGTTCAACACCTGAGGCGCTCACGATAGGATAAGCCGGTATCGGTTGCGTCATAGAAGTATAGGGGTGCCAAATATGTTTAGTATCAAAATTAATATCGTCGAGTTTCATTATACTTGGTAAACTAATTTTATTTATTTTAGTTGACATGATAACGCACTTATTTAAACTGGCAACACTTTTTGTTTCAAGAGAGAGAATGGCAAAGATGGAAAAAACATGGACGCTTAGCCAGGCACAAGCATTATTTGATTTACCTTTTTTTGAATTACTTTTTCAAGCTCAGCAAGTTCATCGTCAACACTTTGATCCGCAACAGATCCAGATTAGTACCTTACTCTCAATTAAAACCGGTGCCTGCCCGGAAGATTGCAAATATTGCCCACAAAGTGCTCGTTATAAGACAGGATTAAAAGCTGAGCGACTATTAGAAGTCCAACAAGTGATTGAATCGGCTAAGCAGGCCAAAAAAGCCGGTTCGACACGTTTTTGTATGGGCGCGGCCTGGCGAAATCCCCATGAACGGGATATGCCTTATTTAGAAACGATGGTAAAAGAAGTCAAAGCATTAGGCTTGGAAACCTGTATGACACTGGGTAAGTTAACTGACCAGCAAGCACGGCGGTTAGCCGATGCGGGACTGGATTATTACAATCACAATTTAGACACCTCGCCTGAGTTTTATGGCTCTATTATTACCACTCGCACCTATCAAGATCGGCTTGATACAATTGATACCGTTCGCCAAGCAGGCATGAAGGTATGCGCTGGTGGCATTGTCGGCTTAGGTGAAGAGGTGACTGATCGAGCAGCGCTATTGGTTCAATTAGCTAATTTACCGCAGGTTCCCGAAAGTGTGCCAATTAATATGTTAATAAAAATAAAAGGCACGCCCCTTGAAGACAATGAAGATGTCGATGGCTTTGATTTTATTCGTACCATTGCTGTTGCCCGTATTATGATGCCAACCTCTTTTGTCCGGCTCTCTGCTGGCCGTGAACAGATGAATGAACAGATGCAAGCACTCTGTTTTATGGCCGGGGCTAACTCTCTCTTTTATGGTTGTAAGTTATTAACGGCCGCTAATCCCAAGCAAGATAAAGATCAGCAACTTTTCCGCAAGCTAAATATTAATCCACAAGCCACTGAAACCGCATTGACTCATCAGCAACAAATAGAGCGGCTGCAAAAAGCTATGCAGCAGGTGGATACAGCACAATTTTACAACGCGGCACTATGATGAATTGGTCAACATTTTTAGCTCGTGAACTGGATATGCGCAAGCAGCAAGCATTGTGGCGGCAACGACAGATTATTAAAAAAAATAATGCACGTACCCTAATCTTTGATCAACAACAATATGTTAATTTTTCGAGTAATGATTATCTGGGGTTAAGCCAGCATCCGGCCATTATTAAAGCCTGGCAAATGGGATTAAGCCAATATGGAACGGGTAGTGGTAGCTCAGGTCATGTTATCGGTTATAGTTGCGCCCATGCCCAATTGGAGCACCAGCTTGCTGACTGGTTAGGTTATCCCCGCGCTTTATTATTTATTTCCGGCTATGCCGTAAATCAAAGTGTGATCATGGCTTTAATGAAAAAAAATGATCGTATTGTCGCTGATAAATTTAGTCATGCATCCATACTAGAAGCCGCAATGTTATCGCCAGCAACATTACAACGTTTTGCTCACAATCAAGCGGACACTTTACAACCTCTTTTAGCGGTCAATCAGACTTGTAAAACACTGGTTGTCACTGAAGGCGTATTTAGTATGGATGGCGATAGAGCCCCTTTAGATCAATTGCAAGCAGCAGCAAGGCAAGCACAGGCATGGCTATTAGTGGATGATGCCCATGGTATTGGGGTTAGCGGCGATGAAGGCAGAGGTAGTTGTCATCTGCATAAGGTAAAGCCTGAACTGCTGGTGATAACCTTTGGTAAAGCCTTTGGTCTTAGTGGAGCTGCATTGCTTTGTGATGAAAACACCGCCGACTATTTTCTGCAATATGGCCGTCATTTGATTTATAGTACTTCAATGCCGCCGGCTCAAGCGGTTGCGTTGGCTGAGGCCGTTAGGCAAATTCGTCAGGCCGATGAATTAAGAACAAATTTGCAGCGCAATATTGATTATTTTCGTCAATTAGCCCATCACTATAATTTGCCATTATTAAATTCCTCGAGTGCCATTCAGCCACTGATTATTGGTAGTAACCAACGTTGTTTACATTTAGCGCAATTTTTACGTCAGCGAGGATTTTGGGTGCAAGCTATTCGGCCGCCAACAGTGCCGCCGGGTAGTGCTAGATTAAGGATCACGTTGATGGCTAATCATCAATTAACCGATATTGCACAGTTAATGGAAACGTTAAATGAATTCTTTAACAACTATGCCAATAAATAAGCAAGCAATTGCGCATGCTTTTGGACGGGCGGCTAAAAATTACGATAATATTGCGTTATTTCAGCAGCAAAGTGGACAACATCTGTTTGATTGCTTATCGGCGATGCCAGGTAACACGATTCTGGATGCTGGCTGTGGTACCGGTTATTTCAGTCAGCAGTGGCAGTTAGCAGGAAAACAGGTTATTGCGCTTGATCTGTCTGCATCAATGTTAGCGATCGCTCAACAAAAGCAAGCGGCCAAAAGTTATATCCAGGCTGACATGGAGTGTCTACCACTAGCCGATGAAAGTGTCGATCTCTGTTTTAGTCATCTTGCTATCCAGTGGTGTAGTAATTTATATACCCCATTAAGTGAGTTATATCGTATCACTAAAAAGGGTGGGGTAGTTGCTTTTTCTACTTTAGCCGATGGCTCATTACATGAGCTACAACAGTGTTGGCAAAAAGTTGATAATAACCGACACATTAATTCTTTTATGACTTTTGCACAAATTAAGCGGACTTGTCATGGTTGGTCGCATAGTTTAGAGCAACGATCTTGGCATGTAACTTATCCTTCATTTGCTTGTTTACTCCAATCTATCAAGGGAATTGGTGCGACTTATCTAACGGCTGGACGTCAGCAACAGGGCCTAATGACAAAAAATCAGTTAGCTAAACTCCTTGATCATTATCCTTATGTCAATGAGCAATTCCCACTAACTTATCAACTGGTTTACGGAATGTTATATCGTGAATAAATGTTTTTTTCTCACCGGAACTGACACCGATGTGGGCAAAACTATTGTTAGTTGCGCGCTGCTACAAGCGGCCGCAGCTCATGGCTATCAAACGGCAGGCTATAAGCCGGTAGCTTCAGGTAGCGAACAATTAACGGATGGCTTAAGAAATTCAGATGCGCAGTTATTAAGAAAAAATAGCAGCCTGAAACTGAATTACCATGATGTTAATCCGATCGTTTTTGCCCAAGCAACTTCACCCCATATTGCCAGTCAGTTAACAGGAGAACTTATCGATTGGCAGATAATGGGTGCAGGATTAAATAAATTAAAACAATCTGCTGACTGGATCATTGTCGAAGGTGCCGGCGGATGGTATACACCGCTTTGCGCTGAGCAAACCTTTGCTGATTGGGTTATACAACAGCAATTGCCAGTAATATTAACAGTTGGCGTTAAATTAGGTTGTATTAATCATGCAATATTAACCGCACAGGCAATTGAGCAAAGTGGTTTATTATTGGCAGGCTGGGTGGCTAATGAAATTGTTTTACCGGGTCAATATCAACAGGATTATTTGTTAACATTACAGCAGCGCCTGTCAGCACCTTGTTTAGGGGTTATTCCACATTTGCCAGATTGGCAATCTCATTCGATTGGCAAATTTGTCAATATAGGTAACCTACTGTAATAGGAATAATTTTTAGGCTAAAGCATTATGCCACTTTAGCCGTATTTTGCTTGAATTAGTAAAATAGTAACAGATGAAATGCTTTTTTTCGTTTTTTTTCTTATACAAAAATTTTTTTTGTGATTATTTTTCTGGCAAAAATTTTTTACTAATACTCAAGTGAAAATCTTACAACTATTGATGCCTAAAAGAATTTCTTGAGTTATCCACCATTCCTGTGGATAACCTTGTGTATTAGATCTAGAAAAGTGTCGCTAACCAAGATGGGATGAGGCTTGGCGTGCCGTTGATGCCATTCTCGGCTCTAAATCAAAATTATATAAATATTAATAAGTTATATAAAATCAAGTCTGAAATGATATATAATAAAGTTTTACATTAGCTAATTAGCATAAAATATAAAATATAATTAAGCGTAAGAAAAAGCTTGGGGATAACTAAGTTATTAAAATAATAAATATATGTAAATAATTTATTATGGTTAAGGCTGATTTTTTATTTCTGCTGTCATTGAAACTGTTTTTTTATCCAGTATGATAAAGAAATTTTTTTAGAGAGGGTTAGATGAGTAAAGTCTTCAAATTGCATGCTGAATTTCAACCTGCGGGTGATCAGCCACAAGCAATAAAGAAATTAATCGAAGGTCTTAATGATGGATTGGCTCATCAAACGTTGCTTGGTGTCACCGGATCGGGTAAAACATTTACTATTGCTAATGTTATTGAGCGGGTTAACCGCCCGGTCATGGTGATGGCTCACAATAAAACGCTGGCAGCACAATTATATAGTGAAATGAAAGCCTTTTTTCCTGAAAATGCGGTGGAATATTTTGTTTCTTATTATGATTATTATCAACCAGAAGCGTATGTTCCCAGTTCCGATACTTTTATCGAAAAAGACGCCTCTATTAACGAACATATTGAACAGATGCGGCTCTCTGCCACTAAAGCACTTCTTGAACGACGTGATGTTATTGTTGTTGCTTCGGTATCAGCGATTTATGGTTTAGGCGATCCTGATAGCTATCTAAAAATGATGCTTCATTTAACTAAAGGCATGATTATTGACCAGCGTGCTATTTTACGCCGGCTGGCAGAGTTGCAATATAGCCGCAATGATCAAGCATTTCAACGAGGTACATTTAGAGTTAGAGGGGAAGTGATTGATATTTTTCCTGCCGAATCAGATGAATATGCCTTACGGGTCGAATTATTTGATGAGGAAGTAGAAAGGCTGGCACTTTTTGATCCCTTAACGGGTCAGCTCCAACATGATGTACCACGATTTACCATTTATCCTAAAACTCACTATGTCACACCGCGTGAACGTATTCTTGAAGCCATGGAGCAGATCAAAACTGAATTGGCACAAAGACGTAAATTGCTACTGGAAAGTAATAAATTGCTTGAAGAGCAGCGATTAACCCAGCGTACCCAGTTTGATTTAGAGATGATGAATGAACTGGGTTATTGCTCCGGTATTGAAAATTATTCACGTTATCTTTCCGGCCGTGCAAGCGGTGAACCGCCACCAACACTGTTTGACTATTTACCGGCTGATGGCTTATTAGTTATTGACGAATCTCATGTCACTATCCCACAGATTGGCGCTATGTATCGTGGTGATCGCTCTCGTAAAGAGACATTGGTTGAATATGGTTTTCGCTTACCATCTGCGTTGGACAATCGCCCGTTACGTTTTGAGGAATTTGAAGCACTTTCCCCGCAAACAATTTATATTTCTGCCACACCGGGTAAGTATGAATTGGAAAAATCGGCTAATGAAATTATTGAGCAAGTTGTTCGGCCAACTGGCTTACTCGATCCTGAAATTGAGGTTCGTCCAGTTGCTACTCAGGTTGATGATTTGTTATCTGAGATCCATCTACGAACAGCGGTAAATGAACGAGTACTAGTAACAACCTTAACCAAAAGAATGGCAGAAGATTTGACCGATTATCTGCAAGAACATGATATTAAGGTGCGTTATTTGCATTCAGATATTGATACCGTTGAGCGAGTCGAAATTATTCGTGATTTACGATTAGGTTTATTTGATGTTTTAGTGGGGATTAACTTGCTACGTGAAGGCTTAGATATGCCTGAGGTATCGTTAGTCGCTATTTTAGATGCAGATAAAGAAGGATTTTTACGTTCAGAGCGTTCATTGATTCAAACGATTGGCCGTGCCGCGCGTAACCTGAAAGGGAAAGCGATTTTATATGGTGATAAAGTGACTGATTCAATGGCAAAAGCGATTAGAGAAACTGAGCGCCGTCGAGAGAAACAAATCGCCTTTAATCAGCAGCATGGTATTGTGCCTAAAGGTTTAAATAAAAAAGTGGGTGATATTTTACAAGTTGGCGCCCCAGTATCGGTAAAAACGAAACAAAAGCAACCACAAGTATCAGCGATTAGCGAGGATTATCATAAACTTTCCACTAAAGAATTGGAGCTTAAAATTCAGGCGTTAGAAGCACAAATGTATCGTTATGCGCAAGATCTTGAATTTGAACAAGCAGCCAGTTTACGCGATCAAATCCAATTGCTACGTGAACAGTTTATTGCTAATTCTTGAACTTGATAGGACGCTTTTACCTACTGCACCGTCAAACCACGCCCTTTAGGGCGGGGAGAATGCCAAGTAAGAAGTCAGTTGGCATTGGAGGCAGGTGATAAATTAAAAGGTTTAAGTTGGTGAATGTTTTGTGCGATGTCTTCAATAGCTTGGCGCAGTAAGTCTCGATCATGACGATAACAAACATCTTGAGCAGCCAGTTCTCGTTGGATTACTATTCGATCTGCTAGGTTTGATGTATCGGTTGCTGGCCCAACGATAATGGCATCAATTTTCTGTTGGCCGATCCTTTTTTCGATCATGGCAATTTTATCAGTTAATTGCATATTGGCAGCAGGCTGGTTAAGCTCTTTACCAAGGTTAGCAATATAGATGATTGCTGCCCGGCATTCTTGTAGTGCTTGCGTTAAATCGTTCATCAGAAATAAAGGCATCAGACTGGTTAAAAAACTACCTGGGCCAATGATAATCAAATCAGCGTTATAAATAGCATCAAGCGCTTCTGGCGTGCTACTTACTTGCGGAGATAGCATTAATTTTTGTGGTAGTGAGGTGAGTTGATCAATATTAACTTCACCATAGATTTCATTGCCCATCAAATCGATTGCCAGCAAATCAGCAGGTTGCTCGGACATAGGAATAAGATGCGCCTTCACTTTTAATAGATTACGGATTAAGTTTATTGCATCCAACGGCCTAACACTCAAATGATCGAGCGATTTGAGCATTAAATTACCTAGATTATGGCCACCAAGTTCACCGTTACCCATAAAACGGTATTCAAACATCGTTGAAGCAATGGACGGTTCAGTAATTAATTGGTTTAAACAGTTGCGCGTATCCCCCCAGGCAATACCGCCTTCGGAACGGCGAATACGGCCGGTAGAGCCGCCATTATCTGTTGTTGTTACTATACCCGTTAATTGAGAATTTAGAACCGCAAGAGATGACATAACACGACCCAAGCCATGACCACCTCCTAGTGCAACAACTTGCCCTAAGTTATTAAGAATACTGCATTGATGCATTACTTCCCCTATTTTATTATCTGTCTTATAACGGTTTGACGTAATTTATCATTAAATATCCGATCATATTGAATTAACGTGATATTAAACAATAACTTTGTCATTTATTTATATTACATTATTTTCTGTTAATTGATTAACTTATTGAATTGCAAGCGATAGATTTAAGCGTTTATTCGCTTTTTTAAATATTTAGCAATATTATTTATAGCAACCATCACATTACGCTATTATTGTACGTGATGTTATTAACTCCTAGCCTTTTTACCTAAGTTTGTGATCTTAATGGTTTAAATAGGGTATTAAGGCCGTGGCACTTATCGGCCACTAGGGTGCGAGGTAGAAATGCCTGCATCTCCCGTATTTGGAAAGGCGTTATTATGACTCAACTTATTGATACTTTTGCCCGTAAATTCTACTATTTAAGACTATCCATCACTGATGTGTGTAATTTTCGCTGCACCTATTGTCTACCTAATGGCTATTAATCAAAGGGTTATCAAGATTTTTTATCGCTAGAAGAAATTGGCCATTTAACAAAAGCTTTTGCCGAGCTTGGTACGGAAAAAATTCGCTTAACTGGCGGAGAACCGACCATGCGGCGTGATTTTTTTGACATTATTGCTACCATCAAACAAAACCAGGCGATCAAAAAAATTGCCGTAACGACCAATGGTTATCGGCTGGCCAAAAATGTCAGCCATTGGAAAAGTGCAGGTTTAACCGACATTAATGTAAGTGTTGATAGTCTTGATCCACGACAGTTTTTAGCTATTACCGGGCAAGATAAATTTTTTCAAGTAATGGCTGGGATTGATGCGGCCTTGGAGGCTGGTTTTGCCAAAATAAAAGTTAATGTTGTGTTGATGAAAAATATCAATGACAGTAATTTAGTGAGTTTTATAAACTGGATCAAACTGCGGCCAATTCAACTGCGATTTATTGAATTAATGGAAACCGGTGAGAGTGGTAAAATATTTCATCGTCATCATGTCTCAGGTGAAAAAATTCGTCGGCGCTTATTAGAGCAAAGTTGGCAACAAATACCACGCTATCGTTGTGATGGGCCTGCCCAGGTATTTAAGCATCCTGATTATTGTGGTGAAATTGGTTTAATTATGCCCTATGAGAAGAATTTTTGTCAAAATTGTAATCGCTTACGTGTCTCTTCTATCGGTCATCTTCATCTCTGTCTATTTGGCGAACGCAGTATTATTTTACGTGATTTATTAGTTAATGCATCTCAATCTGAGGCATTGAAAGCGCGTATTCAGGCAGAATTACAGTTAAAACGTGAAAGCCATTTTCTTCATCAAGGTGATAGTGGTATCACGTCAAACCTTTCCATTATTGGAGGATAAATGGAATTTTTAGTCATTCTAAGGAGCTTACCATGTCTCAACTAACCCATATCAACTCAGCGGGTGAGGCGCATATGGTGGATGTGGCCACAAAGGCGGAAACCATTCGTGAAGCGCGAGCAGAAGCATTTGTAACAATGAATGCTAAGACACTTAATATGATTATCAGTGCCAGTCATCATAAAGGTGATGTTTTTGCTACTGCGCGGATTGCCGGTATTCAAGCCGCCAAAAAAACTTGGGATCTGATCCCGCTTTGTCATCCGCTATTACTCAGTAAAGTGGAAGTTATACTGGAAGCGCAATTAAGCGCTAATCGCATCCGAATTGAATCGTATTGTCGGTTATCAGGTAAGACTGGTGTCGAAATGGAAGCGCTAACCGCCGCATCAGTCGCCGCATTAACCATTTACGATATGTGTAAAGCGGTTCAAAAAAATATGGTGATTAGTTCGGTTAGGTTATTGGAAAAAACGGGCGGTAAATCCGCTGATTTTAGGATAACATCATGATTAAAGTGCTTTTTTTTGCCCAAGTCCGTGAATTAACCGGCACCGATAGATTAGAGTTAGAACATCGCTATTCGACGGTAGAAGAATTACGTAATGCATTAAGCCAACGTGGTGAGCGCTGGGCATTAGCATTAGAAAAGAAAAAACTGCTGTTTGCGGTCAATCATACCTTTGTACAGCCAGATCATCCATTAACTAGTGGCGATGAAATCGCTTTTTTTCCACCGGTAACGGGAGGATAAATGACAGATACACGGCTGGTTATTCAACAAGCGAATTTTAATGTGGGTGAGCAATATAAATGGTTAGCCCAATGTCAGGATGATGGTGCGGTGGTAACTTTCACCGGTAAAGTGCGTAACCATAACTTGGGTGATAACATTAAAACCCTCACTCTTGAGCATTATCCAGTTATGACAGAGAAAGCGTTACAGGATATTGCCAATGAAGCACGTTATCGTTGGCAATTGCAACGTATCTGTATTATCCATCGAATTGGTACTTTACAACCGGGCGAGGAAATAGTGTTTGTTGGTGTTACTAGCGGCCATCGTAGTAGTGCTTTTTTAGCCGCCGAATTTATTATGGATTATATGAAAACTAAAGCACCATTTTGGAAAAAAGAACATTTGACTCAAGGGCAAAGCAGCCGTTGGGTTGAGCCCAGACTGAGTGATCAAACCGCATTTAAGCGTTGGTAAACCAATTGTTATTGAAGTTATTTCAATTTATTGAAGTTTAGCTCAATAAAGTAAAAGTAATGTAAAACCTTCATTTATTTGCTCATATCAAACCATGGTTTTAGCAAGAAATTATGATAGACTTAACTTAAGTTTACTGAGCTATCTAGTTTATTAAATAGCTTTATCTTTAACGCAAGTGATGAGGGTAATCATCATGGATCGATTTGAACGTCAAAATGATTCGATCGTCCAGCGCGCTGGCGCAGGTATTCAAGCCTATATGGCGCAAGTATACGGCTGGATGACGGTAGGTTTGTTATTAACTGCGTTTGTTGCTTGGTATGCAATTAATAATAGTAATATTATTATGTATCTGGCAACGCATGGTTGGGTATTGATAGGCCTCATTATTGCTGAATTTGCATTAGTCATTGGGTTATCATTTCTGTTGCCTAAATTGAGTGCAGGGCTAGCAACAGCAATGTTTATGCTCTACTCGGCGCTGACAGGCCTAACAATTTCTCTGGTATTAGTTGCCTATACTGGCGCTTCTGTCGCCAGCACCTTCTTTATCACTGCTGCTATGTTTGGCGCACTAAGTTTTTATGGCTATACAACCAAACGTAGTTTAAGTGGCATGGGTAGCTTCCTATTTATGGCACTAATCGGGCTAATTATTGCCTCATTAGTGAATATTTGGCTGCAAAGTTCTGGCTTAACCTTGGTCATCACCTATGTAGGTGTATTAATCTTTTCAGGTTTGACGGCTTATGATACGCAGAAATTAAAAGACATGGGCAGCCAAATTGATAGTCGTGATCAGGAAGGTATGCGTAAATACGCTATTCTTGGGGCGTTGACTCTCTATTTAGATTTTATTAACTTGTTCTTAATGATGTTACGTATTCTGGGCGATCGCCGTTAATTTAATCTGTTTTATTAAAAATCCTGCTGATAGTATTGTATTAGCGGGATTTTTTTATTTTGTTATTCAGGCAATTTTTCGACTAAATAACCAATATGCTAAGGTTGTGGTACATAATGAAATAATAACTAATGGCCACAAGTTATGCCACAGCACAGCAAAATCGGCATCTTTTAAATAAATTTGTTTAGTGATATCTGTAAAATGACGAATAGGATTGATCCAAGTGAACTTTTGTAACCAAACTGGCATATTTTCTATTGGTGAAACATAGCCTGATAACAATACTGCCGGCATCATAAACACAAATACGCCAATAAATGCTTGTTGCTGAGTTGAACACATGGCAGAGATCAATAAGCCAAAACCAACTAAAGACAGACCATAAATTGTCATGGTAGTGTAAAAAACAAGTAATGAACCGGAAAATGGAATTTTGTAACAGAAAATCCCAATAATCAGCACTAATGTTGCCTGCAAAGTGGCAATAATTAATGCTGGAACCGCTTTACCAATAAAGATCTGCCAGGTGGTTAGAGGTGAAACCAGTAACTGATCAAGCGTTCCTTGTTCACGCTCACGTGCAATTGATAAGGATGTGACAATTAATACACCAATAGTGGTAATTAGCGCGACCAAAGAGGGAACGATAAACCATTTGTAATCAAGATTAGGGTTATACCAATTACGAATGATTAATGCGCTATTATTCTTTGCTATCTGCGGGTTAGATAACTGTTGTTGATAATTTTCAATAACTTGGTTAACTGTATTAGCGGCGATCTGGGCACTATTAGAGTTTCTACCATCAAGGATTAGTTGAACCGGAGTTGATTTTCTTTGTGCTAGCTGAGCACTAAAATTTTGCGGGAAATGGACGACTAACAGCGCCTTACGATTATTAATGGTTTCTGCAACTTGTTGATTATTATTGAGTAGCAATACATTAGTAAATGTTGTCGATTTTGCCAATCTTTGGGTTAATTCAATCGAGTCTTGCCCTTTGTCTTCGTTGAAAATAGCTATTGTGGTGTTAGTTACATCTAAAGTGGCGGCTAGTGGAAATAAAATCATTTGGAAAATAACGGGTAAGATAAGAATTGCACGGGTTTGTGGCTCTTGTAGTAGCGACTGCAACTCTTTAATAATGAGTGTATAGAGACGATGCAGCATATTCTCTCCCTAATCAAGTCTGCGGCGCGTTTTTAATGCGGTGAGCCCAATAAAGATGATGGCCGTCGCGACTAATAACAGAAAATTAGTCAGCAGGACAAAATAAATGTCACCAGCCAGAAATAGAGTTTGTAAACTACTAACAAAATAACGAGCTGGTATCAAATAGGTTACCCATTGGATAACTAGCGGCATACTATCAATCTCAAAAATAAAACCAGACAACATTATGGCCGGTAAAAAAGCGGCATTTAATGCAACAATAGCAGCGTTAAATTGGTTACGGGTTAAGGTAGAGATCAGTAATCCCATACCAAGAGCCGTTGCTAGATAGAGACTGGTAATTATAAATAACAGGCAGAATGAACCGCGATAAGGAATGTGTAAAATAAATATCTTGACTAACATGCAAAGTAGCATGACAAAAGAGCCTAATAGTTGATAGGGTAACAATTTGGCAAGCAGTAACTCTGTGCGTGTTATTTGAGTAGAGAGTAAGGCTTCCATTGTGCCTCGTTCCCACTCGCGGGCTACCACTAATGAAGTCAGAATGGCACCGACGACGGTAATAATAATACTGATCGCACCAGGAATAATAAAATGTTGGCTAATGGCTGCTGGATTAAACCAGAAGCGTAATTCTGGAACAATTAATGGTATAGTGTCATAACCGGCGTTTTCACCTTGTTGCTGCTGCCAGGTTTGCCAAATACCTTTGGTATAAGCCTGTATAAAATAGGCGGTATTTGGCTCACTACCATCGGTAATAACTAGAATTGAGGTATGATCCGAGGGACGATTAAGCTGATTAGCAAAATCGACAGGGATCACGACCATACCGCGGATTTCCCCAGCTTGCATTTTATCTATTAGCAATTTTCGATTATCGCTAATTGTTGCCTCAATAAAAGGAGAACCGGTAAAGGTAGCGACAAATTCCCGTACTTGGTTATTTTGTTGATTGACGAGAATGCCAAGCCGCAATTTACTTGAATCCAGATTGATACCATAGCCAAAAATAAATAGCAGCATTAATGGAATAACGACAGCAATCAGCGCACTACTGGGATCACGTATGATCTGTTTACTTTCCTTAATACACAAGGCATACAAACGACGCCATGAAAACTGCGCTTCATGGGGTGATTGTTTTTCTGTTTGCTTCATTGTTTCCCTCGATCATAGTTAAGTATCAAACTAATAAAAGCTTGTTCCATCGACGGATCTTGATTTTCTGGCGTAGCAATTTGGCTTTTTAGTTCATCAGGTGTACCAGCAGCAATAATTTTACCGCGATAAACTAAACCAATTCGATCGCAATATTCAGCCTCGTCCATAAAGTGAGTAGTGACCATTACTGTGACACCTTTATTTACCATGCCGTTGATATGTAACCAAAATTCTCTTCGCGTGAGCGGATCTACGCCTGAAGTGGGTTCATCTAAAAAAAGAATGTCAGGTTCATGCATTAACGAGCAAGCTAAAGCTAGCCGCTGTTTGAAGCCTAATGGCAATTCATCAGTAGTTTGTTGCAATATCGAATTTAAATTAAAGGCATTGATCATGCTACTGATTTTTTGCTGTTGCTGACTGCCGCTAAGGCCATAAATACCAGAGAAAAACTTTAAGTTCTGCGCAACGGTTAAATTACCGTACAGTGAAAATTTTTGCGCCATATAACCAAGATGTTGGCGGGCTTTATTTGAACTTATTTTTAGATCCATCCCCAAGACTAACGCTCTACCTGCGGTTGGTAGCATTAATCCGCACATCATTTTGAATGTTGTCGATTTGCCGGCGCCATTAGGACCTAGCAAGCCAAAAATTTCACCACGTTTAACCGTAAAGTTAACGTTATCCGTTGCGGCAAAGTCACCGAATCGTTTGCTAAGATTCTGTGCTTCAATGACAGTTTCAGTGGCATCAACTGGAATTTGCGGCATAATTGCCGCCAACTCAGAACGTTGTGAGGGACTACCCCCCAATAAATCAATAAAAGCATCTTCGAAGCGCGGTTTGGCGGTAATTAATTTATCATTAGCGAAATTTAGACGGGTTAGAAAATCGCTTTGCTGGCTGTTTTCTTTCAAGATCACGCGAATATAATGCCCTTGAATAACACAGTCAGTTGTTTGCGGTAATAATAGCGCATCTTGTAAGTATGCACGGCGTTGTGAGGCTGGAACTTGGAGTAAAAAAGAGCGTCCAGCCATTTTGTTAGTTAGTGCTTGTGGTACCCCTCGATAGAGTAGTTGCCCCTGATTTAACAGTAAAATATCTCGGCATTGTTCAGCTTCATCTAGGTAGGATGTACTCCACAGGATCAGCATACCATCGCTAGCCAGTTCATGCACCATGCGCCAAAGTTCTTGCCGAGCAATAGGATCAACTCCTACGCCAGGCTCATCAAGTAATAGAACTTTCGGTCGACTAATCAATGTACAAGCTAGCCCAAGTTTTTGTTTCATGCCCCCAGACAGTTTGCCTGCCAGCCGTAGGGTAAACCGAGTTAGGTCGGTAAAATCCAGTAATTGTTGATAGATTTTTTGCCGACTTTCGCCCATCACGCCACATAAGCTGGCGTATAGATCCAAATTTTCTTGTACGGTAAGATCTTCATAAAGACCAAACTTTTGTGGCATATAACCAAGATGGCGACGAACTTCAACACCTTGCCAAATGGGATCTAAACCCATAATAGTGATATTACCGCTATCGGGTTTTAATAAGCCAGCAAGCATCCGTAATAGCGTGGTTTTTCCTGCACCATCAGGTCCAACTAAGCCAGTCACTGAACCGCCAGTAATTTCAGTGGTGAGTTTGGCTAATGCGGGTGAGGCTAAACCAGCAAAGCGTTTCTCGACGTCAGTCAATATTATCTTATCAACGGGTGTGACCATTCATTAAGCCTTACTGTTTTTTTGCTGCAAAATGAAGTGTCACCGGCATGCCTTGGCGCAACATATCGTCAGCATCATTGACAATAACCCGAATACGATATACTAAATCAGTACGTAAATCGGTTGTTTGCACACTTTTTGGCGTAAACTCAGCAGTGGGTGAGATGAAACCGATAGTGCCATGGTAGGGTTGCTCTGGACGACTATCGGTATAGAGTAATATTTCTCGTCCGGGTATTGCTTCACCGAGATGTGGTTCACTGACATATGCTCTAACCCAGACAGGTTGAATCAACGAAACGGTAAAAACAGTGCTACCGGCAGTAAGAATAGTCCCTGGTTCAATAGCACGGGTTAAAATAGTACCTGGTGAGGGTGTGGTTAATATCGTATCTTCCAGATCAAGTTTTGCTTGTGCTAATGCGGCTACCGCCTGTTCCCATTCACCGCGAGCGGCGGCGATTTCTTCAGTTCGATAGCCAGTGTGGTATTGATTTAATTTATCCTTTGCTGCATTTAGCGCTGCAAGTGCTTGGTTGCGATTGTTTTTCGCATTTTCCAAATCATTGGCAGAAATTACCCGTTGCGTCCAAAGCCCTTGTTGGCGTTGGTAAAAACTATTTGCATATTTCCAGGCAGCTTGCCGTTGTGCCACTTCAGCTTCAACTTGGGCAATTTCTTGGCTACGATAACCACTTTCTAGCTTATCTAATTTAGCTTTTGCGCTGGTTAGAATACCTGTCGCGCGTTTCAGGCTATTTTGATAAGGTGTTTTATCAAGTGAAGCTAAGATCTGACCGGGGCTAATTTTATCGCCTTCATCCACGTTCAGTGTTTGAAGTTTACCATTGACTCTAAAGCTTAAATTAACCGTTCTAATATCAACGTTACCATACAAAATGAGCATCTTATGTTGCTGGGTTTGATAGTAGTAGTATCCAGCTACTATAATAGCGATAAATAGACACAGAATAGCAATAGCTAATAAGCGCAGATTTTTTTTCATAGCATACTTAAAATAGTTCAATAAAATGGAATAAAATAAGGTTATGCATAATTAATTTTATCAGGTTAATTGTTATTTGATGAATTTATGTGAATTATTTTATTTAGTCTTCATTAGTCGGTGATAGTGACAGCCACTAATCAGTTATTTTACTGTCATCAACCGCTATTTTTAATAGCTTATAGTGATGGTTCTTATATTCAGTTGACTGAAATTAAGTCAAATGAAATTTGGAGTATTTTATATTTATGTGTTTTAACTCATTGGGTTTATCTGACGAGATATTATCGGCGATTAAAGAGGTTGGCTATGAAAAGCCGACGTTAATTCAGCAACAGGCGATCCCAGCAATATTAGCTGGAAAAGATCTGTTGGCCAGTGCACAGACAGGAACCGGCAAAACGGCTGGATTTGTTTTACCTATATAACAACATCTTAATTAGACGCCTGTTATTGTAAAAGGCAGAAAACCCGTGCGGGCGTTGATTTTGGCTCCGACCCGTGAATTAGCCGCTCAGGTTGGACAAAATGTACGTGATTATAGCCAGTTTTTGCGGTTAAAATCGCTGGTGGTTTTTGGTGGTGTTAGCATTAATCCACAAATGATGAAATTACGGGGTGGTGTTGATATTTTAGTGGCAACACCCGGTCGATTACTCGATTTGGTGCAGCAAAATGCCGTTAGTCTAGCCAAGGTTGAGATTTTAGTATTGGATGAAGCCGATCGCATGTTAGATATGGGATTTATTCATGATATTCGACGAATACTAAATAAATTACCGCCAAAACGTCAAAATTTACTTTTTTCTGCCACTTTTTCTAATCAGATTAAACAATTGGCTAATAGTTTACTGCATAATCCGACCATATTGGAGGTGGCTCCGCGCAATTCCGCCTCACAGCAGGTTAAACAGCTTATACATTTAGTGGATAAGCGACGTAAAGCTGAATTGCTTTCTTATTTAATTGGTAGCGAAAACTGGCAGCAGGTATTAGTTTTTACCCGAACTAAATACGGAGCTAATCGTTTAACTGAACATCTGATTAAAGATGGAATTAAGGCGATGGCAATTCATGGCAACAAAAGTCAAGGTGCACGGACGCGGGCTCTGGCAGATTTTAAATCAGGTGCGATTAGAGTGTTGGTAGCAACGGATATTGCTGCTAGGGGATTGGATATTGAACAGTTACCCTATGTGGTGAATTACGAATTACCCAATGTGGCAGAGGATTATGTGCATCGTATTGGACGTACTGGGCGCGCGGCAGCAACCGGTTTGGCGGTTTCACTAGTTGCTATTGATGAGCAAGGTTTATTAACCGCGATTGAGCGATTATTAAAACAGAGTATCCCGCGTATGGCACTGGCAGGTTATGAACCTGATCCAACTATTAAGCCAGAACCCATACCGCCAAAAAAAACGGCAAACAAAAAACATCGACGTCATTCGGTAGCAAAAGCTTCTCATACTAATGATAAACCAATAAAACAACGGACAACGAGTAACGTTGCTAGTAAAACTTTAGCACGAAAAAATCCAAGTAGAGGATAAATGCGAATATTACTCGCCCCGATGGAAGGGGTGCTCGATTCTTTAGTGCGTGAGTTATTAACAGAAGTTAACGAATATGATCTTTGCATAACGGAATTTTTGCGCGTGGTGGATAGTTTATTGCCAGCCAAAGCATTTTATCGGATTTGCCCTGAATTATATCAAGCCAGCAAAACCCTAGCAGGCACATTAGTGCGTATTCAATTATTGGGTCAGCATCCGCAATGGTTAGCGGAAAATGCAGCTCGAGCTGTTGAATTAGGTTCTTGGGGGGTGGATTTTAATTGTGGCTGTCCATCGCCGACCGTCAATGGCCATGGTGGTGGGGCGACACTATTAAAGGATCCTGAACGGATATATCAGGCGGCTAAGGCAATTCGGGCGGCGGTAGCTGCTGATTTACCGACCTCAGTAAAAGTCAGATTAGGTTGGAATGATCGTAGCCTGGCGTTTGAAATTGCTGATGCCGTGCAACAGGCTGGCGCAACAGAAATTATTATTCATGGTCGAACTAAGGCCGAGGGGTATCGGGCAGAAAAAATTGATTGGCTAACCATCGGCCAAATACGGCAAAAATTAACGATACCAGTTATTGCCAACGGCGAAATTTGGGATTGGTCTAGTGCAAATGAGTGCCGGACTATAACCGGCTGTGACGCGCTGATGATTGGCCGCGGTGGATTACATGTTCCCAACCTAGCTCAGGTGATCAAATATCAAACTGAACCTATGGCTTGGTCGCAGGTTATGCAACTTTTATTCAAATATATTCAGTTGGAAAAACAAGGTGATACGGGTCAATATCACGCAGCGCGTATTAAACAGTGGCTAGGTTATTTGCGCAAAAAGTATGTTGAAGCGGCTGAATTATTTAATCAGATCCGAGTAGTGAAAAAATCGGCCGATATTGCTAGTATAATTGAACGTCATACTTTTTGTTGACTTGCTACAACATAATTTAAAAAAAGTATTAAATACAACATATTATAAAGTCCCTAACCAACTAAGATAAAATGATTATCACAAATATTTTATAAAAAATAGCTTATCTATTTGCATTTCTGGCGGTTAGGTTCTTTACTAAAAAGTGTTCATATATTTGAAATGTTAGCAAGTTAGTTTTTTAACTTATTTAATATGTTGGATATTTCGGAGGGTGTGTATGGGTATTTTGTCCTGGGTTATTTTTGGTTTGATCGCTGGTATTATTGCTAAGTGGGTCATGCCAGGTGCTTACAATATGGGGATTATCATGACCATTATCCTCGGTATTGTCGGTGCAGTGGTCGGCGGATATATTAGTACCTTCTTTGGTAAAGGCAAAGTGGACGGCTTTAATTTAAGCAGTTTTATTGTTGCGGTAATTGGCGCTATCGTCGTTCTTTTTATTGCCGGAATGGTCGGTCGCCCATAGCCCACTTATCTAAAGATAATAAGCATTTCTCATATAAAAACATAACTACTAAGGTAGTTATGTTTTTATTTTAGTGAGTTTCAATCGGTAAGCCATTATCTTGGCCCCATTCAGCCCAAGAGCCGTCGTAAAGTTTGACATTTTTATTACCTAACAGTATTAAAGCAAGTAATACCACAGCGGCAGTCATACCGGAACCACAGCTAATTACTGTCGGCAGCGTAATGTCAACCTGTTGGTTGGCAAAAATAGTTTTTAACTCTTCAGGTGATTTATAACAACCTTCATTGACTAACCAATTCCAAGGAACATTTTTACTGCCTGGCAAATGTCCCATCCGCAATCCTGGTCGTGGCTCTGGTTGCTGTGCATTAAAACGGGCAGTCGGTCGTGCATCGATAAATTGAATATTAGGTTGTTGAAGAAGGGCGATGACTTGCTGTTGTGATACAGCTTCATCTGGTATACATTTAGCGGTGAAATGTTGTCTCTGTCGCATCGCAGGCATGCCGGAGTCTAGCAAATAGCCAGCTTTTTTCCATCCATGTAGCCCACCGGCTAAAATTTTGACATTATTACAGCCTAATGTTTTAAAGGTCCACCATGCGCGTGGTGCAGAAAATAGTGCGCCTTGATCATAAATAACCACTTGATGATGATTGCTAATACCTAATTGCTCAACGGCATGAGTAAAAGTTATCTCATTCGGCAGCATATGTGGCAGATTGCTACTTTGATCAGCCACACTATCTAAATTAAAAAATTGTGCACCAGGAATATGTTCTTGATAATAGCGTTGTTGATAATCAGTTGGGTCGGTAGGTGGTGGCGCAGAAGCATCAACTAGAATAATATTTTTATTAGTTAAATGTTGATGAAGCCATTGTGGGCTAACAAAAAATGCTTCGTACATAATACCCTTCTATTATAAACAATAACTTATGATAGCGAGTGAACTAAAAATAGTATATCGATTTTCTGTCAGAAATTAAATGTGGATTAAATTTTTATTCTATTGATTAAACACTATGATAAATTAAATATTTTATCGTTTTATACTCATCAAACTAACGGATAATATTTTATATAAGATTTCTATGGCGCTAACTAATGCAATTAAAAATCAGATAAGCCTTTGGTATAAATCGCTATCGACATCGATTGATGGTTTTGTGCCACGTATTGCGCAGCGACAAATGATCGCCGAAGTTGCTAAGACATTATCCGGTGAACAAGGCCGACATTTGGTTATTGAAGCACCAACCGGAGTAGGTAAAACACTATCTTATTTAATTGCCGGTATTGCGATTAGCCGGGCAGAAAGCAAGCCTTTAGTCATTAGTACGGCAAATATTGCTTTGCAAGATCAAATATTGCATAAAGATCTGCCTTTGTTAGCTAAAGTTATTCCCGAGCTACGATTTATTGCTATTTTTGGCCGCAGACGTTATCTGTGCCCACGCAATCTGGCCGCTATCTGTGCAGTGGATGAGCAGCAGCTTGACTTAATGTATTTAGTGCAACAGGAGATGGCGGTAACGAGTGAACAAGAGCGAACTGTTTGCCAACAGTTACATGCTGATTTTATGGCCGGTCTCTGGGATGGGGTTAGAGATCATTATAAAACAGCGTTAGATGACAGTTTATGGCAAAAAATTAGTACCGACAAAGTCGGATGTTTAGCCAGAAATTGTCAGTTTTACCATGGCTGTCCATTTTTTTTGGCGAGATGGAAAATTGAGTAAGTTGATGTCATTGTTACCAATCATGCGTTGGTGATGGCGGCGATGGAGAGTGGCTCGGTGTTACCTGAGGCTAAAAAGATGTTGTTAGTCCTTGATGAAGGGCATCATATCGCTGATGTGGCACGCGATAGCTTAGAAGTTGAAGCAAATATTACTTTATCGCATCTGATAGCGCAGCTAGATCATTTTGTGCGTCATGTGGAGCACTATTTGAGCCAATACCGCCCAGATAAGCCGCCAAAACTGGCTAAAACAAACCATTTAACCCAACACAGACAAAAATTAATTGATTACTTCAGCCAGGTTATGGCAATCACTCAGCGTTTATTACCAGACAAAAGTCAGGAGCCCATTTATTTATTTAAATTAGGCCAATTACCGCCGGAATTATATATTTGTTGCCAACAGCTTTTACAGCTTAGTCAGGATTTGGTGGTACTTACTGAAAAATAGTCGATCACCTATCTGAACAGAGTGGTAAACATGATGCTGCTAGTTTGCATAGTAGTTTGCTAATTAGCAGTAAGATGCTCAGTTACTGGCAAAATATGGTTAAACTTTGGCGTTTAGCAAGTTGTGAAACATCCTCAAATGCGCCGGTATCCAAATGGTTAAGCTGTCATTATGATAAAAATCAGTTACATTACTATTTTCATTGTGCTGGTATACGGGTTAGTGAACAATTAGATCAGTTGTTATGGCAAAATATTCCTCATATCATTGTGACGTCAGCCACTTTACGCTCGTTAGATAGTTATAGCCGTTTCACGGAACTGACAAGATTAAATCAGGCGGACGATGATCGCTTTATTAGCTTAGATGCCTCTTTTGATCATGTTAAACAGGGGCGATTAGTGATCCCTAAATGTCATTTGAACCAACGCTGCAAAATGAAACTTTACATATAGCGGAAATGGCTGCTTATTTTAAACAGCAACTCCAGTTTGGAAAACATCGTGGCATCCTATTTTTGTTTAGTAGTCAACGTGCAATGGCAGGCTTTTTGCAACAGGTTAGCGAATTACGCGGGCAATTGTTGGTTCAGGGAGATAAACCGCGTTATCGGTTGGTAGAAAGCCATTGTCAACGTATTGATCAAGGACACACTAGCGTATTAGTTGGACTACAATCCTTTGCTGAAGGATTGGATCTGAAAGGCGATTATTTATCGCAGGTACATATTCAAAAAATCTCTTTTCCCCCGATCACAAACCCGATCATTATTACGGAAAATGAATGGTTGAAAACCTTAAACCTTTATCCATTTGAAGTACAAAGTTTGCCAAGTGCCTCGTTCACACTAATTCAGCAAGTTGGTCGCTTGATCCGTAGTCATGATTGTTATGGTGAAATTGTTATCTATGATAAGCGACTAAGAACCAAACCGTATGGAGCTCGGTTATTAGCTTCATTACCGGTATTTCCGATTGTTGAACCGGAAATACCAATACATTAACGAAGAGAGCGAAGTAACCAGCATTTTTGTCTGTTACTTATTACTCCTGGATTGAAATTAGTTAATTTTTTTCAGAAAGCAGGTTTTTAGCACTAAGCCTTTAATACCTTCAGCATTACACTCAATTTCATCTTTATTTTGCGTTAGGCGAATGTTTTTTATTGCCGTGCCTCGTTTTAAGGTTTTTGATGTTCCTTTAACTTTAAGATCTTTTGTAACTTGCACACTATCCCCATCGCTTAAGTGTGCCCCATTAGCGTCTTTAACGACAATATCCATAAAAATCCTTATTGATTGCTTACTATGCTGACAATTATAGTAAAATAATTAATTGATATTAAGGGGATAACAAAAATAAAAAAACCACACTCCTGTGTGGCTAAATGACGACATTTTATTTTTGTATAGTTATCAATTATGCATTGGTTACTTTTCAATATTTGCTTCGATAAACCAGAGATATTTATCCAGATCACGAGAAGCTGCGGTGAGAATATCTTCAGCATCTACTTCACCTACATCATCAATCGCTTTACGAACATTATTGGCAACCACCGCAGCGCGATCGGCCAAGGCTTTCAAATGATCTTGTACATCGTGAATATTGGTTGGATAGGCTTTAAGTGGGGTATGGTCATGCACATACTCTATTGTGCCCATCGCCGTACCGCCCATTTGTACCACACGTTCTGCCAATTCATCTTGGTGCTCCAAAATAGAGGAATTAAATTCATCTAGTAATTCATGAACGGCAATAAAATTTCTGCCCCGCAGATTCCAATGCGCTTGCTTGGTCATTAATGAAAGATTAATAAGTTGGGCAACTAGCGGATTTAAAACAGAAATAACGTGTTTTTTAGTACTATCACTAATATTATTCCGGGTATAGAGTAAATCAATTTTTGGTACTTTAACTAATTTAGCTGTGCTCATTATTACGCTCCCGTTATATCAAATAATGTATTAATACTTTATATCTTAAAAATAGCTTATTATCGATCAATAGTCTTATCATTTGATCCTATTAAATTGATAGGTAATATTGATGTAAGCGTTATTTTATTACTTACAATTATAAATATGGTGATAAAAAATAGGAATGCAAGCCAAATTAGCAACAAGTTACAGTGTGAATTTAGGTTTGAATTCACACTGTTTGAGTGCTAAGAACGACTTAATTGATTTCGACCGTTTCGGTTTTGCTTTTCATAGTTGATGTTGAACCAATTGATGCGCCAATGATACATAATAGCGCAAACCACTGGGTTAAAGTTAAGTGTTCATTAAGAAATATCATGCCCATAAAAGCCCCCATTGCTGGTTCCAGACTCATTAAGGTACCAAAGGTTTTCGCTGGCATGCGTGTCAGGGCAAACATTTCAAGTGTGTAGGGGAAGGCCGTTGACAAGATAGCAACTGCCAGTGCAATGGGTAGGATAGAGAGATCAAATAGAGGTTCGATGCCAACGGTGAGAAGGCCGACTGGAAAAAAAATCAATGTCGAGATAAACGAACCTAAAGCCACGGTTGCTGAGCCATAACCCGCCCCCGCGCGCTGACCAAAGATGATATACATTCCCCAACAAATACCGGCAGCTAAAGCATAAACAATACCGACAGGATCTAAACTATTAATACTGTTTCCGATAGGTAGTAGAAAAGCTAGTCCAACAATAACCATTAATATCCAAACAAAATCAATCGCTCGGCGAGATGAGAACATTGCTACGGCTAAAGGACCGGTGAACTCTAATGCAACGGCAATCCCCAACGGGATCCTTTCTAGCGATAGATAAAACAGCGAATTCATTGACCCTAAGGAGATACCATAAATAAGTAAATGTTTTAGTGAATGGCCGCGTAACTTTTTGCGCCAGGGCTTAAAAATTATAAAAAGAATAATTGTTGCCAAAAAGAGTCTTAAAGCCGTTACGCCAAGTGCACCGATAGTTGGAAATAAACTTTTTGCTAATGAAGCACCACTTTGTATTGAGAGCATTGCAAAGAGCAACAACAATACAGGCAACAGCGTTTTACGCTTTTGATTTAAGACAAATGACATTTGGAGGTAACCTCGATAAATATAGAACCAAATAAATGTTAGAAAATTAAATAATCAGTTAGTAACAGCAAGATTTACTTAATGTTATTGAGTAATTATTGCATAAAAGATAATTGAACAAGTATTATTTTCAGCGCCGATTGTAAATAAGATATTCACTATAATAAATGTTAATTTTAAAAAAGGAATCACATGAAAAATATTTATCGGTTTGTTAGATTTGATTAATGTCTGCTGGGGCTGGAACTAGCCAATTTAAGTTAAGGAGGATCATGTGGGAAAGATAAATAGTGTAACGGTATATTGCGGTTCTAGTGTAGGAGACAGTGATATTTATCAACAGCAGGCTATCGCGTTAGCAGCTGAGCTGGTTAACAGAAAAATAACGCTGGTTTATGGCGGTGGCCGTGTCGGTATTATGGGTATTTTGGCCAATTCGGTATTAGAACAAGGAGGTCAGGTTGTGGGCGTAATGCCTAAATTATTAGTCGAACGTGAGATTTCCCATACTGGGCTGACTAAAATCCATATTGTCGATACTATGCATCAACGTAAGCAAAAGATGATTGATTTGGCTGATGGATTTATTGCACTACCAGGGGGATTTGGTACGCTGGAGGAATTTAGTGAAGTGTTTACTTGGGGCCAATTTGGCTTACATAAAAAACCTTGTGGCTTATTAAATGTTAATAATTATTGGGCACCGTTAGTTGCTATGATAGAAAAAATGGCTGATGAAAAGTTTTTACAAGAAAAATATCGCCATATGGCGATTGTTGATGACAATCCGGCCAATTTGCTTAATCGTTTTTCGCACTACACGGCACCATCAGTCAAAACTTATGATAATCTATAGCTATGTTATGTTTCCATCACTTGGTTAGCATTAACAAAATAGATGGTACCAAAAGCGCTTTGTTGCTCTCATGGCGATAAATATTAGCCTATAATTGGTTTCTCTGACAGATTTCACAATTAGGATCAGGCATTAAATTGATCGTGTGGAACTCGGTTGACATGGCATCATAAAATAGCACTTTTCCGCTTATGATTTGACCATAGTTAGTGAGTAATTTTAGTGTTTCCATCGCTTGCAGGCTACCAATAATACCAACCAGTGGAGACATAACGCCGGTTTCGATGCAGGAGAGATTATTTTCACCAAATAAACGACTTAAACAGTGATAGCAGGGGGTATTATCTTGATAAGTTAATACCACCAGTTGTCCTTCCATGCGAATAGCTGCGCCGGATACTAATGGGCGTTTTAGTGTTAAACATAGGCGATTAAGTTGCTCGCGAATTGTGACATTATCCGTACAGTCAACAATCACATCTTGTCGCTTAATTAAATTATTAAGTTCATGTTCGGCTAGTTTTTTATTAACGGTAGAAATTTTTATGTATGGATTAATGTTAACTAATGTGGTTTTGGCCGAGTCAACCTTTGCGCTACCGATAGATTGCTCGTTATAGAGGATCTGCCGTTGCAGATTTGATAGGGAGACAGTATCAAAATCCAGCAGTGTTAACTGCCCCACACCTGCGGCAGCTAAATATTGAGCAGCGGCACAACCTAAACCACCCACTCCAACCAGCAATACTTTCGCTGCTTTTAATTTTTCTTGTCCGTCAAAATCGAAGTTTTGTAAAATAATTTGGCGATTATAACGCAGCATCTCTTGGTCAGATAATTCAATAGCCATGCTTATTCACTTATCAATAAATGATTAAAATACTCAATATCAACTAATTCACCTAAGTTAACCATGCCACGATTTTGCGCTAAAACGATAAAACAGTTACTTTGGTTAAAAGAACTCAAAATGTGTGACCCTTGTTGTGTCATCGGTGTTACTTCTAAATCTCCTTGAGAATTAACTTTGGCAATTCCGCGTTGGAACTCGAGGCGCCCAGGAGATGTTTTTATCGGGCTAGTGGCGCGTGCTTTCAAATAGGGGGTGCTTTGCCATTGGCTAAAGGCACAGAGGTGATTAATAAAAGGTTGTACCAATTGATAAAACGTAACTATAGCGGAAACAGCATTACCGGGTAAGCCACAAAACCAGGCAGATTTTAGTTTACCGAAGGCAAATGGTTTACCAGGTTTTATTGCCAGTTGCCAGAAATTGATGCTGCCTATTTGATTGAGGATCTGCTTGGTATAATCGGCTTCACCCACTGACACTCCCCCGCTACTGATAACCAAATCGGCTTGTTGATCTGCTTGCTTAAACGCTTGATAGAGTTTGTCAGGATCATCAGCAATAATACCTAAATCAATCACGTGACAGTTCATTTTTTCCAACATTAAGCGTATTGCCAGTCGATTGGTATCATAGATTTGACCTGCGGCCAGTGGCTGACCAATAGTTTGTAGTTCATCGCCGGTAGAGAAAATAGCCACTTTCAACTGGCGAAAAACTTCTATCTGACTTATTCCTAATGAGGCGATCAGGGATATTTGGGTGGCGGAAAGTTTTGTTCCTACTGGCAATACGGTATCACCTTGTAGAATATCTTCGCCGGCATAACGAATATTAATGCCTGGTTTTTTTGGTTGTATAAAACTGATGGCATTATCAGCTAGGCGGGTGTTTTCTTGCATGATGACTGTATCAACTCCGGTGGGGATCGGCGCTCCGGTCATAATGCGGATACAAGTTTTCGCCGGCAGGGAACCGCGAAAAGGAGAACCAGCCAGTGCTTTACCGGCAATAACCAACGGTGTTGCATCATGCCAATCATTAAAGCGTATTGCATAACCATCCATAGCTGAGTTATCAAATGGCGGGACATTAATTGGTGATATAATTTCTGTAGCAGTAATACGATTAATCGATTCGGTTAATGAGATAATTTCTTTTTCTGCGATCGGGGTAGTTAGAGTCAATATATTATTTAATGCTTCCTTCAGCGATAATAATTCGCCGGTATACTCATGCTCCATATTTGGCTCCCAATAAGACTACCATTTTGACTGATATTGGCATAATTTTGCCAAATATTTTCAGCGTATTATGCCAATAATCTCGCTTATTGACAAAGTAGATAACTTCTTTGTCGCCTATTTATGGATTAATTTAATTTAACTATCAAGGCTGATAAAATAATTACGTCTGTTTAGCTAGTCTAGGGTTGTACAATTTATTGTCAATGCTAGAATAAACATTCGTTTTTATCGAGGTTAGCATGAGAAAAATGCAGCAACTGTCAAAATGGTTTCTCGCCCTGGCATACCTAATAGTCATGATTTGTATGATTAGTCGTATTGCTATGGGGCAGTTGATATTTTCTCCGGTAACTAGCGTGCAGACCTCCGTATTTGCAGAGGATCATCAGGATGATATTGATAATTCGCTGACTCCTTGTGAGTTGAGTACTAAATCCTTAGTGAGTATCCCACCTGAGATCACAGAAGCGCTACTACTAATTTTTAGTGTGTTATTAGCGTTACTGGTATTTATCCCACGCTTTGCTGTACTACTCTCTTTTACTATTCCACTTTCATCTCCTCGACTTCGTATTCATTTACGACTCTGTAATTTCCGGGAATGAACACTGACAAGTTTATTACTTAGTCATTTTCATTTTTGGAGATAAAATATGCTAAATTTTTTTCGTAATAGCCTGCTGGCATTGCTTATGCTATGGTTGCCAGTTACTTTTGCAGCCGACACCGGTTGGCTTAAAAACTTACAAAATAGTCATGCTGAAGTTCGTTTACGCGCTGACAATAACGCAGCTGACGTTACGCGCCTTTTACTTGATATCCGTTTACAAGAGGGGTGGAAAACTTACTGGCGAACACCGGGAGAGGGGGGGATTGCGCCGAAAATCACCTGGCACGATAATTCAATTGCGGCAAAATGGTTTTGGCCAACCCCACAACGCTTTGATGTTTCTGGCATCAGTACTCAAGGCTATCATGAGGGTGTTAGCCTGCCGATCCAGTTAACAGCAAAACCTGACTCACTGCTAAGTGGTACCTTGACATTGTCAACCTGCAGCAACGTCTGTATTCTAACCGATTATCCTTTCACGTTAGATCTACAACAACCCACTGATGCAAACTTTGCCCATAATTACGCTGCAGCGATGGGTAAAATCCCACAAGAAAACGCATTACTAGCAAAGCTAACAGCAGGTTATCGCAGCGGTGTAGTGCAGGTACTGGCTGAACGGGTAGCTAGCTGGCAGGCACCAGCAGTTTTTGTCGATATGCCAGATGGAGCCAGCCTTGGTAAGCCAGTTTTGCAACTACAAGGACAACGTTTGCAGATCACTTTACCTGCGACTGATGAGTGGGGCGATGGTGCACCAGATTTGACCGGTAAAACATTGTCGTTAGTGATAGAGGATGAAGGCATTGCTCAGCAAAGCACGGTCACCATTGGCGCGCCACTAGCCTATGAACACTTACAAATGCAACTTTGGCAGATTGTGTTATTCGCCATCGCAGGCGGTTTGATCCTTAATTTTATGCCATGTGTTTTACCAGTGTTAGGTCTCAAGCTTAGCACTATTTTACAGCTGCAACAGCGTGATCGTCGCAGTGTAAGATTACAATTCTTGGCTTCAAGCGGCGGTATTATTATCTCTTTTATGGCGCTTGCGTTGTTGATAACGATTTTACGGCTAACCAATCAAGCAATAGGCTGGGGTATTCAGTTTCAGAATCCGTAGTTTATCGCTTTATTAGTGATAGTCACCCTGCTATTTAGTGCAAATCTCTTTGGACTGTTCTATTTCCGCTTACCCACTAATTTTAATACACGATTAGCAAACTTGCAGGCTGATGGGTTAGTGGGCCATTTCTTACACGGTGCATTTGCGACGCTACTAGCAACACCGTGTTCGGCTCCTTTTCTTGGTACTGCAGTTGCTATTGCACTGGCAGCACCATTACCGCAATTATGGGGACTATTTATCGCAATGAGCATTTGTATGAGTTTACCTTGGTTATTAATTGCCGTGAGACCTACGCTAGCTTTCCGGCTACCTCGACCTGGCCGTTGGATGAATAAATTGCGTCTAGGGCTGGCTGCTATGATGTTGGCATCCTGTCTCTGGTTACTTAGTTTGCTCACTGCATTTATCGGTACAAGTTGGACATTGTTTTTGGGCTTTTTAATACTAGCGGCTTTATTGTTCAGTTGTGCACGTCATTATTCATTACGTTGGGCAATCACTGTGTGTGGAAGTGCTGCGCTCGCTATTGGGTTAGTTATGCTTACTTTACACTACAGCAAGCAATCACTGAAAGATGAGATCCGCTGGCAACCATTAACCGAAGCAGCAATTAACCAGGCACTAGCGGCGAATAAACGGGTATTCATCGATGTAACTGCTGACTGGTGCGTTACTTGTAAAGCTAACAAATTTAATGTTTTGCTAGGTAGCGATGTGCAAAAAGCTCTACAGGCTGAAGATGTGGTCGCATTGCGTGGTGACTGGACTCAGCCATCAGCCGCCATTAATCAATTTTTACAAAAACGCGGTATGCTGGCGGTTCCCTTTAACCAGATTTATGGCCCTGGATTGACGCAGGGGAAAATTCTATCGCCTTTGTTGAACAAAGATGACTTATTGCAAATTTTGCAGCAGGCAAAAGGAAATGTAAGATGAAAAAACTCATTTTGCTGCTATTACTAATGACGACGCCATCATTAGCTAATAATCACTTGTTTACATTAGAACAGAAAGCTTTTTTGCAAGAACAGATCCGCGAAACATTAGTTAATAATCCGGAAATACTGTTACAAGCGGCTAATGCTTATCGTGAACAGCGACAACAACAAAGACAGCAACAGTTGAAAAAAATAATTAAACAAAACCAAAATAGGCTATTTAACGATCCGAATAGCCCACGTCTTGGCGCCGCTGAGGCTAAATTAGTGATGGTTTATTTTACTGATTATAACTGTTCTTTTTGTAAACAATTTGATCCGTTACTGATAAAAATTGTCCAGTCTCAACCGCAAGTTGCTTTGATTATCAAACCACTACCGTTTCGAGCGCAAAGTTCAGTGACAGCTGCGCGCAGTGCGCTTTCCCTGTGGAAACAGGATAGGGAAAAGTTTTGGTTGTTACACCATCGTCTGATGGCCAAGAAAGGTTATCATGATAACGCCAGTATCAAAGCAGCAGAGCAAAAAATTGGTATTAATTTAATGCAGTTTGATAGCCAAACGCTGGATACCATTAACGACAATTTGGCTCTAGCACAACAGCTCGACGTGCAAGGTACGCCTGCTACATTGATTGGCTCTCAAGTGCTGAGTGGTGCGGTGAGTTATGAACAGTTGCAAGGGATAGTTAAAATAGAATTGGAAAAACTTAAATGACAAATAAATTTTATCGTTGGTTGCGTGAGGGGCTGTTTTTTTTGTTGATCCTAGTCATTTTTATTCTATTACTGGATAATTTTCGTGCTCCTCAAGCGCCCTATAATTTTGCTAGTGACACCGTAATAACGCTAGCGGAAAAACAAGTAACATTGGCAGAGTTAAGTGCCAAACAACCACTATTGCTCTATTTTTGGGCTAGCTAGTGTGGCATTTGTCGTTTTACTAGCCCAAAAATAGCGGACTATGCGGCTAACGGTGGTAATGTATTAACAGTCGCCTTTCGTTCAGGCGATGACGCTAAAGTACAGCACTATTTGAGGCAAAAGCACTTTATGATGCCAACTGTTAATGATCCAACCGGTGCCCATGCTGCTCAATGGCACATTATTGTAACACCAACTTTTGTCATTATTTATAAAGGCAAAGTGGTTAGTACCACTACTGGCTGGAGTAGTTTAATTGGTTTGAAGTTTCGTCTTTGGTGGAGTAATTACATGAATTAAATAAATTGCTATCTAATGATGAAATCTATTTCAGTTAGCAAAATAATTGACTTAACAACTGTTGATTAACCAACAGTTGTTTAATTAACGCTATTTAAGTGAATAACAAATCAAATAAGTTAACGAAGACAATAACAGCTATTTTTGTCTGTTATATTACAGCAATAGATTTTTTTGGTTAAAACTCACATATGTTATAACAAAAAGTTAATCGTCGTTGAATGGGTTTAAAATGAGGATATAGTTAGTAAATTGATTATTTAGAGTAAAATAAATAGATATTTTTATATAAATGGTTAGTAAAAAAAGATAAATAGTGACTCTGATATGAAAAATTAGCGCGATATAAAAAATATTTTGTTAGGATAGGTTATTGTCGAGGGATAATGGTATCCATTGGTTGAATATATAGTTGGTTAAATGTTGAATTTTATTGTTGGAGAAATGCATGTCATCGCTAAGTCAAGAAGCGCATCTTGTTCGTCGAGCACTTGAAGCTCGTGGTCTTGAAACTCCACTTTGTGGCCAATCTCTTTGTGCAAATGAGCGTAAACAACAGATTGAAGCGCATATGGGTGAAATTATGCGTTTACTTAATCTCGACCTTAGCGATGATAGCTTAGTAGAAACACCGAAGCGCGTTGCTAAAATGTATGTCGACGAAATTTTCTCCGGGCTTGATTATAATAACTTCCCTAAGATTACCTTGATCGAAAACAAAATGGATTTCGACGAAATGGTTACGGTTCGTGATATTACGTTAACCAGTGTTTGTGAGCATCATTTTGTTACCATCGATGGTAAGGCGACAGTGGCCTATATTCCCAAGGATAAGGTAGTTGGTTTATCTAAAATTAATCGCATTGTTCAATTCTTTTCTCACCGCCCACAAGTTCAGGAGCGTTTAACTCAACAAATTTTAATTGCGCTCCAAACTTTATTAGGCACAGCTAATGTTGCTGTTACAATCGATGCCGTTCATTATTGCGTTAAAGCTAGAGGCGTTCGTGATGTAAGCAGTAGCACAATGACAACCTCGCTAGGCGGTTTATTTAAATCTAGTCAAAATACCCGTCAGGAATTTTTACGTAACATTTCTCGCCTGCGTAACGGCTAATTAATGTTTGTTATTACAGCTAACTGGCAGCGGATTGAGCAAATTGATCTGCTGCGCGGAAGCGCTATTTTAGCTATTTTATTGGTAAATATTTTTGGCTTTGCACTACCTCAATTAGCTTATGTGAATCCAGTTTATACTGCTGGCACGACGGCCGGCGATATTTGGTGCTGGGTGTATTTACATATATTTGTTCAGGGAAAATTTCTGGCAATTTTTAGTTTGTTATTTGGTGCAAGCTTAGAATTTTTGTCTAAACAGGGTTTATATTGGAATCAAATCCGGCTATTTGTGTTGGCTATTATTGGTTTAATACATGGCATTGGATTATGGGATGGTGATATTCTCTTGCCTTATGCTTTGACGGGGCTATTAGCCATAAAAATTATTTATTTTAATAGCCTTAGACAGTTATATTATAAATCTATTGTTATCTATTTATCTGGCTTAATTATTTTTTCCAGTTTTAGTTATTTTACTGATGCCTCGTCCTTTTGGTATTTTGCAGAAAATAATTTTATTGAAGAAATTAACATTAAAATAGCTGGTGGATGGCAAGCTTTTTTATATCGGGCTGAATCGGTCGCACAGAGATTAATTTTGCTAGTGATCGGCTATGGTTGGCAGTTATTGGCACTCATGATAATGGGGTCAGCATTAATAAGAAACGGATGGTTGACTGGGCATTTTTCTTTATTTCATTATCGCTATGTTGCATATTGGTTAATCCCGGTAACTATTATTATTCAATTATTTTCTATAGCAATTCAGTATTACTATGAGTGGAATTATATAGCCACTGGCCTATTAGGATTTGTTATTAATCAGCTAATTATTCCGATTCAAGTTGCTGGTTATATTGCTATTATTTATGGTTTTTGGCCGCAAATAAAAAATATCTTTATTATTAGATGGCTACAATCAATAGGTCGTATGGCTTTAACTAGCTATTTATCACAGACATTAATCTGTACAACTATTTTTTATCGTCTAGGTGTTTTTGCTCAATTTAGTCGCATTGAATTACTTCTTTTTGTACCGCTGATTTGGCTGATTAATATTTTATTTGCTGTATGTTGGTTGAAGTATTTTACTCAAGGCCCGATAGAGTGGTTATGGGGTTATTTAACCAATAAATGTGCTAATTGAACTGGCTAATATTATTTGAGTTCATCAGGTAAAACGGCCGGATATCCTTTGATCCCCTCAGGCATTTTTATCGGTGCAGGAATAGACTCTTGTTGACCTAAAAAACGGGGTTCACTTTTTAATATATAAAGATCAATCAGAGCATTAATACGGGCAAAAACTTCGCGTAAACGAACTTTAATGATTTTTTTAGGTGAAGAAACTGCATAGCACTGTGCATCTATCCCTTTTTTTATAGCGATAAAGAGTGCCCTTTCACAATGAAAACGTTGGGTAATAATAGTAAAGTTGTTGGTGGCAAACACTTGGCGAGTTCGGATAACCGAATCTAATGTTCGAAAGCCGGCAAAATCCAGTACAATTTTTGCAGCCGGTATACCAGCAGCGATCAAATCTCTGCGCATGGTGATCGGTTCATTGTAATTGTAATGTGCATTATCACCACTAACGAGTAAGTATTTTATTTTACCGCTATTGTAAGCATTTATGGCGCCTTGAATTCGATACTTATAGTACTCATTAGGTAAGCCGGCGGAATAATATTTTGCGGTGCCCAATATCATGCCAACAGTACGTGGCGGCAATTTTTTTACATCATCATAGATATAATCAGTAGTTTTCCAGCTAATCCACCGATCGAATGCCAGAGTGGCAACAATTGCTGTCACTATAATAATAAGTAAACTATAAATAAGAAATTTCCTCATCACCTATGCCTATAGATTAAAGGATAGAGAAAAACTGCTCAACTCTAACTATTTTACTTATGATCATGCGGCTTCCTGATTAATTTAACAGTTTATTGTTAGATAAGACTTATAATAGTCAGAAGGGAGTAAGTTTGTAAATATGATATTCAAACGAGCAGAAATTACCGTCAATAAATTGATCGAACGCCTTGTCCAAGATCGCTGTAGTTATACGCTAGATTTGATTTTAATTTATTCGACTTTTTTATAAAGCCTAAAATTAAAGTTAGGGCTTGCTAGTGAGGTTAGATTTTCTTGCCTATAAAAATAGCGAAAGTGTTTATAGTTTTGCTGAGTCGTTTTATCGATAATAATTTAATTTAATAATTCCATTAGTAAAGGAAAAATAAAAGGCGCAATTAATGAAGTAATAATGCCACAAGTCATCAATGCAAGAGAACTATATGCACCTTCAATGTAGTTTATCTCGGCGCTGCGCGCCGTACCCACGGCATGTGAGGCTGCTCCCATCGCTAATCCTCGAGCAATAGGGTTTTTTATCCGCAATAGATTAAACAGTAACTGCCCAAACATAGCACCAAAAATACCAACTAAGATCACACAAGCGGCACTGATGGCAGGCACGCCGCCAATGGCCTCTGATACAGCCATAGCAATGGGTGTTGTCACTGATTTTGGCAGTATTGAAGCGGCCATTTCGACGGTTGCTCCTGTCCATAAGGCAATTGCGGTTCCGGTTACCATGGCAATAAGACTACCAATAAAACAAACGCTAATAATGGATTTCCATTGGGCGCGAATCTGATGTAACTGTTCATATAATGGCAAAGCTAAGGCAACAACTGCCGGCTGTAACAAATCATTCAGAATACGACTACCAGAGAAATAATGGTCGTAAGAAGTCTGCGTTATTAATAAAATAGGAACAATGATGCTGATTGAAATCAGCAAAGGATTTAGAATGATCAGTTTATATTTTTGGAATAATCTTCTTGCTAATAAGAAAACGATAATGGTAAATGGTAGTGACCACCAGATATGATTTATCATTATTATTACTCGTTATTTGGCCTATTTTTTGGGGCTGAATTTTGTTTTTTTCTCTGTTGTTTATCATTATCCAAGGTATTTATGTTAGTTTCACGATGAATATAATGTGAGCTATAAGCAACTATAATCATAATAATCAATGTACTAACAATGCACGAAAGCAAAATAGGGATAATTTGTTGGCTGAGCTTATCATAATAATTCATTATGCCTACTCCGATAGGAATAAATAGCATGGTCATATTTTTTAGTAATAAATGACAACCCGGCTGTATCCATTCTACCGGTATGATCTGTATTGTTAACATGCTAAATAAGATCAGCATACCGATTATACTACCTGGCAAAGAAAAAGGCAGTAGAGTTGAAATTAGGTTTCCTATTATTAGGCAGAGATAAATGAGTAAAAAAGCACGTAGATACTGCCAACTAATATAAAGAATATTTTTAACAAACAACATAATACCAGTCCTATAACAAAACATACTGCTAATACAATTAACCCATTTAATGGGTTAGGCTGGTGTAATAAGTGAGTTTAAAATGGCGAAAATAGTATTGTCGCCATTTTTATTTAATGTATTTATTATTAATTTATTTTACCTGCATACCAGGTTTGGCGCCAGCATCAGGACTTAATAGAAAAATATCTTTGTTACCAGGTCCGGCTGCTAATACCATTCCTTCGGAAACACCAAAGCGCATTTTTCTTGGCGCTAAATTAGCGACCATAATCGTTAAGCGGCCTTCCAATACTTTAGGATCCGTATACGCTGTACGAATACCCGAAAAAACTTGTCGGCAGCTATCACCTAAATCTAATTGTAGTTTGAGCAGCTTATCGGAGCCTTCGACTAAATCAGCTTGCTTAATTAGAGCCACTCGTAAGTCTACTTTGTTAAAGTCATCAAAACTAATTACATCTTGGCTAGGATTTTCTGCATCTAATTGATTAGTCATTGTTTGTGCCGTTATATTTTCGCTAGATGCCGCTAACATCGCGGTTATATTGTTCATTTCAATTCGCTGGAATAAGGTTTTGAATGGCGTAATTTCATGATTTAACAATGGATTGCTGATATCATCCCAGTTGAGTGAAATATTTAAAAAAGTTTCTGTCCGGCTGGTAAGTCCCGGTAATATGGGTTTTAAATAAGTCATTAGCACACGGAATAAATTGATACCCATAGAACATATGTCATGCAAATCTTGTTCGCGTCCTTCTTGCTTGGCAACTACCCAGGGTGCCTGCTCATCGATATATCGATTGGCCAAATCGGCAAGTAACATAATTTCACGAATCGCTTTATTATATTCACGTTGACAAAACTCTTGACCAATTTTGTCTGCGGCGGCAATAAATTGCTGGTAAAGTTCGGGAGCAGCAAGGCGCGATGATAACTTACTATGAAAGCGTTTAGTGATGAATCCGGCATTGCGTGCTGCAAGATTGACAACTTTATTAACAATGTCGCTATTTACCCGTTGGACAAAGTCTTCTAAGTTAAGATCAATATCATCAATGCGCGAAGAAAGCTTAGCAGCATAATAGTAACGCAAACAATCAGCATCCAGTTGATCTAAATAGGCGCGCGCGGTAATAAAAGTACCTCGTGATTTGGACATTTTTGCGCCATTAACAGTGATATAACCGTGAACAAAGATATTGGTAGGTTTACGATAACCACTACCTTCTAATATTGCTGGCCAAAATAGACTATGGAAGTAGACAATATCTTTGCCGATAAAGTGATAAAGATCGGCAGTAGAATCTTGCTGCCAATAACTAGCAAAATCAATATTCGGTTGTTTTTCACATAGATTTTTGAATGTTCCCATATAACCAATTGGTGCGTCTAACCAGACGTAAAAATATTTGCCAGGCTCATTAGGAATTTCAAAACCAAAGTAAGGGGCGTCACGAGTAATATCCCATTGCTGTAAACCCGCCTCAAACCACTCTTGCATTTTATTCGCCACTTGTGGCTGTAAAGCACCTGAGCGCGTCCAAGTTTGCAACATATTACTAAATGCAGGTAAATCAAAGAAAAAATGCTCTGTATTGCGCATTTCAGGCGTCGCACCCGAAATCACCGAATGGGGATTAATTAGCTCCGTTGGGTTATAAGTAGCACCGCAGACTTCACAATTATCACCGTATTGATCAGCAGCCTGGCATTTGGGGCAACTCCCTTTAACAAAGCGATCGGGTAGAAACATTCCTTGCTTAGGATCATAAAGTTGTGAGATTGTTTTGCTTTGGATAAAACCGTTCTTTTTTAGTGTCAAATAAATTTGTTCAGATAAAGTTTTATTTTCTACACTATGAGTTGAATGATAATTATCATAACTGATAGCAAAGTCAGCAAGATCGTGTTGATGTTCCTGATTTACTTTACTAATCATTTCCCCAGGCGTTATACCTAATTGCTGAGCTTTTAGCATGATTGGCGTGCCATGGGCGTCATCGGCACAGATAAAGTAAACTTGTTTGCCGCGCATTCGTTGATAACGAACCCAAATATCGGCCTGAATATGCTCTAACATATGGCCAAGGTGAATTGAACCGTTAGCATAAGGTAACGCACAGGTTACCAAAAGATTTTTCGCGACTTGAGACATAATAAGGATCTAACTTCCATAAAAATTGAACAATAATTGATGTTAACCGATTGTGTTTTTTCCGGCTAGGCCTAAACATGACTAATCTATCATTATTTTATCGTAATTTTGCTTGATAAGTGTCGTTTTCATTATCTATTTATCTTAATTAAATTGTTCTCTGGTATGATGCCGTGATCAATTGTTGATAATTTAATACTAATAAAAGGAGCTGCGATGAATTCAGGATCCTTCGAACAGATAAAGCCAGAACAGTTAACTCAGCAAGTCGCTGAGGTTTTGGACACATTTTCCCATCCTACACTGCAAAGTAATCTGAGTAAATTAAAAGCATTATATCATTGTGCGTTATTGGATGATGTTTTGCATATTGAATTAGTGATGCCGTTTGCCTGGAAAACACCTTTTAAACTATTAATTGAACAGAAAACATCACAATTACGAAAAATAGCCGGTGCGCAAGCCGTAGAGTGGAAATTACGTCATAATATCAGTACATTACGTAGAGTGAATGATTTGCCAGGCGTTAATGGAGTGCGCAACATTATTGCGATCAGCTCAGGTAAAGGGGGAGTTGGCAAATCAACCACGACAGTGAATTTAGCGTTAGCATTGGCGCAAGAAGGCGCGAAGGTAGGTATTCTGGATGCGGATATTTATGGTCCCTCTATTCCGACTATGTTGGCAACTAAAAATCAGCGGCCCACCTCACCAGATGGGCATCATATGGTACCTATAATGGCTTATGGTCTGGCAACTAATTCAATTGGTTATTTGGTTAATGATGATAATGCGATGATATGGCGTGGTCCAATGGCTAGCAAAGCTTTGATGCAAATGTTACAGGATACCGAATGGCCAGAATTAGATTATTTAGTCGTTGATATGCCTCCGGGAACCGGTGATATCCAATTAACATTATCACAGAATATACCCGTTACGGCTGCAATTGTTGTTACTACACCACAAGATATTGCTTTGCTTGATGCGATGAAAGGCATTGCGATGTTTGACAAAGTAAAAGTGCCGGTATTAGGAATTGTTGAAAATATGAGTCTCCATATTTGTAGCAATTGCGGTCACATAGAGCCTATTTTTGGTTCTGGTGGAGCAGAAAGATTGGCGGAAAAATACCAGTGTAAGCTATTAGGTAAGATACCGTTACATATTTCGCTGCGTGAGGATTTAGACCAAGGTCAACCAACGGTTATTCGAGATCCAGATGGGGAATTTGCTGATATCTATCGGGAAATAGCCTCGGCGATTTCTGCTCAAATGTTCTGGGCTGGGGAAAAAATTCCCACAGAGATTGCTTTTCGCACTATTTAAACTGATTAATCCCATGACTTATTGATTGAAAATAGAGGTAAGGTGATAATTATTGTTAGGTCTTGTTATAAAATTAGCTAGACCTAATTTTAAATGCTGGAAGATACTAAAATAACCCCTTATAATTCCGGCGATCATAATATTTAATTATATTAATTTCTTTATTCAAATTCAGGTTATTTAAAATGGCTGATACAGCACATAAGTGCGCTATTGTAGGTATATCAGGTGCTTCAGCATCGGGTAAAAGTCTTATTGCGAAAACGCTTTATCATGAATTACGTACTCAGGTGGGTGACCACAATATTGGGGTGATTACTGAAGATTGTTACTATCGAGATCAACATGATATTCCGATGGAAGAACGAGTGAAAGTAAACTATGACCACCCAAACTCAATGGATCATGATCTGCTTTTTTATCATCTTCAATTGTTGAAGAGCGGAAAAGGCATTGATCTGCCGCAATATGATTATACTCAGCATACACGTAAGCGTGAGACTATTTTTTTTCAGCCTAAAAAAGTTATTATTATTGAAGGTATTTTATTATTAACGGATAAGCGTTTACGTAAGAATATGGATTTTGCCATTTATGTTGATACGCCATTGGATATTTGCTTAGTAAGAAGAATTAAACGCGATGTAAATGAACGCGGGCGAACATTAGATTCTGTTATTGAACAATATACTAAAACAGTCCGTCCAATGTTTCTTCAGTTTATTGAGCCATCAAAACAGTATGCAGATATTATTGTCCCTCGAGGCGGAAAAAATCGGGTGGCGATTGATATTCTAAAAGCTAAAATAGGGGAGTTCTGCCAATAAATCTATAAACAGATTAGGCATTCTCGCAAGGAGATGGAAAAATGCGACTTTGTGACCGCGATATAGTCAAATGGCTTGATGAAAAGAAATTGGTTATTGAACCACGCCCATCAATCGAACGAATCAATGGGGCAACAGTTGATGTTTGTTTAGGCAATAAATTTCGAGTATTTCAGGGCTATACTGCACCTTATATCGATCTTAGTGGGCCAAAAAATGAAGTTAATGCTGCATTGGATCGGGTGATGAGTGATGAAATTACCTTAAACCATTATGATGCGTTTTTTTTACACCCAGGTGAATTAGCATTGGCGGTCACTTTAGAATCAGTTACCTTACCTGATAATGTAGTTGGTTGGCTTGATGGTCGTTCCTCTCTTGCTCGCTTGGGATTAATGGTGCATGTCACTGCTCACCGTATTGATCCCGGCTGGTGTGGTCAAATTGTGCTAGAGTTTTATAATTCAGGTAAACTGCCATTGGCGTTACGACCAGGTATGGTTATTGGCGCATTAAGTTTTGAAGCATTATCCGGTTCGGCTGATCGTCCCTATAATCGTCGTCAGGACGCAAAATATAAAAATCAACAAGGTGCAGTAGGGAGTAGAATTAGCGAGGAGGGTAAAAACAATCATAAATTGTGATGTTTTAAGTTAATTAATTCGGTGTTTTCCTAAGATCATGCTATAACCAAAATAATTCTATTTTCTCAGCTTACGGGAAATAAGCTATCTAAAGATGAAGTCATTAATTGGTTGCTTGAGTACCATTGATGGAGACAGTGATGAAACGATTTCTGACAACATTAGTTATCCTGATGGTGGTTATTTTTGCAGGATTAACGGCGCTAGTGTTGCTTGTTAATCCCAATGATTTTCGGCACTATTTAATTGATAAAGTTGAACAAAAAAGTGGCTATCATTTGGTTTTTCAAGGCGAAATGCGTTGGCATGTATGGCCCAGGTTAAGTATTATTACTGGGCCGATTTCACTCACTGCGCCAGGCGCGACTAAGCCAGCAATTAGTGCAGATAACATGCGGCTTGATGTCTCGTTATGGCCATTAATTTCCCACCAACTTTCGGTTGAAGAGATTGTAATTAGTGGTGCAGTTTTGCGCTCAACTCCTGATAGTGAAGCAAAATTAAATCAAGATGCTCCCATTGCACCAGAAAGCCTTGATCATATTAGTAGAAAAAATAATATTGATAATAAATGGTTATTTGAGATTAATAAAATTACATTGACCGATAGTCTGTTAATTTGGCAGTTGAATAATGATAGCCAGTTAAACATGCGTAATATTATGTTGTCACTGAGTAGGCAAGATGATCATTTCATTAAAGTTAACTTTAGTAGCAATGTGAGTAAGGATCAGCAAGATCTAACTTTTTCTTTAAAAAGTAAGCTAAATATTACAGATTATCCGCATCAAATCACTGGCGAAATTAATCAATTAGAATATAAGATGAGTGGTATTAATTTACCAACAGATGGAATTAGTGGTAATGCAACTTTATTGTTTGATTATTGGCGTGAGCAGCAACCCGTATTAACCCTTTCTAATTTAGCTATTAATATTAACGATAATCATTTAACTGGCAGTCTAGTTGCTCATTTAGGTAAATCGCCAGATTATCAATTAAATATTGCTTCCGCTAAACTGGATCTAGATAAAATTTTAGGTTGGCAACCCCTATTGCAGCCTTTGGCAGAGATAAAGATAATACCACAAACAAGTACTAAGCCTGTTATTGCGACAGCTAAAACAGATAGTTATGATTTAAGTTATTTAAAACAATTTCCATTTCAAGCGACAATTTCTGCCGATAAACTTATATATCGAGGTTTAATTATAGATGGCTTCCAATCTAAGATAACCAATAAAAAAACTTTATTAAATATTAGTCAGCTAGAAGGTGGATTATTAGGTGGCAATTTTGAGCTACCTATTAGTTTGAATTATGAAAATAGTCCGGTTATTGTCACGGCTAAACCCAGATTTAATAAGGTTAAGTTGGCTCCTTTACTTCAAGCATTTAACATGCCTACTAAACTAGATGGTTCTCTGGTGCTAGCTGCGAAATTATCAGGGCCTGGTTATG